>JAODXP020000034.1:9287354-9639854 GCA_027497455.2 Sardinella longiceps
CTGCCAAATGCATAAATGTAAATGTAAATGAAAATCCATTTGGATTGTTTTGGCTTGATTTGTTTTTACTCCATATTAAGATTCACATTGTAGTTTGTTGGATATTACCTGCAAAATGATTGCAAAAAACAACACATTTTTTTTTTGCATATTTATGAAAATGCACTTAGAGGCTTTTGCATCTTTCCCATGGAGACAGAGGGAGTCCACACCAACCTGGAACAGTGGTCTTGCATAGGGATGGTGGGTTGCTTCCAGAAGACCTCCTGTTCAATATACCAGTGGTAAGTAAATACAAAAGCAGTACAACATAGGACAAATGCATTACCGTAGTCACAAGACAACATTGCATAGTAAAACAAAGAGTCTCACTTGCTGGGTACACGATCCTGTTGGTGTGTCAACACAGCGAAGTTGCTGCGAACTGTCCTTAAACTTGCCAGTACCTACACAAGAGGATACATTCACTAAATTATTATGTCAGTGTGAATACTGTAGAGATAGTGTTATTTTATTACATCAATACTTTTTTGTGGAGATGCCGTCATGAGATAACACATAATTTCCTTAATTAGACATTGGTTTCATGACACAGTATTTGATTGATTACAAACATCTATATTTTTCTCTCTCTTTAATTGGCTGACTATTCACTTTTTTACATACGGCACTGAAAATGAAGCATTTCCTTATAAATGACAAGATACAGACAGGGCCCTCAAAAGTGCCAATGCATGTCAGGAATTCAATGACCCTTTGAATCTTTAGTCAGGACATAAAAGCTATCCAGTTTCCAGGGGCATGGAGATTTCTCATCTGTCAGCACCCGTATTGACAAATGTGCTATTGGATTCCTGGACTGTTCTGTAAACTGAGCAGTACAGTGACGCAAGTGCCACGCAACGTTAGCCGCTGTGTGCACAAGGGTTGTCGCTGTCCTCAGTACACTCCCATGAGTTAGTCTATACAGAGGCTGGGGAAAAAGGCAACAAGCAGGCAACATACTGTAAATAAATATTTTTCTTTTGTCTTACAAACCTGTGCAAATGGTGTGACGATCATGTCTTCACTATGTCTGAAACGGCAAAAGAAAATTGGTCCAAAATTTTTGTCCAAATAGTAAATGTACAAAGCTCTATTAGAATTAATTCAAGGGAGTTGAGGGATAGTTTATTTAGTTGCATAGTTAAAACATCATTTATAAACACTGCTTTAAAAAGAATGAGCTTTTTAAAAATAATTTAATGAATAAAATAATAAAAAAAATCCTACAAATAAAGTAAAAGGAAGTAATGAGATCATTTACTATACTCAATACAGTACAGGCATTCTAAAGACAATCAAATAAACCTATAACTGGGCTTTGTTGATGTTAGATTCAATAGTCAGGAGAGAAAAAAAGGGAACAAACTAAACTGAACACAGGAGAGAATGATCAATCTCATGCATGTTTCACATAGGGGAGAGCACAGCCCAACCAGTCCTGTCGCTGAGTTAGTGGACTTAATCAGCACAGGGACAACAGTGAATTGAATGCAGAAATACAACTACTCTTTTTGGGAGTGGGTCACTTCTGTAGCCACGTGCAAAATGAAACAGGCGTCTAAGTACTGGGAGAAGACTAGGGGGCGGGAGGTTGACCAGGTGTGTAGTTAGGCTCTGAGAGTAGTGAGGGAGAGAAAGAGGGAGGGAGAGAGAAAGGGAGAGAGGGAGGGAATGAGGGAAGGGGGTGATGTAAGACTTGGATGTGGTGGAAGGGATAGTCCTGGGAAAGGGTGAGCTAAGGGGGAGTAACAGCTCTCCTCACCGAGTTAGCCAGTTGACTTCCCAGTGCTTCAAACTCTCTTCCCTTCAAAGAAACATAAGCAAGTTGTGTTGACCTGCAACCAATTTTAAGTACAAACTAAGGTGTTTAAACAAGGGAAATTGGCTCTGGCATGGCTGGAAAAAACACACACACACACACAGGAGCATTTTTTTCCACTTTGTGTAATCCTCACATAGCAGAGATGACAAGCAAGTGTGTGCAAATGGAAAAAACAGCTGGGCTTGGTAATAAAGAGGCTTCGTTTTTCCAAAGCCGCAGACCAATATGATTTGATGTAATGCTCTAATAAAAGTGTTCAAGCTCAAGGGAATGACTTTCTAGCAACAAACAAGTATCGAGAGACATTCTCTATGTGTGTGTGCATGTGTTCTGTATTTATGGCTAATATGATAGCAGCTATCCAATCTATGGAAATTGAAGAAAAGTTAAACACAAAATTCAGGAATCATCCCTATTAAGCCCTTGAGAAAGAAGCTAAAGGATTGAGTGTGATTCCTCCTCATATTCAGCTATTTTGATTACAAAATCAAATCTATCAGTACACACAAGGTCCAAGACTCTGATCGAGGCCTTGCAGGGAGCTGACGAGGCCAGAGCCACGATGTCTTTAGATACTCGGACTGGTTTCAAGGCCATGATGGCAGAGAGAGAGAGAGAGAGAGAGAGAGAGAGAGAGAGAGAGAGAGAGAGAGAGACAGAGATTCCCAGGAAGATGGCTGCACTTACAGTTCGCTAGCGGTGGAGGAGTTGCGTGACATGGCCTTGGGCGAGAGGTCAAAGTCGGAGTCGGAGCGGTACAGGAAGGACTCGCGGCGCTGGCTGTGGGGGAAGTTGGCCTGCAGGACCAGTCCGGATCCGGAGCCGGGGCTGGTCTGGGCGTCCAGGGGACTGCGGCCCACCGAAAGCCCATTCTCCACATCGAAACTGCAGGGAGACACAATAGGGAAAGAGACATTAGGTGGGACTGAGGCGCACACAGACTGACTGGGAGGTGAAGGCACGCCAAAGCATCTTGTCCTGTGGAACGGCTTCACTCACAGAGGCATGGATACTCACACAGCTGCCTCAAAGACCGGCATGAATGGCATACAACACCAGCGATGCAAAATACAATACAATGTAAAAAGCATAATCAACCAAATAGAATTATCTCCTGTTAAGTCTTATCATCAATGCATTTGTTTGCTTCTAATGTAAATTATCCACTTGCAGCCAGAACCTTACATCCACTGTGTACAAATTGCCCAATGATCAGCACAAGAGCAGAGGAGGCGTCCAAAGAGTGAGAACTATATTGGCCCTCTAAAGGCCTGCTGGAAGAGCTACAATGAGATGTGAAGGAGAGATTAAAGACATTCTTCTGTGCCAATTCAACAATATTAACTCGCATCATTTTCTTGACAACACCCAAGTCAACAAATGCATGCTAAATCAGCATTTTAAGATCAGGTCTTACTACTAGTTTGTGTAGTGAACCTATACAAAATGCTTTCTGAACAACCTGACTAGGCTTAGAAAAATGACAAACGATGAGGGCTGTGAAGAGCATTGCGGCCATGGCCGCAGGGGAAGTAAAGCTCTCTACCAGAGTGCATCTTTGTTTGTTTTGGTGAATGCTTTGTGTCTGAGTGAAAAGGCCTTATAGATGGGGATGAACCAGGAGAGACTGTTTCTGCATGGGCACTAGCAAGGAAGGCAGTGTGAGAGGACGAGGGGCTCAGGCTGAAGCTGATTGGCTGATGGAGACGTGCAGCCCCCCTCCCCACCACTCCTGTAAAGGGGCAGAGCGGCACAGCGTTACCGGGCCGACCGATTGCTGCAAGGTCGGTGTGATGCAGAAGCCCTTCTGCTAAAAATAGCTCTGGCCATCTCACTGACGTGGGAAAAACGTGTGAACGGGGTCTAAAAATAGCCTGCGCATCAGGTAAAGTGAATTCCTTGCTGCTTGGGGAATGTGCCTGACAGAGTGTTAATCAATGCTTGTCTCTCCCACTCATTCTTGCTCTCTACCTGATATAGACGCGTCTTGCACAAATTCCCACTTGATTCAATTAGTAACATGCCACTGCCAAATTAGCATGCAAATATTGCAGATTCTCCCAGTGACAGATGCAGGTGATTTCTCAATACGCAGTCTGCAATAAAATAAATGTGCCCATTAAAATAATGCTGATATTTGTACAAGTTAGCATATGGGTCAATGAAATAATCATTGAAGGCATGGACGCTATTACCTTCTCCATATATACACTATGAAGGGGAACTGATGGAAAAGCTATGCTGAAGTTGCCATATATATATATATTAATGGTGTTGCACAGAATCAACACCCACGTGCATTTAATACACTGAAATAAAACTGAACTGCAAATCCTGGCCACCACTGGTGTTCACACACACTGTGCACTGTGAAGTTAGTCAAACTGCTGAAACTGCTCACAGTACAAGAGGATAATCCAAGAATGTTTCACGGCTATTAAAAGCACTTCTCCCAGCCTTTTGTTGAGTTGAGCACACCCAGCCCTCCCACTCATTCAGTTTTCCCCAGCAAAGCTGCATGAGGACAAGACGGAGGTCTCTTACAGTATATTACATAATCGATGCAGAAGATCTCTCCATTCATGGGACAGAAGTACACGGTAGAGAGGGAGGGAGGGAGAGACTGAGAGAGAGATAGATAGAGAGACAGAGAGGGAGAGACGGAGAGAGAGGGGGGTAAGAGAGAGAGAGAGAGAGTAAGCATCTGCCTGCAGCCAGGCAAGGAAGTCACGCATTAAACATTTTTAACGCTCGCTCAAATGTACAGTACATTTTGGGCAGGACGTGTGAACAGCACTGCAGAGAGAGAGAGAGAGAGAGAGAGAGAGAGAGAGAGAGAGAGAGAGAGAGAAAGAGATTTGAGGAATCAGGGGGTTCTGGCTACACTGCACTGCCCTCTGAAAATACCTGTGCTCCAGGCGGATGCCGTCCCTTCCGGCTGTTTTCTGCTCGGGTCTCTCATCTTTTAAGGCTGCCCGTCTCCTCTGGTAGTTTCTATGAGTTCTGAGCAGCAGTAGCAGCGTGCTGCTCCTGCAGAGTGTGCCAGCTCTGCCCGCGTGCTAAAAATAGCCTCCCCACCGCTCCGGCGTCCAGGGAATCCAAGCGGCAGGGCTAAATTTAGCCTGTCAGGTAGAGTGGGCACACTGCGCCACTGCGCTTCAGTTCTTCCCCTCATTCATAAATATTTATGGAGGATTCTATTTAAAGCCTGCGCGCCTCTATTTTTAGACGGCATAAGAAAACACCCACCCACACATTTTCCCCCACTGCTATTTTCAGATGTTCTCCTCGGTTCACAGCCTTGCTGATGCCTTTCTGTTTTGATAGGAGGGCTGTTTTTCCACAAGACTGACTACACTACATAGGCGCATGTTCCCACTGTACAACAACAACAAAAACCCAAAAACACAGTCAGGAACAGCACATGGGTAGACACATGTGCAGGTGCACTAGTGTGTGTGAGTGAGCCAGTCTGGAAATATGAACACATAGTCACAATCTCCACTTGGTTAGAATTTCCTCATTGCCTGCCATCATTCAAAAAAAAAAAGTCATTATGAATGACCTTTTTGTGAATGAATTCATTACTGCATTGCCTGTAATCCCATTAATTAAAGGCAATTCTATGACTTTGTTTACACAGTTTATCATTCAAAAGCATGACGGCACCATTCAGTGGCAAACAGCAAAACGTGAACAATGGAAATGGTTTTGAGTCAGTGTCACTCACACAAAGAGAACATGATTTCACGACTCCGAAAGTGCATTGAAAAGTCACCTGATGGAATACAAACAATACAAAATAATACACAAATAAAAATACGGACATGATGGTTCAGTGAGCAGCCCATTATACATACTCCCACTCAACTAACTAACTAAGCACAGCAGTCATTGGTGAGTGAGAACTGCATTGGCTGGGCTCCCTTAGGGAGCCTCACACAGAGAGCTGGAAGAGAAGAGTGGGTCTTCAGCTGATTTCCTTGGGATAGAATGCCTCTACTGGTCTGAGATAAAATCACAGCTCTGTTGTTTTTTCTTTCTTTTTTCCCCCTCGGCAAGCAGTGTGAGGCAGCATGATGACTTCGCTTAGACTTCTCTCTGTGATTTCAGCATTAATTTGAACCAGAATGTTCTTCTCAGCGCTCGGAGGCAGGTGCTAAACTACGCACACTTAAACAGATGCCTGATGTGCCAGTGTATAAATGTCACGGCTGACACAAGCTCATCCCTGCGACAAGAGGGGCTATAAACTTAGACGAGGACTCTAAAAGGCAAGAGTTATCACACACACACACACACACACACACACACACACACACACACACACACACACACACACACACACACACACACAAGGCATCACTGAAATGCATCCAGGTGCAGGTTCAGGCAGCCAAAGGCCCTCTCAGCTGACACACACGCGCTGCATGGGGCACATTTAAGAGCACGCTGGCAAAGAGGAGGGCCTAGCCTGTCGAGCGCGTCACCAGAGGGTTGATTTGTGGCGTGTCCAGCCGTCTGCGTCGGGAACACTCGACACCAGCCCTTGCGTCAGGACCACGCCACCACTGCGTCACTACTAGGTCAGGCCTAGTTACAGGGACCCTCAAGTCATGTTACATTCGAATGGGGGAGGAGGTACGTCTCCCAATTCAGGAGCGCTGCAAAACTGGAGCAGTGGACTGAGCCAGACATACAGTACAGTCAGAATCCCAGTGTGATGGCACTGGGGCTCACGGACAGGAGGAACAGGAGCAGCAGGTTCATGCTTTCATACAGCCAGCCCAGCACTCACACCAAGACCCCACCCCCAACAATCATTATTTGTCAATAATGAAACAGACATATTTACACGAGGTTGGGGAGGGAGGGAGGGAGGGAGGGAGGGGGGTTGTGTGTCTCTGCATTTGTATGTGAGAGAAATGGGGTGGTGAGTGAGTGTGAATGCGTGTGTGTGTGTGTGTGTGTGTGTGTGTGTGAGTGACAGAGAGAGAGAGAGAGAGAGAGAGAGAGAGAGAGAGAGAGAGAGAGAGAGGCTGAAAGAGAAAGAGAGAGAAAATATTAGGGAAAGAACAGTAAAAAAAGAGAAAGTGCAAGGGAAAAAAGATGGCAGTGAGGATGCATATTTGCCAACTCCCAATACATGGATCAAGCTTTGTCCTACATTAAAGAGAAAATGTTCATTAAAGGAATAATCCTCCTTTTTATGAAAATGGATTATTCACCCCCTTACCTACAGTTACATATATGGGTAAAATATTTTTCCTAGTCTGGCAACCCCACTTTTACCCTTTAGCTTTAGCTTAGCATAGGCCCTGGAATGCAAAGTAGCCAGAGTGCAACATTACAATCCAGCGCCTATGCTAAGATGAAGCTAAAAATGCTAAGATAAAGCCAGACAAGGAAAATGTAAGCACAGAGACCAAAATGGTTTTACCCACATATGTAACTCAAGGAAGGACTGTGAATAACCCAATTTTATAAAAAGGTGGAATACTCCTTTAAAGTTTTCTCTTAGTCAAGGCCTAGGCCTAATCCATGTATGGGAAACCGGCTGTCAATGTTTACAACGAGTCCTAATCCACTCTCTGTGTCTGTTTGTATCTGTGAGGAAAGTGAGAGTCTGTCTCACACTGACAGGTCAGAGCCCTGAGAAGAACATACCATAAACATTCAACATAGTTTTAGTAATGAGGAGAATAAACATTTGACATTGATTTAGCTAGGAGACACTGTTGCAAGCACACATGAAATGTGTATTTAGAGGGAAGTATGGCTGGCAAAGTAAGCCGCAGTGTAAGGTTAAGGAGAAGAAGTAGGAATGGGAGCAGGTCACATGTGACCATAAACACCCTCCCTGCTACAGGCCATTAGCCTGCCTAGTGGTACGCAGTTCCGGCAGTCTGTGGGGTGCCCTGTGGACTGGCTATTGTTCAAAGTCAAGGCCTTTGAGTAGGCATTGACCACTACACGTATGCATATGCACACACATGGGCGCGTGCACACACACACACACACACACACACACACACACACACACACACACACACACACACACACACACACACACACACACACACACACACACACACACACACACACACACACCTGTGCCTAAATGCAACTATATGAGCAGATTCAGTTGCATGAAAACCCTAAACCCCCCCAAGTCAAACTTCATTCTGTACTCAAGTGCCTTTTGCAGATAGAACATATTGTATAGGCTACTTATCTTATTGGCAATCTCAGGAATTACCATGGGGCCCACACACAATAGGGAGATACTGAGGGAAGAGGATATGTCCCCAATTGTTTGAATAGCTACTTCCATTTCCTAATTAAGTAAGTAAGTAAGGCAGGGTAAATGCAAGGTATGTGATCTTGCTGAAAGATTATAAAACCCTTGCATGGAAAAGAGTATCTCGCTGTGATCAAAGAGAAAGGTCTGCTCAAGAACACCGCAGTGTTCTGCTCTTAGACCACTATAAAAGACACCTGGTCTCACAAATACAACCCAAAAACAGGTCAGAGATTCTTTAAAAGGACTGCCAGAAATCTTGGAAGTTGGATGAGGGACTGCCTTTGTTGTTGCCGCACCAATTCAAAGTCAGTCATCCAGTAAGTGTTCTTTTGTGACTTTGGGAAGCCCTTTGACATACTGCTCCTGTCATACTCTTCACAACACTCCAGTCTTCTTTGATCCGGCCCGTATGAGAGCATCTGTGTGCACACCCTATTGTCCTCGGTAAAGCCTCGTCTGACTGGATGTACCAGACCTCCGTGTTTATAAAGAGCAGGAAAAAATCTTTTAAACACTGACTGTACACTTCAGGGCTGAAGCAGGCTCACTTTGTCGAGTTTCAAAACTTCCTCATGCAGCCTGTGAGAGGCAGCTTGTCTGCCACTGCACTTCACACACGATTAGCCTAAAACAATATCGGTGCTGACAGAGAAGAGCTGGGACATTGACTTCATTTCAGCTGTTGCGAGAGCTGCCATGTTGTTCACCACAACGGCACTGGTGGAAAATTATCCAATCGAACACGAGGAAGAAAAAAAAAAAAAATCCATACCTTTGCAACATACAGCAAACACAACATACAGCTGAAACATGTTATTACTAAGCTTTGGGGGGGGGGGGGGGCGACTCTAGTTTCAATCCGGTCACCTAAAATGGGCTCCATCCCATCAGCTTCCTACAACATCTTGAAATCTGACCTGCCGAGGAGAAGCACCCTTGGCAGCTGAAACCACAAAGACAAGCTAGAGCCCAGGAAAACCTCTCACTACAAACAAACGCCAATGAGCCGGATCAGGCTTTTCCATGGTGGAGCCCAGCCTTGGGGGCTGGACAGGGCTGGACAGTCCTGGACAAACAGCTAAGGGTGCTTCTGGGGGCCATGACATTGTGAAGGGTCTGGCTGTTATCCTAAGGGATCGTTTTGCACGCATATGAAAACCGTTTAGACGCACACAAGTGTCTGGAACACATTAAATGGGCAAGAAGGCAAATGGAAAGGGCAATATGAAGAGCTTCTATGCGATGTGAATACAACAACCGAGCTCTCTAGGGCATCGCGCTGCACATGAGTTCCACAACATAAGCTTTTAGGATAAGTGAAAAAGCTCCTGCTGTTCTTAGCGTTTTAATGGGTTTCTGTTGGAAAATGGCTGGTGTGGGGGAATAAATCAGCTGGTGCTGGACTGGAAAGCCACCATTCAGCCGATCAGACATGACAAATCTCATGATGTTAAGTGAACAGTAAAGTTCCACATGGATGCAACTCGGTTTTATATGACGACGGCAGTTGAAATGGAGAATAATGATCAGCTCTGACATTTCTCTATTACTAACACGGCCCTCCAAGAAGAATAAAATAACTTCACCTGACGCATATATATCATGGCAAATTTTACCTTGGCTTTGTGCAGACAGGCCTCAGCCAACTATTTGATATATGGCGATAAAGGTCATTCTAAAAGGTGCTAAAATGAAATGGAGTTGCATGAAGTCCTCCTTGAGAACTGCTGAAATTAATACTGCACACCACATGGCACAGAAACGAACCATCATTAGCCATTGAAGCTTACAATCAATCTCCACAATCATTTCTTCCAAAAATTGGAGCTGAAACAAAAAGACACTAAAGAGATCCAAAACTCTGTGGAAACTTAAGAGACAGATATGCTAAGGCAGCTTTAATGTGGTAATTCATTTAAATTAACACAAGCCAAAATCTACACAATGTCATAGCGAGTAAATGTATATAACCCAGTTATTACAGCAAATTTTTCATTTACAACAATGAACCTTTTGATATACTACAATCTGATTTTACTACAGCCTCTCCTCCTCTTATAACTTTGATGCTTAACCAACACAAAACATAATTCATGTGCGGTAGAAATGAAAACGTTTCCAAGACAAATGATTATCAAGAATCATCAAACAATCAAGAATAATGAAATGGCCTCCATTTATAAAATGTATCCTTATAAATCACTACAGGAAATGACACGTACACTGCTAATACTTTCCCAAACTCTACAGTTCGTCTATCTCTGTTCTGCTGCTTATTTTATATTCCGCCAAGTCCTTTTCTCCCCAAGGCACCATATTCAATCTGATAGGCATAGACGTAGCATAAAATATAGAGGCCCTCCCAAAAACCCAAATGAAAACAAAGCATACAGTTAATATTAGGACCTGTGTCTGTCTTTATTGGTCTCCCCACAGACCCACTTGATAAATTGCCAACATGTACGACTATGTATGTTAATGCAAAGGTCACCCTGTACGTAGATGTGTAAGGGAGTGTGTATGTGTGTGTGTGTGTGTGTGTGTGCATGGGTGTGAGAGAGAGAGACAGACAGAATGAGAGACAGAGAGACTTTGTGATATGATATATATGTGATATGTGTCCTTCTAGCTTTGTGATAATATGTTGTGTTGTATGGAATAAAGGTCTACATATTAAAGTTTCTGGGGGCATATATGTTTTTTGTGAGTGTGTCTGTGTGCATTAATGAGTATTTCCCTGTGAGGTGAGTGTAAGTATGGTATGTGTGTGTGTGTGTGTTGGTTTATCTCTCTCTCTCTCTCTCTCTCTGTTTGTGTGTGTGTGTGTGTGTGTGTGTGTGTGTGTGTGTGTGTGTGTGTGTGTGTGTGTGTGTGTGTGTGTGTGTGTGTGTGTTTATCTCTCTCTCTCTCTCGGTTTGTGTGTGTGTGTGTGTGTGTGTGTGTGTGTGTGTGTGTGTGTGTGTGTGTGTGTGTGTGTGTGCATGCCAGGTACTGTATGTGGGTGTTTCGGACTCCCTTGCACACCCCAAAGGCTGACTGACAAAAGGGAGGACAGAGGCTTTGCAGCTCTGTTTAAATCACTGACCACTAAGCGATAATGCAGATATGAGCCCTGAAAAGCATCCCATAAATCCCAACCGCTTCACCAAACTCAAAGTCTCACTCACTCTTGCCTAGCACACGGCTTAACGTGTTTTTAGACTGCAGCACAATTAAATCACAGCAGCGGCCCAACTCAACTGGTGCTGTGCAAGGGATGGAGGACGGCAGAAAAAATGACACAGAATTTCCACATAAATAACAGGCACACTCAGTGTGTGAACCAGATTAACTGTCAAACCTAACCGGTCATTTTACTTCAACTTTAAATCCGTCTGCAATCAAAAAAAAATTACACGTCAAGGCATTCTGGCATTTGGAAAAGCATGAAAATAAAATAGAGGGCAAAAAGAGAACATGAATGAAGTATGATGAAGGATGCATTACCGCCTGCGTTTTTGAGTAATGTCAATCGGTCTATTGACAGCACAGGGAGATCCGTAGATGTTCCCGTTGCGGACTTTGACAGTCCGTTCAACGGAGGACAACAATCCACAGTTGGTTGGCACACTCATTTTCATACTTCTCAAGATTTAGCCTTTTTTAGTCTCCCGAAGATGGTCTTCATTTAAATGTCTCAATAATTTGAAGTGGCCTTGGGAAACGGTCATCAGCGCTTCCGCATCAAATGCAATCTTACAGACACAGGAGCAAGAACAGATCACAAAAATATCCATGACTCCTGAAACATTTTAAGGAGGCATCCCACCATTTCTTACAACAAAGGGGAAAACAAATCTCCAGTCTGGCATGGTTTGTTCAGCCTCAAGCTTGGGCAGCCAAAACTCCATCTTCTTACGCACGTCTCCCGCACATCAGGAACACGTGTAGGACGAGAAGGACCGCACACAACTCTGCCCTCCTCCATAAAACTCCCATCATTTCAGCATGTGCTTTCTTTCTCTCCCCTTTCTCCTCCTCCTGCCGCCTTTCCCTCTCGTTTGTTCTTCTCTGGAGTTGTTCAGCAGGACTCTTCTTCCCTCTCTCCCTCTTTCTCTCCCTCTCTCTCTCTCTCTGTCTCTGGTGGAGCTGAGACAGATGAGCCAGTGCCTAAAGCTGGGAGTGAAGAGTCAGGAGACGGCACAGGGGGAAACTCTAGCCAGTCTTTGCCTGGGCCCCTGACTGACTGACTGCCTCTGCCTCACTGCCCGCTTTGCCTGGCTGCCTTACTGCCTTAGTTACTGTAGCCTCAGCACTGAGTGAGAGGGGAGGGTGGGGTCACAGACAGCGTGGTTCCTGCCCCCCCTCCCCCCACCTCCCATCTTCTCCTCCTCCAACTCAACCCAACCCTTCCCTATCCACCTCCACGCCTTCTCAGTTAACCCTTCGTGCCGGTGCCTTAAGACGCTTACTTAACAGCCCTCAACTCAAGCTGGTAGTAGGCAAAACTCTTTTGGATGTCGGAATGTCTAAGATTGCTGCCCTATGGCTCTGAAGGCTGTGGTGAAAACGCTGTGGCAAAACACGGAGCTTTGGGACACACTGTTGAAATTTCAGCCTTGTTCAGCCAAATGAATGAGCTAATCAGACAGACTCCAAAGTGCCTTGCTGTTGATTCAGCTAAGCGTGCCAAAATATCTGTCCTGCGTCAAAGTGATCATAAATGTCAAGTAGCGAACACACACCTAGTGTTTACAAAAGGCTGAAAGTGTTTACTTGATGAGAGGGCAGTCTTGCAACTACATGTTCTTACATGGCTCCACACTGTGCATGCTGTTCAATGCATTAGGAAACAGCCTGTGCAAACATAACTAACTATGGCACTTCAAATGCTGCAAATGACTTCTAAGTACAAACATTACCAACACTAACAACCAACAGATAATGGCAACAGACATTTTTATGTTATGTTAAGTTCATGAACTACTGTAGTTCAAAGATCAGTTCAGATAGAACAGAAAGAATAAATTCATACTCATAGCTCACTATTGAGAACACATTCTGTTCATTTAACTTTGAATTATTGAATTACAAAAAGAACCCTCTTTGTAATCATCACTACCAACTTAATCACCTAATCACTTTAGCAGTGATTAAGAATGTCACAAAAATCAGACCTAGTTCTTTTGTTATTATTGGGTTAAATTCAGTTCACAGTCCATACTAAAATACTAGGTCTTTTAAGTAGTTCATACACAATACTGATCACCGAAACACATCTTTGACCACATTCCTGACCACAAGGGATTTTTTGTTAACAACAGACTGCCCGAAGAAGAAAAAAACCCGAAATGATGAACACTTTAACGACCAAGACACCGTGTCCTTGTAAAGTTGTGATAGTGAGATGGTGCTGTCCAGACATACTGATTACACAGACATTCAACAGTAACCAGATGGTGGTTGCACTTTATCACAAGACTAAAATATTAATGCCCAAAAATGTAGACAATGGCAATTTTTTTTTTGATTAAGTGCTGAGAGAAAACTACGCAGTTGATTAATTACACTGATGTTAGAGATGGTGCGAAACCACTCATTCAAAATTTTGTGATGAAATGCTTTACAGCCCTAAATCTTTTTCTCATTGTTTTCACACACAAAGTAATGGCACACTTCTACATTTAACACTTTAAAAAAAATCTAGATTATGACATAAAATCATATCTGTCTAATCGGCTAAGAACCTGATACCAAAAGCAGAGGACCATAGGCTCTAAACAAGACTCATGATAAAGAGACGACAAAACACATAATATGTTCACAGAGCAGACATACAGTTGATATCAGAGATACTTAGAGCTTGCGGTCTAAATTTTTTATACTTGAGACAGACATTGTGCGTAAAACACTGGGTGAAATAGCACAAAGGAAATCATAAAGCATCTATCTGACAAAGGCGGACATATCTTGTTTGCCAAACATTTCTAACTAACTCTCTGGGTGGTTTCACAAGAAGTGCTAGGGGGTCATTTCCATTTGTGAACCCTCAAGTCTATTTCTCAAGAGAAACTCTGAAAGAAAAAAAGAGCTAAAATAGTGGTTTATATATTACAAAAAAATGAGAGGAAAAAAAATGTGTAAATACGTGTCTTTTCCATTTACCTAATGACACCACTTACATGGTCAATATACCAGACTGGGCGAGGGTTTGCGAGGTTATAAATATCTAACTCAGAGTACAATAAATTACAAAATTATTGTGATTGATTGATTCCCCAGAATGCAACTGAGGGCAAAATAGCCCAACTGCTCTTTGCCTGAGGAATGAGAGAATGTGTCAAGGTCATGTGTCAAAGATATTCTAGCTGGTCTTTCCTTGCACTCCTCCTCCTCCCCCTCGTCCTCCTCCTCCCCCTTGTCCTCCTCCTCCTCCTCTCCAGATATATATTACGAAGGCACAGAGGGTCTGTGGAAAAGGCCCAGGGCTCAGCCAGTCACTGCATGAAGGCAACCAGACCCTGACGATTACGTCTGGTCAGCGTCTTTAAGGCCGACACTGTAAGGAAGCCCGGAGGAGGACAATAAATTTTGGAGAGGAAAAAATACACTGTGAGCGGTTGACCGTCTCTCAAGGATATAAATATATAAGTCATTTTGTACTTGAAATTAAGCATGAGTGCCTCAATCCCTCCACTCCACCACTTATACTCCTACTACGTCACCAACTATCTCTCTGTGTGTCTAACTATCTATTTACGTATCTATCTATGACATATTCCCATTGGGGCAACAACGTCACCTAATGTAACCCAGTTACCAGTTCAGTCCACTCAGCACAGAAAGAGACACAGTGAGCAGAGAGAGAGACACAGAGAGAGAGACAGAGAGAGAGAGAGAGAGAGAGAGAGAGAGAGAGAGAGAGAGAGAGAGAGATGACCACAGGAGTTTGCCAAAGGACTGACTCACTCCCCCATGCCCTCCTTCCTTCCTCTGGGGTAACTCTAGCCAGGCCGTTCCGCGTCACTGGCATGTGTGTTGCAGTCACACTGCTGACGTGAGCAAGCACATACCACACACCTCCGTCTGCGCTATGGAGGCGCTCCAACTCTCGCCCCTCCCACACCCCTCCCTCCCTCCCTCGTCCTACCTCCCAAGACGAGCGTCTATGCTGATCTCCCCATCTCCCTTTACCTCTCGACCTCCCTATCTCTCAAGTATATCACCTCACCATCACCCCCTTAAACGTTCCTTTCCAATTTTTTGTTGGATGTTTTAGTTGCATGTGCACCACGTTTGCCAATATTGTAACGGACAAAAATACTAAAGACTTAGAAGAGAGAGGATATTTCTGTCCCCTTTTTTCCACTGAGCAATGAGAAGCCAACCAGAGCACTGAGATGCCAGCTCCCTCTACTGGCTCCCATCTGCCATCAAAAAGCCCAGGTCAGCCAGCCACCAGCTGGGAAGTTCCTCTGTGCCACCAACCCTCCTCTCTGACAAACAAAGAATGATGCCTGCTCTGATCAACGCAATAAAGAATCCACACTTATCACACGCAAGTTGTAAACATCAAGGTAATTCTTACAGTACGAAACACATTCAGAGACGTGCCACCACAACACTTTACACAAGTGCCAAATTCTCAGAACAGTTTGATTTGAATCATTTTATCACGCCATACCTTCGGCACTTGACAACGTTCCGTGGTGACTCCATTCAGGCTGTCAGAAGCTTCTGTACAACAGTGAGCAACCAGCAGAGGTCCCACATTACTTGCTTGTGAGACAGAAGGAGTTTTAGCAGCGCATCCTCCTCTCGGCTCGCACGAAGCAGGTATGTTCAGCGCTCTGGTGCACCATCGGAGACCGTTTTGGCAGGCGGACAGTTAGTGTGCGTTCAAATAGGCCGGGGCGATCAATGCGCTTTGTTGGTGATTGGGGAAAGCAGTCATGCTGAAAATATGGAGCAGTGCGCTGACGCACACAGCCGCTCTAGCCACAGCATCCGCAGCGATCGACTGATTCGGAGTCCAGAGACGTTATTTTTGGGGCCCCACGGTCACAGAGACCGCTGTCCCATGATTGGGTTACCTTGCTTGACTCCTGGGACATCACCATGGAGTACAAGGACCCCCCATTACACACACACAGACACACACACACACACACACACAAAGGCTAAGGCACATCTTTGCTGGAGCAGTCACCTACTGATAATTTAACATAAAAAAGCAAAAAATAAAAAAATAAAAAGTGTTTTAGTGGACTAGTTTTAGATGCCTCTACCTCTCAAGATGTGACAATTTCTGCCTCTCAAGATGTGACAAGATAAGATTTTATGACACATCTGTGGAGAGAGAGGCAAATACTAATACAGGACAGAGAAGTTTGAACAATGACACAGGACACCATGATAGAACTGGAAAAGAAGAACAGATGAGATGGATGGAGAGAGAGAGAGAGAGAGAGAGAGAGAGAGAGAGAGAGAGAGAGAGAGAGAGAGAGAGAGAGGTGATGGTGATGTGGCCTGGCACTGACTGGACTGCTCTGCTCTTTGCACAGCCAGTGTGGAGATCTGCATCTGCATCAAGACAAGCCATGGCTTTGTATAAACTGGCGGCAGAGGGTGGCAGCAGTGGGGGTGGGGGGTGGGGAGTGTTGTCTTTGGGTGTCAATGCTGCCCTTGTTCACCACATGACACTGAGCTACGCGGTGGGATGTCGTGACAGGTCCATTACAGAAACACTTGAGGAACAGCAATGTTTTGGGGACGCAGCCAAAAGGTGCCCTACTGCAGAAAGAGGTTTACAGAAACATTGACAAAGCTAATGCTCTTTTGATTAAGAAGTAACTGTGTACATTCGAGCTCGACACTTGTTATGGTCTCCCCCTCTAAACAACGGACAACAACTCCCTAACCACCAAAAGTGTTTCCCTTTCAGTATTCCCAAGAATCCCAATCCCAAGAGGCAACATAACATGAAATACTATTGTCATTACTAATAACTTTTAACTTGAATTTGTAATGAGTCAAAATAATTTCACCAAACATGCTGTAAAAATAGAGAACTTACAATATCTGTGTGTAACATTATAGCAGTATATTCTAAACACAATGGCCACAAATGGTAAAAAATATCATTTTGATTTTGCGGTTTTGAATATTGAATCAAATTGATGCGAAAGAAATACAACAGCGGAAAAACATGCCACAAAAGATTCTCTGCGGAGTCTCAACAAAACAGTTTGGCCATTTTGTGGCTCAATCTCCAAACAGGATCATGGCGTGTCTGATCATCGGGATTCTGCCTGGCCCTTTCCCAACATCCCTACGGGTGGACGCGCGGCAGTGGACACTGACTGTGCCATCGATTTATCAGCTCAAACGGCCTCAGGCCGTCCAGAGCTCAGCACTGGCAACCATATAAATACACAACAGCATCACCAAATAGAGCTTAAATATCAGCATACCACATCGTCTGTTAACTTTCTATCTCACCACAATAAAGTTCTTCGTTAAGCAAAACCTACACATGCTCAGCCCCGGGTTGGACTTTTGCTATACACTGCTTCATTTATGACCTGGGAAGAGCTGACATTTATTAACATTATGTATTGACAAAAAAGGAATAAACTAGGCTATACAATACCACCATTTTGTAAAAAAAAAAGCAGTTACATCAAGTTATCTTGAAACTAAATATGTGTCTGTTGAAACTTATGCTTTATAATTTGAATATTAGATGTATGAAAAATACTAAAATGGAGACTGGGCTACTGTAAACTGACTGACTACTTGTTACAGAAAGAAGCACAATCAATTTGTTCTGACAAAGCACACAACTTGTTTTGTTTATGTTGTTGTTCTTCAATCAGTGAGATGACTCATGCTGATGAACAACATAGTTGTCCTATAAAAGTATAGAATAAAGGTTGATTTACCCTTAAATACAAATACAAACATTTGAACTTTTTGAAATTCAACATTTCTTTTAGCGGCAATGTGTATGAAAATGTTCAGTGGAATTGATTAACTAGACTGTGTTTACATCCACTTGTGGTTACATAACTGACGTGCATTATCAACGTATGCAGCAACTATCAATAAGCAGTTCCGACTATGACAGCGCAAGGTAATTACACTTAAAAATACAAACTACACCCAGAGAAGACACAACATAATCCATTCCAGCTACTGCCTAATATAGGGTGGTGCAGAAAAACATATCATTTGCCAAGTTGGACATCCATGCTCGTAAAGTTGATAGCATTACATATAAGATACAACATCTTACATACCCAATGCAAGAGTGCCTTCTGGTTGAGTAGTTCATCTGCACCGACTTCCGAGGAAAGCGTACGTCTTTATTCATTGTGAAATTACTTTGTACAGGCAACCAAATTTACTGAGGTAAAGTAAGTCTTAGTTCACTCCTTTAAGAAGATGAAATTGTTGAACTGGAAGGAGCTGTGTCCATAGATTTCTGAAAATTGCCACAAATCCACATTCTGTAGAGTCGAAGTCAGGCTCTGCCAGAGTCGGGAGCCTCCATGGGCTGTGGAAACAACTGCACAGCCACCTCCTCTTTGACAAACTTTCACTAAACAAAACAGCAAGAAATTTCTGCCACACAGAGTAGCCTGGGTTAGAAAGAGCACAGCACTAGGCAGTCCATCTAATGTTCTGGGCTTTTCTTTTTTTTTTTGTTCACAGGAACTTAATAGCACAATACGAGATATGTTCTATTTACATACTAGGTGCAATTACTTCAACGTTTTTTTTTTTCTTATTCTTTTCCTTTACCTAAAGCTGTGAGCCTCAGTCATCTGTCTGATATAATGAGAACATGCTTGCATCAAGCGAGCAATGCTATCATTTCTGCCTCGGGGAGCTGAGGCCAAAGTAATGCTGAAATTATAGTTAATATCAGTCAGCCAAGCAGATCTGTAGCAAATTCTCAGCTTGTTTTGCTTGGCTGCAGACCAGTGAGCTTGCCAAATAATCCTCTAACTGGAGTGAAACACATTCCTAAATAGGAAATGCCAATCAAGTAACTCTTAAATAACATCAAGAGGGATAACAATGAAATCCCATCCAAATAGGGTTCCAAACTCTCCTGTAAATATTGTTTCACAGCTCAGAGCAGAAAACACACACAACACACACACTCTCTCTCTCCGTGGAACAAAAAAACCAAGATATCCAAGAATACTGGCAGAGAGGGAAGGGTTCTCATAATCCAATCAGGTGCTCCCTGGAGAGCGCTGTCCCATCAGCCTTCCATATCTGACTTGTATTTCTCTGAGTCCTGAATGCTGGAAGTAAACTCTGGTCTGGAACCACAAATAATATCTTGAAGGGGGGTGAGGGTGGGGGTGGGGGTGGGGTGGTGGTGGAAGAGTGAGAGAGGGAGAGAAAGAGGGGAGAGAAAGAGACGAGTACAACAGTCTGAGTTTGAGACGGACACCAAGAAGCAGCAGCAACAGCAACAGCAGCAGACAGACACGGAGGGAGAGAGGGAGACTGAACGAGACACAAGTCTGGAGGAGGGACAAAGAGGCACTAGTGCCGAAGGCCGCGTGAGACGTCAGACCAGTCGTTCTGCCCCAACTGTGCTGCCCTGTCCCGTTTGCTGTGCTGCTGTGAATCCACGGAACTGGCCCCCTTGTCCACCACCACAACGCTGACCACAACGACTAAGTTCCACACATGGAACTGACCCGCTTCTAAGCGAGGCAACCACTTGCGGCAGCCTCGGGCGAAATCCAATAGGTAAGGGAGGGATGCACTAGGAAAAACTTATAGGATATTTTTGCCAGTGGTTTTCGGTTACCATTCCATGTAGTTTGCTGCAAATGTCTTTTGCGCTTTGTGACTGCTCTGAGCCTCACAGAGAATAGTCCACTACTGGTTTGGTGTGACACAAAGGATTTCTTAATGAGCCACAACTAATTCTGCAAGAGGTTAAGATGGTGCATCTGCCTGTCAGCTGCTTTCACAATGAATATTAAATAAAGCAAAGGAGACAAAGGGCTATTTCAGAGCCAGCTCTAAGCTGGTGAAAGTTGACATGCATCTTTGCGTAGCTCCATGCCCTGCTCTGACGCAAAGCCTCTTCATCACCTGACCTGGGTGATGCGTCTACAACATGGGAAGTACCAGCCCCTAGTGGATGGAAAGGCAATTGCATGTGGCTTCTGCTCGACAATTTGTCAGTATGCTACAGTACATGCAACCCTCAACCGATGAATGTGTAAAATAAGGCTTTTCAGCAACGAATCATTTTGTTTAGAATTATTACATAATGATTCAAACTATCAAATTTAGACATAACTCACAGAGATCATAGATTTTTTTAACATTTTCTTGTTTTAACTGTATCTATTTAAAAGGGCTCTATATGCATTGAGAGGCATCATGTGAGAGCTTGAAAATGTACTCTTTGACATATTTCACTTGAAAGTTATCTGTGAGAAACCCGAATCCAAAGCACATAGTAGAGCCACCTTTATTGTATTGTTAGTGCTGGAAGGTGACCTCAAAACAGATTGTTGCCACGCACATGATACAACAACTCAACAACAAGTCTTCATTTGCTTTATCCTTTCAGCACTGTTTAAGGGCATGGCAGCTCTGCATTTCCGTATTTAACAGAAAAGATAAAGAAATCAAGGGTTTAAAAATCTGAAGAATGTGGAAAAGCACAACACACACCAACATCCGGCCGTCTGTGAAGTGTTTACAGAAATACGCAAGAGCTGTTGTGGGTCGGGCTAGCGCATGAACTCACGTAGCTCTGGAGTTCTGGGTGCTGGAAGCACTTGTGCTGGAGCGGATGACTCCGGCCCTGGATGTAAACACTCTCTAGAGGCGTCGGGCCACATGACGCCGAGTACAACCCCGGAGAACTGAGAGGCGAGAGCACAAGCCAGGGCGCCTGGCAACACCACTCGTTCCCTTTCAACTTGACACCTTTGGCTAACAAAGAAGCTATATAGATGCAATCGTGACTGTCCCACCTCCCAGTGAAGGCTCAAAGTCCTTATGAGACACTTCAGAAGTACATTTTTAGAAAGTCAAAGAATGTTCTACTACTTTGCATGTCTGTGTAGGTTCTCATTCGTCCTGGTCATGGTAGTCATATGCACACATTACTATTTAACCTTTATGAACTTTACAATTAAAATCATACATAAAATTCCTAAATTGATCATGCAATCACATTAGATACACAAATGCAAGAAAATGGCAATAAAAAAAAAATCTGTTCTTCCTCAAACACACAATAAGTCTATTAATCTATCTTGAGGCAAGCAGTGGGATGACCTCCACAGTCCTGATTCACCCAGTTGGCAAGGAGATTTCCTGACAGATGTACTGTTAGTTTAATACCTCCACTTTTTCAACTCCATCCTGCCATTTCTCATCTTAACAGCGGGTTTTGTCTCCTTTGTTTAAAACATCCACATAGACACTCTCCAAAAAGAAACCCTTTCCTTTTTCAACTTTCTGTCAATCCAGGCATGACCTTAACAGACATCAATATTTATAGAATGGAAGGTACAAACAGACACCCTCCCTACACTGTCAGGTGTGGAAAAAAAAAGTTGGCGGTTTACAAATTGCTACCATGACCATAAAACCATAGACACCTACAACTTAGTTAATATGAATTTATAGACTCATAAATGGAGAGGTAAAAGTGAGGTATGCAGAGGCCTTCATCTGATTGTTCATTAACAGCCAGATTCAGGCTCTAGATTCAAACACAATTAGTCCCCAAGTTCAATTCATATGCATCGTAAGGTGTAGATACTGTTCTCAATTTACAACTCCATAGTTTGGTGCTGAGCTAGGCTTCACACTGACCACAGTTTTTCAAAGATAAACAAGAATACTTGCAATTCCAGTGAAGGGCAAGCAAGAACATTAACGGCAAGTAATCAGGATGAGGTTATCTCAGTGCTATAAACCACTGACCAACTGAGCGGAAGGCAGGGAGAAACTGAGAATCTTTATCTGATTCCACGTTTGGCAGCTGTTTCCTTCAAACATGCTGAATTTATATGCTCTTGTTCACACCTGAGTAGCAAGGACAGCCAGACAACAGCTCATGGCATGCAAGTGACGCAAGTAACCTGAAGCATTAAGACAATGAAGAGGAAGCTTCAGCTCTGGTTTGTGAAAAGCAATCTGACTTTTTTAACTAAGGTCAACTAAGTTGTGTGGATATCAAGTAGCCATAGCATACCTGTACATCAAGATGGTGCTTTGGATTTAGACAGTTTTCTTCCTCGGGTTATAAGACAAAAAAAAAAAAAAAAAACCTCAAATGATCTTGGGCATTTATGACGAGCCTAAACAGGATTGCTGTGTAAAAAACAACAGCTAAAGCAAGAGGCTCCATACAATACAAACAAGTCACAGTGACAATAAACACCTCGGGCCAACAAACCTCACAGATCATCCTCTCAAAGAACAAAGGACTTATTCATGATTTAGCACAGATCATCTCTTCAAAAGCAATTGTAAGCTACACCAACCACCAGAGTCAAACTTAGAATCACCTTTCTGTCGGGTGGGCATCTCAAGCTTTGAAATCTGCCTTGTGATGCTCTATTGCGTAACTGGCAAAAAGAACAAGATCTTTATGGCTGGAGGAGCTGCACAACAGGAGATAAACAACTCCACTGTCTAGACTCTCCTGACTCCCTGCTTGTCTTGAGGTGAACGCCATGAAGACTCTGGCCTTCCCAAAAGTGACCCCCTTGGTGGAGGCCAGTGGATAAGCTACCTGGGTGTATGAGCCAAGGTGAAACGCCTCAGCTGGGTGATGCTCCGGTTCATCATGAGCCTCCGGAAGAGCAGGGGCGAGTTGCGCGGGGAGCTACGGGGGGAGTCGCGAGGCGACATCCTTGGCGAGTTGGTGGGAGAGTTCGCCTTCGACATGGACTTCAGCTTGGGCAGCGTGGGTCGGGTGACCGTGCGCTCCTCCTCCGAGCTCTCCGAGAGTGCCTCGCTCATGGCCCACCCGCGTCCTTCTTCCGCCACCCGCAAGCCTGTCACCCTTCTCTGGTCAGATCTTTGACACCTGGTCCTGTCCTCAGATGGGCTCGTCCAGAACTAGAGAGCGATCCTGCTGCTTTGTCTTCTTCGAGTTGACATGAGCTATGGGAGAGCGTGCTCCTAAGCTCCACTTGCGCAACTGTGTTTATCAGAAACGCAGAGCCTTAAACATGTCCACTTCTTCACTGGCTTGATTACACACAACTTTGGTCCACAGTTAATGGACCAGGCCATCAGTAGAGTGGAATCCCTCCCTCTGTGAACGGGCTTTGTTTACATAACTTTAAGGCCCTTCCCTCTCGCTGCCTAAATATGGCAGCCTCATTTACAACACTCAAGTACCATGGCACAACTACGCAGCCATCCACTCAAAGCTTCCTTGCTAATTACTTCCTTTTTAACTCCCCTGACATGTAAATATTGAACAATAGCTCTCGACAAAAGCTCAGAGGAGAGGACAGCGGAATGATTGTACCCAAAAATTTGCTCCAAGAAATCTGTTTGCTTTTCACATGCTCACAAGCCTACCAGTCACATGAACAGGCCTCACTATAAAAAGAAGAGAAAGATAACGTTAGAAAGCACACAGGCACTGTCACGATGGTTCTCTATCACCGAATACAAGCATGCCCCTGTGGGGTTTGTTTATCTCCAAGAAAAAAAAAAGTGTTGGGTTTTTTTTCCCCCCAATCTTACGACTCCCTGCTGAGTTGAGTCCTGTACAAAATAATCTAAAAGCCTGACACTGGACTTAAAGGTCTACAGTATGCCATTCTGGTAGAGAACATCCAAATTTACATCTCCACAAGTGAAAACCCTTTTTAGACATGTTTTTTTTGGCAAGGTACTGTTCCCTATCCTTTTTATTTTGCTAACAGAAAAGACAGAAAGTTATGGACTTCCTTTACTTTACCTACTGTATATCTTCTAGTGAGGACAATTGTGTCCTAAACACTTCTATCCAGAATTCAGGAATGTTTACAACTTCCTCAATGTGATCTCTGGGAGGCACAGCCATCTTGTCCCTATGTTCTGCTGCTGCTGCTGCGGCTGCTTCTGCTTGGACAGGATCACATGGCTCCCCCTGCTGTTCCTTACGTGCGTCATCATCCTGACCTTTAACTTGTTGTGCTTTGCATCTTGCATGTCCTTGACATGTCATAGAACTTTGAAGGGGTACGTGCTTAAACTACACCACAAACTCATGAGGGCCGTCCACTGGAAAACTTCCATTATTTTCTTTTTCAAGTGTCGATAAATAGGAATCCTCTTCATTCAGGAGGAAAAGTGCAAGACGTGCAGCACATGTTGCATGGAAGCAGGTAGAACACGAGAGCTCAGAGAATGTTTGATGAAAAGAATAGTGATTAAAGATGATCTGAAAACGATCATATACAGATCTAGCAAAGCTTTCTCCTCATTTTATGACAAAATAAAACAAATATGAGCTACTGATTTTTTTCAAGAATTAATGTCTCACTCTCACCAGAGAGAAAAGAGGAATATTCATCCCATCATTCATGAGCGAGCTCTGCATGGATCCACTCTACTAGAAGACTTAATCACGTCTCTCTGAGGGTATAGAGAGGGAAAAAATCTGACATTCTGAGGAATCACAATCTATTTCAGAAATGATCACAATCTATTTTAAAATCCTAAATAGCGTTCCACATGCCTGGATTCCAACACAGTGCCTGAAATCTTGAACCCCTGTCTTATACCCTACGGAAATGTTAATTATTAGTGGTGATAAGTGTATATTTTGATTGTTGAAAACATCCTAGTTCATTAATTCTCATCATTTGAATTCATTAAATTAGGTTGAAATATAAATCCAAATTTATTGGCATATACTGTAGGCCTATATCACTAGGTAAACTGTCTAAGGTGCTCTTTGTGAGTCGGTGATCATATCATCAAAACAATCATCTGTCAGTACCTACCCACAAAAACAATGCGGTTCTGATGTTTATTAAACCTGGCCTGAAGACAAACAGGTGAAAGACCACAAGAGGACTCTCGTGGATAATTTTGAGTGCCACCCTCTTACCTTTGTGTAAATATGTCTGAAACTATTAAGACATTTGGGCTGTGGCTTTATTTACTGACTCACCACAAGCATGGATACAATGGACTTTGTCTGTGACATGACGATGGAAAATAACTTACCATGTGTCCTGTGGACAGTCTGAGTCTGAGGAAGTGGCTGGGACGTCTTCTATGTAGAAGGTTGGTTTGTTGCCTGACAGAGCCCCTAGCAGACTCTCCAGTCTGTGTTTGACACATTGTGCTGTGTTACGGCAGGAGAGCCGGGGAAGCTGCAGGGGCCCAGAGAAGGTTCTTTTCACGGCACACCACTGTGAGGACTGGATGGGGCCCCTCTTATTCTGATCCGAATCCCATTGCCTCTGGAGAAGACAGGAAACTGACTGAGCCACAGCTCTCAAAGTCACCTGCTCTAACACAAGTGTTATGTTCTCAGAGCTAGGGAGCTGCACAAACATTCATCTCACTCAGATGTCAGTGAATGTTACACAGAGGAAGTTTAATTTATGCTTTTCTGTTGAAAGTTTAGAGTTAAAGTTCAAGCTATCTGCTGTTCAGAATAGGATTCTTTTTTTTCTTTTGTGAGAATGAGCTTGCAAAATAAAATCACTTCCGCAACCTTTATCCACACAAAGAGGTGGGATTAATATGACACGTGCCATTGCTACCGTTTGCTGATAGTGGATATCTCAAGCAGCGGTCTGGTCATATCTCATTCCTAACATTGCTCAGTGGCAAAACACAACAAGTCTGTCACAATGCTGTCTTTCCATGTGGGCACACTCAGAGGTGAACCAAAGGCTGCTGAGAGAATCTTAAACCTAATGCTCATTGAATGGCTTCTCATAGGGCAAATTTTCCCTCTCAAGATTTAAGTATTTTTTTTACTATACAAGTGAATATATGGCTCAGCAATTTGGGTGGTAGACAAAATTAGTTATCAGGTTCAGTTATAAAATCACTCATCAGTAGCAGTTATGATGTAGGGAGTTAAGACATAAACAACATCAATATACATATATATACATTGTATATACAACAATACATACAATGGCAACATACATACTGTATAAACTTGAGTTCTATTTCTATGTAGGATAAGCTTTATGATAATTTTGCTTAGGCAATAAACTAGCTCATTAACACAAATTACCTCTTCAACTCCAAAGGACTTTGACAGAGAACAGCTGTGCTTCATCATCCGCAGATAGGCTCAGCTGTGATCCTGTATGAAATGAATTTGCATTAATGACAGACTGAGAGTAAATACTGGACTTCACCTCAAAGTTATCACCTTTTAGACCCAACTTCAGTAGCTAATTACATGAATAGTAATATTAATGTGTGTATTTTGTTGATAAAGCTGATATTTAGAGCAAACTGTGAACTTATGTCTTTGACATCCTTTTAATAACTAAGCACAACAATAAGCATAAATTGGACAGTAGAATCACACTCAATGTCTGGAATGACAATGCTTACCTTTTTGAAAGATTCTCCTCAGGTCAGAACAAGCAAACAAACAGACGAATGGAACTCCTTAAATAATTTAATGAGGACTCTCACATTTGGTCAGTACAACACTCACAAAAATAGGTTTTGCCAAAGGAATCTCTCTGACATTGGCAGCAGAAGCAGGTGTATACATGAGTTTCTCTCTCTGAGTATCTCAAGCAGCTGAAAGCAATAGTCCCATCTTGATACAGCTTACCTAACAGACTCGGCTGCCAGCCACGTCAACACTAGCTTGCATCTGTAGTATCTTTAAATACTGGGGGAAAACAGTGCCATCTCCACACAGCTCACCTAACTGGCTTGACAAGAGTGCACCTGTCACAAATAACTTAAGTCTACAGATAAAGTTCAGAGTAGAGCATTAAAAGCATAACATTCTGAGTTTATATTAGTCAAGAATCAAGTCATGACGGAAGAAATGAGTAATTAAGTTTTAGCATGCTGAAAAATAAGGAGAAATCTAACTGCAGCATTAATACAATTTCACAGCAGGAACTTGGCAACATTCATAAGGCAATCAAAGGGTATAAATCTATAGTATACATTAAATGGTGCAATACATTATCAACATTTTGATAGGAGTGATCACAGTAGTACAGTCACTGGAGTCATTATTATAAAATAATTTCTTGCATCTCTTTGTAAAAATATTAAAATCCTCTTCATCACAAAGTTACCCATCATAACAAAAATAAATTCAAAATAAATACAAAATTACTCACACATAATAAACCAAACCAGTACATATAAAAGAGATATCAAAATGAACAACTTTAGTCAGTTGTCCTTTCTGGAGGGATATTAGGAGTGACAGAAATGGACAAATGTTTCTATTAAATATTGATTACCATACAATCATGCCCTGTAACTAGCTCACTAAGGCCAGTATTCTCCCAGGTGATTAAGTCCCAAAAAGTTCTGTGCGTTTACGCATACTTTTATGTATTTACAGTGGCACATGCTTCTATCCAAAGCCACTTACAAAAACAGGACTAACAATCAAGCTACAACACAATACAAGTAAATACATTACTAGGAGTGTGATTTGCTAATAGGAGTGAAAGTGCAAGAGAGTTTCAACCTGCATTAAGCACTTTTTTGGACTTAAGCACCTGGGCGAATACTGTCGTAACTGATTAACTCTTTCTCTCAGACTCACACAGACACACTCACAATGATACCATCTACCATCATGAACATATGCTGCAGAATTTCATAACTGATAAGAAATACTGCTAAAGCTTGCTAAAGCTCTTCAGTCAATGGCTTCACAGGAGTCAAAGGTCCTTCATCCACCAACTTCTCTTGTTGTTCCTCACTTGTATGGACAGCAGTTTGGACAGACTCTCCTGCAAAAACACAAACCAGGAATGTGTTTATATCAGCAATAGTTAACACTAGTTCAGATCAATCCAAGAGGCATCTTTATAGCTTTTGTAGATGGTTACAAATCCATTAAATAAATGTCAATTGTCACAGTTTAAATATCAATACTTCAGCTATATAACTACACACATAGTATTTCCATGATCATGCTACATTAACACTTTTTATGAATGTCTGACCTATTCATTGCTTCTCTAGTTCAATAGTACAGAGAACCCAATGAGGATCTACATGAGGATAACCAGACTTGTTCTAAACAAGGTATTGTGGTGTTCTGCCTTCCTGGCTCTACTGCCAGTTTCAGTTCCATGTCCACTTGAGTGCATCAGCCCCAGGAGTGAATAGTACATTGATTGCATTTAGGGTTCCGTAGTACATTAACATTTATGCATTAACCACTTTTATTCACAGCAATTTCCACTCAAGCTATCACACAATTAAAAACCTTTAGAGTGCGGCTTGCTAACAAGAAAATGGCATTAGAGAGAGAGAGAGAGAGAGAGAGAGAGAGAGAGAGAGAGAGAGAGAGAGAGAGAGAGAGAGCTAAACATCCAGTGTGTGTGTAATTTCAGCAGTCCAGCCCAGAGCCATGAGTGCAAACGACATTTTCGCCACTGAGAATTTGATTATAACCAGAGACACTTATATGCTAACTTAACCACACAATATGGACATGCCCAGGCAGGACCAACGTCTATGGTCATAAAAATGCTACAGGCTTACAGTATCAATGTTGTTTAAAAAAAAAAAAACGTCTTTTACAGTTTCTTTTATATCACTGGAAAGCACTACACTACAACATCCTGAAGTGGCCATTTCTGAAAATCTACACATTTGATCATCAATTAGAGAATTTATTTATTGCAACCAGCTTCCACATTAAAACATTCTCTGTGCTGGGAGGGACAGGAAAATGATGGCAAGGATATTAAGGAATGACCAAGTACCGGTGCAACACATTTACCCCGTATTTAAAGAAGAATTCACCCGCAGTAAACTGTAGAAAGTTGTCATTGTGAGGTTCTCATTTCAATACTGGGCGCTATGAGCTATTATAAACAATATAACCGCTAATGAAACATTTCAAAAAGCAGAAGCGGGTTTTAAGAAAACGTCTGTGGAGAAATTAATAGAAACTCACTTCCTTTGAACCAATTTCCAGGTTTGCATGTAACATTGGATGGGATGGAAGCCATAGAAAAGGTAGGGGTGGCAGAAACTTACTATGTTTCAGGTAAGACAGATAGGTATCCCATCCCAGAGTGATAACATTCACATAGAGCACGCGGAACTTTGCGGGCAGGAAGTAGAAATTGATCATCTGAGCAGCTGGCCAAACACACCAATCAGCCTTAAAATAAAATGAGTGAAAAAGAAAGTAAGGTTTATTGATAGAACACATTTAAACACAGTTTACACTGACCAAAGTGCTGTACATGCTATACTAGTATATGAAAAGCCTCATTTTCAAAACATAGAGGGGACATTAGTAATATCAAGATATCAAGTGACAACTGATTCCACAATCATGGGGGTGCCAACTGCAAAGGCCTAGTGTCCTTTTTGCCTGAGCTGAGATTGAGGGGGGAGGGGTGGTCATGTTTTAGAGCAGTGGTTCTCAAAGTGTGGTCCGGGGACCACTGATGGTCCGTGAGCAAGCTAAAGTGGTCCGCGAGTAGATTTTCCAAAAAAATAAGTGAATTTAGTCTCTTTCTAACTAACATTATTTGAAGGCAAAAGATTAATTGTTCACTGAGTACTATGAGGCAGTCATGTAATTTGCTAAAAAAAACTTTAGGCTATCTGAATTTGAAGTGCATAGAAAAGCCTATTTAAAATGCTTTAAAGGATAGGGTAGCACGATGTGACTTCGAGAGGGGGCACGAGTCAAATATTTTTTTTTTTGTAAAAAGGACAAGACTGACTCACTTTCTTTTTCAGCACATGCCACACTTTGGACCATGAGGCACTGGCATTAACTGAACAAATTTTTGTAATTTACTGGTAGTGTAATTCACATTTCATAAATGGTCCTTTCTTTTCAAGTGTCACTAACCTTGTAGAACTCCCAGAACTTCCCCTTGAATTCTTCCCATCCTTCAGACACAGTATGACCTTCCATCACTCCCATTCCTGAAGGAGAGGATTAAAAATGGGGATCATTTACACACTATGACTTATGACTTATAAAGCCTCACAAGTATTTTACAGTTTCTATTAGCTGCACAATAATTCAACCCAAACATATTAACCTCTATGGTACGCATTATGATCTGATTGTAAAAAAAAATGTTTGTAGTGTTTTTCCTGCTTAAAATGGGACACTTTAACAATATCTGTGGAAATTTTTTTAATTTTTATTTTTTAAAAGATTTTAAAAATTTGTTGCCTCAAAGCAACATTGTACCGTAGTGGAAAAAAGTGAAATACTTCATATTTTTAAGAAATAAAGCAAACTTTTTAATCTAAAATACCATTAGTTAAAGCTAAACACTATAGTGAAATGATTTATCTGGTTTTAAATTAAATATATGTCTAAAATATTGAAATAAATGAAATTTTAAATTCAGTCGTTGCCCTCAGGCAACATTGTACCGTTCCGACCTGAAATTCAACATTTTGACATATGAACTTAAAATGATTATTTTACACTACACATCAAATATAATCAACAAAATTCCTTTTTTTCCATAATTAGAAAGTATCATAAACCCATCCAAATATTCCAATATATGCATAAACATACTCAAGCATAACCATACATCTATGAGTTTGCACATAAACATGCACGTGTGCACACTTGTGCGCACGTACAAAATAGCCTCCACTGTTGCTTCCAGATATGTTTTCTAACTTTTTGAAAGATTAATAAGCATTGCTTCTCATCAGAGAAACAGTTATTTAGCTGAACAATTATTTATACTGTATAGTAGATAGATAGAAAGCGGTCAGGTACCCAACTTGGGGCTACGGGTACCAAACCTGTAGGTTCCCTGAAGACCCCTATACAGGACTCAAACAGCTTGATGGTTCCACAAAAGGCTCACAATTTGACCAAACATTCTTTGGCTTTACTATAAGCCATTTTATTACAGGCAGCTTGTAGCAAATGAGAAAAGCAGTGTCAAACCTGGCCTCACACCCCTGCACAAATCCTGCAGCTGTGATCGCAACACTGAAAAGCCAGGCTTTTGGGGCTAATATTACATAGACTTATCTATATTTTAATAGATATTGGTACTATTTGTATATTTACTTACAAATATAGTCAGACCAAACCCAAATATATTTGAATAAGATCATCATACCTACAAAATACCATAAACCCATAGTGGGGGAGGCCACAAGCTGGTCGGTCAGAACTTTCTTGCTGACAGCAGGTAAGGCATTGCCCACGAAGACCTTGTCCAACCACCCGTACCAGTAATGCATGAACGGACCCATTGAGCATCCTACAGCAAACATACAACCTGTGGGGGGCGTATTTCAACAACAAATCTGAGTTGTCATTCTACACATGGTTACATGAGAGTTGCATCATGAATGTATGTTAATGAAAACACAGCAAGAAGTTCGCGCTTCTCATGAAAATTCAATTTAATTTGATAGTGTGTTTCCATCAATTCCCACCTGTGCGAGTCCAATTGCGAGGTCTATCTGGCATGTTCCTTCTTTCTCTTGATTGTTGAAGGAAATCCCCAGCAGCAAGCATGCCCCCACAGCTCACTGTGTTGGTTACTATAAGAAACCTGCCTCTGAAAAGAGGTTTCCAATAGCCGGCTATCCGGATAAGGAACTGTCTGCTAGATTGGGGGATCATAATTATTTAACCTGGATAGCAGGTTTCTCCTCGGGCGACGTTGTCCAGTGCTGTGTTGTGGTCAGGAAACAGATAGATATGAGGTTAACGTTAAATCGACCCTGCCGGCTTGTACTACATCACTCTAACGTTAGCTAACGTTGGTTAGCTTAAAGTAACAGTAAGTAACAATGCATGACAGTACAGTTCTTAAATCCTCATCTATCTTTTTGCGTAAAATCTTTCAAACTTCTTTCGAACCCATATCATGGATAAACCCAATGTTATGATGAGCACGAACACCTATCCATGCGATGCGACCCTGTCATTCGAGCCAAGTCGTCATTGAACCACCTTGCAAACCGGCAGCTAGCAGCCGTATGCGTCCCTGTGCGTTGAAAACGTCAATAATGCTGTAAAACGCGCAGAAAATAGAATACCCGACCGGGTAGTCAGAGAGGGTAACAGCAAATAAAAGCCCTGTGATCTTTGATTTAGTCTTCGCTCACAAGTAGGCTAGACTGTGAAATAACTTACAGTATTTCAGACAATCTTCTGTTCCTAGACAATGGACACTGGAGGATGGACCATAAGCTTGTAAACCTGGTCTCAAAGGCCATTTTTATATCTGAAGAGGTAATGTGTAAACAGTTTTGGTTCATTCTGTGAGTTGCACCAGACACCCTTTATATTGCACCAGAGTCATCTCTGAGTTGTACCAGTGTAAAGGTTGGACAGACCACAGAGGAATTTATTCATAGAAACTGAGGGGGAAAGTGGTTCTGAGGAATACCATGTTGTCTACAGTGCAATTTTCAGTTCTGTAAATGAACTACCTACACTTTTCATCAGTCACTGCTGGCCTGCTGTTTTTTTTTTTTTTTTTTACCAATTCATGTTGGTCATATTATCAGGCTTAGCAACACTGCTGTCGATATGACTGGCATTTGGTAGATAAGATAACCATACAAACAAACAAAAAACACTCCAACTTCCTCTCTTTGGAGAAAGTTACAATAGGCTGCTCAACACAGCTGTTGCTGAATCATAGGGCAACCTGTGCACCCGCTTTTTAAAATTATTTTAAACAGTTGGACAGAATTAAATCTGTGATGAAAAACGTAAAATCTAAAGCAAATCTATGATTTACTACAGGCTGTGGACAGTTAAAAAACAAACAACCCTGTTTCAGAAGCACTTTTTCTTACAAAGCAATTTCCAACATTTGATTACTATTAGGTTGTAATTATATTTTATCTATCAAATTCAGCAAACTGACAAAGTGAATTACAAACCAAATGCATAAAAAAAATCTGTATTTATTGTTTTGCCAATATCATTAAAAAACATTGTCAAAAATTGTTTAGACATCATTACTATAGTGTTTCAAACACAGACGTAATGGTTTGTGACTGTTACAATCAATATAAAATAAAAGAACAGTGTCTCAGTACAGCAAATTAAGCTAGCACCACCATCATTTCATAAGTGTCTTACAGAAACATAGAATGTCTTCATTCAGAATCTCTCTCACCTGACAAGGGTTTTAAAAATGTGTGTGAATACAAGTGTGATACAGTACTTTCTGATGGTATTAGTCTAGTTGAAACAGTAACTTCTGCTTTTCTTCTGAGCTGCAGGCGTACAGGCTGGTGGCTTCTCACCCTACGGACACAAGGGGAAACATTAATAGTGAATCTTGTTCTCAGGTTTTGATTTGAATCAGCTTAAACCACAGACTGTCACTAACCTTATACAAGCCGCAAACCAAGTTGAAAAGGGAACCCATTGCTTTATCCTGAAGGTCGTCAGTGTGCTCCTGATAGCAAATAGAAGCATGTCATTTAAATATTAACCATCAAACAATGGTTCAGTTCAGACATAAATCACAAAGCATTTCACATCATGCTTACTCCATTGACGGTGATCCATGGCACATATTCATGGGCTGGTTTCAGTGCATCTGTGGCAAGTGCATTCTGATGCATCATCTTGTTTCCAGCATCTCCCTTCACACAGGATGTTATAGTATCCCATTTTGTCTCAGAGTACAGCCCAAGACACTGGCATGTACAAACAAGAAGGTCACTCAGTCAGACATGGCAAGAACATAGAGATTTATCTTGTTACTGTGTGCTCATTTCATTTACTGCTCTCTCTCTCTCTCAAGATACTTACAGTCTCAGCAGATTTCACCACATCTGCGGAGGACTCCATGCAAAAGATGGTTGCAAAAGCTGTCGCAAAGTCCACTGTATTCAGTATGCATGTCTAGGATAGTTACACAGAGTGTGATAATCAAGGCCATTTCAGTAATTTAAAAATGGATATCTGCATTTCGTCACTTCTACTGCTTGTGTCAATCATTTGATAGTCTTACCTCAATCATATTGCCAAGGCATTCCTCCTCACCATGTTGGCAAGTGAAGTGATACTCCTTCCCATCAAAAGACTCCTGTTACAGCATTATGCAAATAGAAAAAAATGTTTGATAAAAAAAAAACCCTCACTAATGGCCAGAAATGCCTGTTTGCATGTTTGTAGGCTATACAACACCTGAGCATTCCCATATGGGACGAGCTGAACTTTCATGATGTCCTGTAGCATTATCCATGTGGGAAACAGCTGAGTAACTAGGAAGGATCTGCAGCCGGGGCATAGGGACTCATAGTAGAGGGCAACTTGCACTGAGTCGTCTGCCTTAGTGTTGTTGAGCCCAAAACATTGCCGAAGGACCTGAAATGTGAAGAAGAAAATAAAAGGTTGCATGCCGCATTAATTAATTCCATGTGTCCGCTAGCCATGCTCAGTTTTATAGGCTAAGCCAATCACCGCCAATTTTTGCGGTAATGGCAGAGTCCAACCGGGGGAAAGCCCCATACGATATCCTTTGTTTCAGGTACAGGACAAGTGAATCTGGCACATTCGAAAACAATTTTTTTTTGTAGTAGTCTAAACTGTCCATTGTAGCCTATAGATAATAATAAAAGTGTGTCATACCTCAAATGTGGAATTAAGTAATACTGCTTACACTTACCCCACACTCTGTTGCAATCTCCAATGATGAGCACCAAACGGAGGGTGGATATTTGCACGGCAAGCTTAAACTAGCTACCACAGAAACACCGACAGTAAACAACAATAACGTTAGCTTAAACTCTTTCATGATTGACTGAAAAACTCACAGTGCACAACTGAACTGGCTCTAAGTTAAATGAATCACAGATCATGCTCTTCCTTCTTTTAACTCAGGGAAACTTCTTCTACAGAACTGTTTTGGTATTCTGGTATTTTTTGATTGGATGAAAAACCACGTGACTAGTGCATCGTCATTAAAATCCGGCAAAAACCCACTCGTAATAAATCAAAGATCATTTCAACTGGCTGATGAGCTCCCTGTCACGAGTTATTTTTATTATTACATGATCATAAGACACCTTTCCATGGGAGCAGGTGTGCAAATATGGATCCACATAATAGAATCGCCCGTCATTTCTATTTTTATTTCTTCAGAAATTGGCTGAAAAATAAAGGCTATTCTTGGAGATGATTTTTAAATAAATAAATAAATAAATAAATAAATAAATAAATGACATGGCTGTTATTTTAGCTGCGTTGATTTAAATGTGGTTTAAATATAGTTTAAATATCCCAATATTGTTTTGCCATTGCCATTGGCTAAGAATCCCTGTAGTCATTAAATTCTGGTGCACTCTTGCAGACACCCATCACGAGCCCTAGAAATTATTACACAGTCATAAGACATGTCTATATGAAGTGTTATAGGGTAGTTTATCACTCTCCAAAGACTTTCCAGGTAAGCATGGAAAGATGAGAGAGATAGCTGTTAACTTAAGCATGCCTGCCTGCCAAGTTTATCTCATTTCATGGACTACAGCAGTGTTTCTCAAACTTTTTCTGTCATTCCCACTTTGGAAGGCAGAGAATTTTCAAGCCCCACCTGGAAGGCTCAATTTGCGCACAATATTTCTGTGAGGAATACTTTGGGATTTTTGTCAATGTTAGAATTTTTAATGTTACTAATTCAAAGCCAAATTTCTCTCAAACCCCTCATCACAGCAACAATTTACTGTCATATGTGCATCTCTGACGATAGCTGTGAATTCGGGGGGCATGGTTGGGCCACTGGTCAATTGCAATGAGATGTCTCGCGCCCCACCTGTCATGTGTCTGCGCCCCACAGTTTGAGAAACACTGGACTACAGCAACATTGTAGCAATGCTCTTCAATCAAAGCAGCATCCAATTAAACACCACTTTTGGGAAGTGTTTCCTTATATTCTGAATGAGAGTACTTGGAAGCTATAGGCCTGTTTATCCGTTATCAGAAGATTTTGTCACAGTAAATTTGTTTCAGTCAAGTATAAAGAACTTGATGCTTGCCAGATGGGATTGCACATGGACTAAATACATAAACTAATGGGTTTTATTCAGGTGTCTGTGAACACCTTAAAAACCTCATGCCTCAGATATGTGACTAGTGACACCTCTATTGTTCCTTGTGGCCAGATAAGTCTGGATAGACATTACAAGATTTTTCCCTTTTGCCACTCACAAAAGATTGCCATTTACTTCAATAAATCGATTAATCGTGATTATGACCTTCAGTGATGAAGAAAACATCATGATTGAAATTTCACCATTATTCTCTGGAAGTGGAATTGAAAGTCCTGACACAGGTAGTAGGCCTACCTCTATGCAACTCTGAGGTTGAGACAAGGATAGGAGTTTGGCAAAAAAAAATGTTTAGATATTTTTGGGGCTTTTTGCCTCTAAACGGATAGGACAGTATAGAGGTGGACAGGAAGCAAGTGGGAGAGAGAGATGGGGTGGGATCAGGAAATGACCTCAAGTTGGACTCAAACCCGGGTCCCCGGAGTAATGGTATGACGCTCTAGCCCACTGAGCCACGGCAGGTTATTCCATTTTTTTTGTTCTATAAAAAGGATAACTGTGTCAATTAAAACAAATATAAATGATTAATAATCAAATAGATTAAAATATAGGAGACTGATGGTGGTTAATATAAAAATTGCAGTAAATATCCTTTTCTTAATTTTGATAAGGTTTCCAATAAAGATTTGATGGTGTGTAAAGAGCTTTGCTATCCACTGTCTTGCATTTCAGTGTGGTATAAATATACACACACACACACACACACACAAAAAACACCTACAATTAGGACTGCATTAATCAAAAGTACTGCAGTTACTGCAACTGAACAATTAACAGCCTCTCAATTTTTAGGCAAGAAATATCACAGACCACTATGCCCGGGTAGTTTGTTTAATTTTTCTTGTTTCAGTTCATACAGACACATCAATTTGTTTCAAATGTTTTACTGTGCTGAGCGGGTGCACCACGGGAACACTGAGAACGCAGACAAGATTTAAAACAAAACAAAACAAAACAAACATTTCAAGTTTAATAAAACGAAGACACCAGAATCATCAACAATTTGTATTTCAGGTAAACTGACTTCGAAACACATCTGCTATTTGGTTCTTTTAAATGTAAACAATGTGTAAATGTACAAATGGGAAAAAGTAAAACATCGGACTAGCTTATTTTCAGATCTGTGGAGATTTCAGTAAAACACAGATGTAACATAGGTTGACTTCTCCATTTGGAATCCTTGTACTGGTGCATCCGTGGAGGAAAAAAAAAACAAAAACAAAAAAACATTTAGATATATTCATCTTATGATAAAGAGCAATTGGTCAGCCAAACCACCAAATGTGTATCTCTCAAAGATAACAATCGTTATATACTGTACATATAATAAAAAAGAAACCTCTAAACTTCAGTTAGTTAAAACTGTACTTTGTAGTGCATTCAAAGGATTCACGGCTTAAAATCTGTCCTAGTACCAATCAACAACCATTCAAAATGATTTCCTATCAAATCACACATGCAAAGAGATACATTAAGGCTTGCTGTATATTCCATACAATACTTGTGTTTTCTTCTTTTAGCAAGGCAGCTTTTTATGGAAAAATAGCTAATCTAAGAAATTAATTGCTTTTATTGTATAGATTTCTATTCTTAAAATCATAGGTTATGATGAAAGGGAATATTACTCTGGTTAGGTAGATGTATTTGGCTTTGTGTATGCTTGGGAACAACCATTCACTCTCAGGTAACTGCAGGTCCTAATGCACATGACCTTTTTTGATTGTTTCAAATAGGCTTTGAATTCCGTCAAACGTACACTGCCTTTGGGTTGGTAGTTCACATTTGCAGTGCTCCAGGAGACTGCTCTTCTGAGGGAAACTGTGGTTGATGATTTAGCCAGCCATGACAATCCCATGACACTGACTCATGTCTTTTCACAATATGGAGGAGTACTTTGTATAGCGCTCTCAGTAACAGCAAGTAATAGTGACCATTGCAACACCGCACCAACATCACATCTGACATCCCTTCGAAAATCTCTAAAACAAATTCCACATACAAAAATCATGTTCTACGCCTCAAGGCTCAAGGCACTTTATGAATCTCTTACACTCACTCAGCCCTAAACACTTACTCAGGCCTCCAGGCAACTAAAATGGCCAAATTCTATGCAAACATCTGACCAAACCAACCCAAAACAGGCATGTCAGTCAGATTATAATGGTCATTCTAAATGAAAAGGTCATTTCTTTACCAAAAGTGCCTAAATGTTTAAGAATAAATCTGGAAATTAACAGATATAGGTTTTTGAGCACCGGCATTTTTAAACACCCGTCCTGTATTAATTAAGCACCAATAATGGTCATTAGATGACAATTTCTAAATCGGACTTTCACACAACATACATCCACCTCAGTGATTCTATAAAATCGCTATTCAGTATTTTTATTCTACACACAAATCAAGATCTGCCATTTACTGTAGCAAAGTAAAGCTCACTGACTTTCCTGGTAACAATAAACACACTCTAAGGGCAAAATAGCCTAGGTCCAGATTAGGTATACAGCACACTTCTCTCTGTGACTTTTTGACCAGTGGTAATGCTTATTATACTTCTATTAAATGGGGGATATCATCTCAAGACAGCAGGGTTTAGAACAATTTCTTCTTGTGCGGATTAATGACAGCCATTTTGGCTCTGGCGAATGCACTTTAGCGGAGTGCTTTTAGATTTTCAATGAATTGTAAATCAAAAATAGGAAAACACTACCCATGTTTTTTTTGTTTTTTAAAAAATGGCTGTTACAATAAGGATCATGAGAAAGTAATAGGCAATAGGCCTACATGAACAATAACAAAAGAAACAAAAACAAAAATCATCTTCTGAGGCTATAAAACACAAATAAACTGGCAACTACAAAATACGGCAGCATTGGTTTCTGAGTAGTGTGGGATTAGAAGTCTATATATAAAAAAAAGGCGGGTGGGCGGGTGGGTTGTGTGAGGGTGTTGGTCGAGACCATGCTCCATATGTGAAACTATCATTCACTCTTTTCACATCTTCACCAAATCACATGTGAGGAGTCCGCTACTTGTGTGTCCACAGACACACACGCACACACACACACACATGCATAAACTCAGGAGCCCACAGCAGTGTCAAAGAGTTCAAATATACATTTTCATTCTAAAGCGGCAGCATTCTCTTAACCTCCGTCTCATCCATCCATCCATCCATCCATCCAACTCTTCCATCACGTCCATTCCATTCACATAGTAGGTCAAGTCTAGCTTAATGGCACTTAATCAAGCTTTTACGGAATAGGAAAACAACATAACAAAAAAAAAAAAATGCTCCAAGACGGAGCACCAAAGACATAGAACTCTGCCAGTTCTACATACAGCTCAACGTACTGTACGACTACAGTTTTCTCTCTGTAAGAAAAACTAATGCCTGCAACTGTATTTTCTATTTTGACACAAGAGTACCTCAGCCAGCACACATGCTAGGATTATTGCTGTGGCTGCTTTTGTCTAATATAAAACATGATGGCCAGGAAGAAGAAGAAAAAGAAGAAGAAGAAAAAAGCCACACATTTATCTTCACATTCTCTCGCTTGCTTCTTTTGTCTATAACAGGTTATTAAACTCTGATTTTTTTTTTTTGTGCTTTGTCACTTTTTCTTTGCCAACATAAAGAGATTTCGCTGTGAATTCTATATATAGAATATAGTTGTGCACTTTGCCATGTGTGGGCGGGCCAACCCCACAGCTGCTGGGTACCGTCTATCTCATCTGGGCTGTGGCGCAAGCACTGGGTAGGCCAGGGTAACATTCAGCGAGTCGTTGTGCTGGACGAGGGAGGCGTGTCTGTAGTGGAGCACCAGGTTTCGGAGAGAGCTGTACAGGTTGTAAGGCTCGGCGAAGCCGTAGCCCGTAGCGGTCTTGTAGATCACGCAGTGCTTCACCTCGCTGTCCACTCTGCAGGGGGGAGAGGCAAACACAAACACGTCAGGTTGAGCAGAAGGCCAGGCATCTGTGTGTGTGTGTGTGTGTGTGTGTCTCCGTGTGTGTGTGTCTCCGTGTGTGTGTGTCTCCGTGTGTTATGGTTAATGTTGGAACAAGGCTGGTTTCTAGCCTTGTGTCCTGATGGCCTACAGCGCTCAAGCAGCAAAATTAACAAAATGTCTTGTACAATAGAGGAGGAAGTCTACCAGGAAGTCACATCTGCGGAATCTCAGGTATGCCTCGGGGACAACATTAAAAACAAAGGAACTTACACAACTGAGCAAGCAAACGAGCCCTTCTGGGTTTGACTCTCGCGAATCAGGAAGGTCCCGTCACACTTCCCTCGAAGCAGCTCCTCGGCGTGTGAGCGTTTGATGTCCCCCACGTACCAGGTGCGCTCTTCCACGTGAGGCTGGTCGTCCTCATCATCCACCAATGAGTAAAAGCTGAATGAGCAACAGGGGGAGAGGGTAGGGGGGAAGCTGATCAGACAAGTCACGCAAATTCACAAGACAACAGTTAGGAAACAAAACATGTGACAGCTGTGATTGGTACAGATTTTTTCTTTCCATAAACAAAGAAATACAAATTGTGCAATGAGAGAGAGAGAAAAAAAAAGAATGAAAGAGAAAAACAAAGACAGAAATAGAGAGAGAGAGAGAGAGAGAGAGAGAGAGAGAGAGAGAGAGAGAGAGAGAGAGAGAGAGACTCACTCCTCCGTTTCATTTCTGATCCCGAGCCACTCGTTTATCCTCCTCTGTCTTGCACCTTTCTGTGTGAGCCAGCTACAAGAAAACACACCATCAGCTTAGATCGTATCCATCAAACCATCTGTGTTAGAGTGGCAAGGAAGGCGGAGTTCAAATTACAGTCACCATACAGTTAACACAGCATGTTTCAGCTGACATGAGGCAGTTAGCCACTTGGATCAAGCCTTTGACAAATATATGGATATGGAAAGTAATGATCGCTGGCCAAAATGTCTAAAATTCACTGGTTTTTGATTAGCCGTCAGCTTTTTGTCGTTCTCAAAAACGGTCTGAAAGTGATCCCACATAGCGGTCAACACACTGTTACGTGGGATCACTTTCAGTACACCTTTCTGTACCGCAGATGTCATCATTCATAAATGACTAGAGCTACAATAATAATTTGCAGTTGTGGTTTTTGTTCTTGGTGAGACTTGGGTTTAAGGGCACTTACACAAGGTACTGGTCCCTCAGCTTCCTCAGCTGCATCAGGTCAGGCTTCAGGCTGTTCATCCGCTTGTCAATCTCCCGGTTGTCCAACGCCTGTGTCTTCAGGTCCTGCTCCAGCTTCTTCTTGCTCTCGTGAATCTCCGTCACTCTGGACTTCAGCTTCTCAAAGTTGCTCTGGATTCTGCGAACACAGCAACACACTGTTGGTACTGAAACTCATACAGAGTATATGACCACAACAAGAAACTTGGTACTTGCAAGAGACTTTGTGATCTTGTTGGCACTACTAGAACATGCTAATGAAAAAAAAAACTAGTAATATCATGCTGTAACTAGGTTTTCTTTTACTTTTCCCACATCACACCCAGTCTGGTGGGAACATATCCATATCCTTTCATATGACTATATGTCAGCCAAATTAATTTGTACATTTTCAATGAGCTCTCCCTTTATTTCCCTTTAGCAGGCCCCACCTTTGGATCTCCTTCTCATTGCCATCTCTCATCAGCTTCTCCATGGTGTCTCTGCTGAAGCGCTCCTGAGTCTCACACTGCTCCTCAAAGATTTTGATGGTCTCGTTGAAGGCCTCAATGGCTGTACGCTTCATCTGAAGCTCCTAAAACAACAGAACACACAGCTAAGATAGCACCCTTTTATGTCCACTTTTTTCCACATTTCCACAGCAGTAGGTCTCCAACAAGTTGCTCGGAAGCTACCAGTAGTTGGCCACCTGCTTACAGTTTTTCTCAGTCGCTTTGGTACAATTCCCAAATCATCTTTTCTTTTTGCAAAAAGTGAGTGCATTTCTCAGAACAATTCGGACAAATGGCAAAACACCATGGATTACCTTGCCAGTCTTAAAATCCTTAGGTCATCTCTCAAAATTAAATATCTGTGTCAAAGAACATGCCAGTGCCATGGGAAGGACAAGTCCTTATGTCATTGTGTGCCAAATTGCTCAGTCATGTTGTCAAAGTAACAGTGTGCACATGAGTGTGTTCTGATGTAAACTATGGTTACAATCCTTACATAAACTATAAGGTTTTAGTGATAATTATTAAGTTGTAAATCACACCTTAGTGTATGTGTGAGGTTGTTTGGATTGGAATAGACTTGAGAAGATTCACAATTGTGCTGTTACTGTTTCTACTGCAATTTGTTGACAAGCCATGTAAGAGGGCCACAGAAAGGGAAAAGACAGCACTACAGCACTAAAAAGGCTAAATGTGAACATAGGACAATCTCCTTTGGGAAACCCATACATGCGGTGCTATAGGAATTGCAGTACAGTCTTCCTACACCTTGCTTACATGAATCATCTTGCTTATAGGCTTCTGTCCTTGACATAATTTGACAACATGCTCAACCATTTTGCATGTAAAGACTTAAATGACCTACCAGTTATGGGGCGTGAATAGTCAACAGAGAATTGTACACAATTTTTTGCATGGATGTACCAGAACATTTGCAACTTCCTCAAAGAAATGAGAAAGCTTTTTTGATGCACAAGTGATGCAATGATTATGAAGACTGAACAAGCAGTTTTGAGAGTTTCAAATCTGATCTGAAAAAATGTACCTAAGCGACTGAGAAAAACCGTAAGAGTAGCCAATCTCCAAAGAATGAAAGGAGGTCAATAAATCTGTGTGGTACAAAAAGATCCTGGTTGCACTGCTCTCTGGTGAGAATTGATGTTGATAGTTGATGGTACCTGTGAGGTGCGTGTGTATTCCTCATACAGGATGTCATATTCACGGCTCTTCTCCTGATACTGCTCATGGTAGACCTTCAGCTGCTCACCCACAGCCTCCACGCTGTCCTCTTTCACCAGTTGCTCCTGGGAGACACGCACAACAGAACCTGCATCAGGAGTGTTCATCACACGGCCACACGGGGGCAGTATTTCACCCACTGACTCAGCCTTACCACTGACCCACTTCACTATTCACACAGTACAATCTAACAAATGACAAAGATATACCAAGGTGTAAAATAAAAAGCTAGGTAAAAAAAAATATTCTTGAATAAATATATTCAGTTAAAGAGTCCCAGCAAGGTATCGGGCTGACTTACCTGCTGATATTTTGATATGGGAAACAGCAAGCGAGAATCCAGTTTGGCATTATACTGGGCTAGAGACTCGTGCCGATAGTGGTTGATTAATTCCACCACTGAGTTGAAGGTGAGTGGCTCAGAAAAGCCGTACTTTCCTGCTCGATGATATATCTTGATCAGCTTATTGTTTCCCCCTTTCCTGTAAAATACAGATAGCTAAATATGTAAATACCTGGCATTAAACACCCTGACTACAATTGAAATAAGTGGAGCACTGAAATAAGAGAGTTGGACTGCAAACCAAAGCACTATCCATGTGATAAAACTTGAGCCAAGAAATGCGTCTCACCTCAGGGTTAGTGTGTATTCTCCTTGCACTTTGCTGGATGCATCCCGAATCAAAAATGTACCATCAGGGGTGTCTCTCATTTTATCGTTCACTTCCTCCCTATAATACATGTACACATGTACACACACACACACACACACACACACACACACACACACACACACACACACACACACACACACACACTTGAAGTTCACAATATACAATATAGCACAGGACATTAGCAACATAGCATGAACAGGGGCTATTTTTAAAATAACATACAACTGATGTACATTTTGCTTTCAGTTTCTCTCACAATTACTTAACATTATTTCTATTTTAAAAAATATTTTGTGCACTACCAAAATAACGTTTATGTAGTCATTCACCTTGTTCTGTCATCTAGAACAGTAATGTATTCAAGTGTGGAAGTGCAGGCCTCTCTTTTTAAATCTAACAGTGGACTGGACTTTGAGTGGACCAAGCAACAAAATATTTACCTGGAGATGTCTCCCCAGTACCACTCCGCCTCACTTAAAGACATGCTGTTGCCATTGACCACCGCAGGAGACACACTCTTTACTTTGGCAGGTTTGGGGGGAAGAGCTGTTCACACAAAACAACAACATTATTAGTTTTTTTTTGTTAGTGTTGCTTTATTCATAAAAAAGAAAAAGAGGAAGAAATACTGCATACTAAGATGCATGTACAGTACCTGGGGGAAGAGGCTCCTGCTCCCAAACCTTCTCTGAAAGAAGCCTCTCCAGTATAAGTGCAAACGATTCCAAGTCGGTCTCTGATCTGTTAATCAAAGAACAATAATATAGCATATATTATTATAATATAGCATAATATTAGCCTAGAACTCTAGACGTACCCCTAGCGGTAGCAAATTTGAATTTGCACAGCGGATACGTCTAGAGGCCACTGATAGAAACCACAGCGCGGTATGTGTACAGGAAATCATAAGGCGGGCTTTGTACGATGACGACAGCCCTGCTCAAACCAGAGCAGAATCGTCTTTGGCTTTAGTTTTGTACGAATTGCACTTGTCATTTTCTTTGAAAGTGAAACAAGAAAGTGCACTGAAGTTTTTCGTTCTGAAAAAGATGGTCTTCGCCGTGTTACAGACGGGCTACGGGAAAACGCTAGCCTATTACGTGGAGAGGCAGTTTGAAAGACAACGCAATCACCCGCCCCTCCATTGAGGTACAGTCTATCAGTGGTCTTCAGACTATACATTCTTATGATATAGTCTGGCGTGTCAGGCTAGCATAATATACCATGCACACTTCAATTAAATGCATTTGCTGCCTAGAACAAATAATAATAATAATAGCTATTCTTAAGTAAGTAAATAAGTTTACGTTGCACTGTAAATTTTGATAACTGATTTTGGTAAGTCGAAGGTAAGATAACAAATGCTTAACAGCAGTGACTAATATGCCCTCATAATGGAATTGCCTTCAAATGTTAAAATGTATGAAGGCACAAAGTGACAATTTCCTCATCTATTGCATAAATATAGGTCACACTGAGCCTATGGAAACTGTAAGTCTAATTTCATAGGCGTAAATGCCCATGTAAGGAATGCAGTCGTAGAGAATGTAAGGGGAAATTCCTGCATGATTCTGCATCAAGGAAAATTCCAAAGAGCGAGCCAAATTCCGGGGATGAGCCCTTTAAGCGTGAAAAATTCAGTGATTGCGGAAAACCGAAACACTCCACCTAGTCATTAGACTGGGGTCAATTACATTTGAGACTCAATTTTCTGCCCAAATTTATACATAGAGTTTCTGAGGGGAAGAAAGAGGCTAATTTGATCTTGATTCCACAGAGAAGACGGCGTGTGTGTGCGCGTGCACTCACACACACACACACACACACACACACACGAAAAGACAGGAGGAAAAAAAAGAGGTAAAACTCACGGCATGTCTGAGGCCCTGAGGACCAGAGGGCCAAAGATCTGTCCGAGGACGTGTGGATCCAACCCGTTGTTATCGGAATGTTGGCCCACCTTGTCCAGGTGCTGCAGCAGATAGTGCAGAGTCAGGCGGTTGTGTAGGGGCAGCGAAGGTCCCTCCAGCAGCTCCCGCAGGTGTCCCTTCCCCTCCCTCCCCTCGGCTGAGGCGCCATCTGGGACAGGAGAGCAGGGGCTCGGTCACTCACACAGGTGGCAACAGCTACTGCACCACACAATACACACTCATACAGTATGTATGACTGTGTATTGTGTGGTGCAGTGAACAGGCACACAAGCACAAACACATCTGTACGCGCACATACACACACACACACACACACACACACACTCTCAAGCAAAGAGTTACAAACCCAAACATCACTCTCACACACACACACACACACACTATACATAATGCACACATGGCCACACAGAGTGAGCACACTAGCAGCCATTCTTCCCGTGGCCTTGGCAGCCTGTTAAGTGAGTACTCTCAGTAATTGTGTTTACTCTCTGAAGTCTCTGCACCCACGTGTGAGAAGAGGAGTGGGGATGAATGACTGCAGGGAGAGAGAAGGAGAGAGGCTCAGACCGAGCGATAGTCAGATAACGGCACACGGCGCGGACATACCGGCTCCACTTTGCAACGTTGCCAGAAGCTCGGTGCAGACTGTCGATGGGACGAGCGGGGAGGGAAGCTCCTGCAGGTACTGCAACACGGCCGCCGAGAGCGCGTCGGCGTCCCACTGTCCCGTGTCCGACTCCAGCAACTCTGTAGTGGCACAAGTAGGGCACAGAGGTCAGATGATCTGCGCAGTGTTTCCCCCTCATGCTGGGCTCTAAGCCCGAGAATCACACACTGCTGGGTTTGCATCATCTCAGCGGCCAACAAGCTCGCTGGTGATGACATTTTGCTCCAAGGTTCATTTCACACCCTCGCTAAAGAGATGCTATTGCAGACAGAAAGTTGCGAGACACATAAATCACTGATGCAACATTTCAGTCTTTGGACAATATTTTTAAGAACAGTGAATTCTAGGGAAGTACCAAGTGTACTTTTGACTATACACGGCCATGGATTACATCAGGTTATGAAGAGGTCAGGAAGGGTCGCGTGTGTAAAAACCACAGCGAGGCGGAACATCTAGGGAAAGAGAATTCAAGTTGTTCTGCACATTTAAGTTAATTCTAACTAATTTGCTTGAGAGAGATGGCTTAACTTTAATGCGAATAAGGCATTATGCGATTCAAGTTGGATGGAAACCATTTAACTTGTATATTCGCATTTACTGCATACTGTCAACGTTAGGTTACGTTTGATCCCACAGCTGGGAAGATGTCACTTGATCAGCACACAAGTTCCCTTTTTATTCGCATTACACAGTTGATGGAAACGCACACCGATGTTAATATTCCTAAGCCGTATTTTTGTTAATGCGAATATGAAATGCAAACAAGTTGTATGGAAACCCAGGTAATAGTGATCATTCATGTACCGTAAACCAAACAGAAACTCCACACACACACACACCACACATTGCTTTGAGTCACAGTAATGGCAGCTGAGCACTTACCACTGTCAAGAGTGACCGCATGTGCTGTCTGACCCTCACAGGCCGGGGACACGGGGGGCCGGTAGAGCGTCTTGCAGTCTAAAGCTGCAGGACAAATCAAGGCTTTAGTTCCATCATTCCATCATCATCATCATCCATCATTCCAATAGTTCCATCACTGATGTGCACGTTTAGATAGAGCCAGCATGTAAAGCAGCATGCCTGTCGAGATTAATACTCGCAGGAGCACTCACTCAACACTGAGCAGGGCACCCATGTCAGTCAGTCATGGTTCCCCTGGATCCCTGCAACCTGTTTTCTATGGGCTGGATTCTCCCAGGTGCTTAAGTCCAAAAAAGTGCTTAGTGCAGGCTAAAACGCATGGGGCTGAGCACTTTTTTAAACTTCAGCAGGGACAGGAGGAGGGCAAGGGGTCATGGGCGGGGAAGGGGTGCGGGTGGGGGTGGGGCTGCAGCTGGGATGGGACAAGCATGCGGGGCTAGTTCTCTGCACTAGGAAATGAAAGCAACATCCCCACACATCTGTGCATCTTCTCCTTAGATCTTACTGCTCGCCCCATAAATGGCCCAAGGTTGATGGCACAGAGTTGAGTTGACACAGTAGAGGAAACCCAGGTGGAAAAGACATGCAGAAAAGTGCTCTTTTTATTTTAATAGTGTGTTTAAGGTTCAGAAATGTGCTTTTTAAGTGCTTCTGGATGTACTAACTGTAGGATTTTAGAACGACTCAACGTATTAACAGCGAGGATTAAGTGATCTCATAATGTTTCAAAAGCCATAAGACATTTATTGGCAACTCTCAATATCCTTTTTGAGACACCTTAGTTGCATTGCTGAAGCCTTCAAAAATGTACTTTAATGTAGCCTAATGCTAATGTGTCAGTGCACTGAAACTTCAAATATGTCAAATGTGCTAAACATTTTTAAAGTGCACCTCTTTTCCACTTGGGAACACATACAGCACTACTGGCACAAAGAGAGTAAAAGCTTCATACCCGTCCTTTCAATGGCTTCCACCAGTTTGATCAGAATGGGAGGAGCGTTGTCTGGAGGTGCAAACTGCCCCGTCAGGTCTTGAGAGGAGGCTGCTGCAGAGAGGAGAGAAAATGAAAAAAAAAATTCGAAAGTCAGTTGGAGATTTAGCAACTGAGCTGAAAGTAATTCATATCACAAAATACTGTGACCTGATCAATAATGTATGCTTCAGGGTTCGGTTAATAAAGTGCCTTGATCAGCAAAAACAAATGAGTTTTTTAGTCTATTCTCTTCCTGAAAATGAACAGGGAAAAAGATTTGCTGTGACTACTTGAAAGAGCTGTGCAGTGATCATTGTGCTGTTAAACTGACCAAAGCTCTGTTCCAGTGTTTCAGAAACAGAATCCTAACCTGTTGATTCTCCATCAGTTCTTTACAGAGATGTGTTCTCTGCAGGGGGGTTTAGTCGTTCCATGTGTACTGAAACTAGAGTTAGACACTTTTCAGACAGACCACTGTTTGCTTTGCTGGAAGTGCAGCCTTGAGAGCTGCTTGATCTCAGATTCTTCAGATTTTGCAGGTCTCTCTCTCTCTCTTAACCTTTTTATTTTTTTTTTCATAACTAGAAAAGAATCATTTGTGCATGCAAAAAAAAAAAAAAAAAAAAAGACAAGCATTGCAAAAACATAAATAAAATCTTCTGCAGAAAAGTGCTTCAGCACCTCTTGTTGTATTCTTCTAGTCTTTTGCTCACAGCGGCAGGAGCTGCAGTTTGCCCCAGCCCCTTGCGTGAGCGGAGCACAATAAAGGATTTAATAAAAAATCCTGAACAAGCAAAAAGCCCTGCTGGCAGTGTGCCAAGGCCTCCTCTTCAGGCTCGCCACAAAGAGCCCAGGGTTTGGCCGCCAGAAGCCTCCTAGCAGTGCAAGGCTAAACCGCGTCTGATTATTAATTTTGGAGTTCAGACGAAAAGCCTCGTCAGCACATTCTACTTTTCCACTGCACATTAAACATGGAAACTTTGCTCGCTTTTTCAGCCTCGACACAAACACAAACCCAGTCTCTTCCGCTGCCCCCCACCCCCAGTTCCATGCTGTGCACTCATCATTCGTCTCAACAGTGTATACACTCACCACATTTGCTTTTCCAAGGTGCAATTCATTCACTTGCTTAGAAAAGAGGATCAAATCTTTCCACAAGAAAAGAATATTGACATTCAACAGATTAAATATTTAATATAGCTTTTGTCTTCCAGGTGCCATAAACAGAAAAAAATAACTGATTTGGATAATGACATACTTTTATGACACAACAGCTATGTGCTAGATAAAGATAGATATGTGAATAGAGGTAATGAATTTCCTAATGAAAAGGAAAAAAAAATTAGATTAGAGAGCCAACACAGTTAAAAGACACAAGTGTTTTACTCAGTTATGCTTTGGTTATATAACATTTAGCCACAAATGAACTGGATATCCGATGGGATAATTCTCTTCTTTCCATTTCGAGAAAAGCAGCCCGTCTCAACAAGCAAATGTGGGAGCAGGCTTTCGTGCAAAGCAGTACAACTTTTGGGAAAAACAGCTGTGGCCCTGAAGTCATCCCCAGTTTTTTGGAGAGAGCACCAACTAATCATTACCCAATTATGGCTGCCTCGGTAGTCTGCAGCTTGGCTGGCCTGCAACTGTGCATGCCCTGGGAAGAAACAACTATGGGCATTATAATCATGTGATCACGGCAGTAAACTCTATTCCCAGAGAGCCAAGCTGCCTGTGGGGGGTTTATAGGTCGGAGGCCCGGCTGGGCTATATCAGGCAGACAGAGGAATACTTCTGATATCCAAGCATATATGCAATGCTTTTCTGAAAAAGATCAACAATCAACAATCATATCACTACTTCTATCTAACAATTCAATGATTTGTAGCACGAATACAATGAAATACAAGGGTGCACAGTTCTATCTTTTCTCAATGTTACACCAGGACAATGAGTGCAGAACTGTAGCCAAAAAAAGATGTTTGCAGTGACTAAAAATGACTAAAAAAGTGTTTCACAATCATTACCACGTCAACAATATGACAGGACATGCATCTTACAGCATGATCTGAGAGTGTGAATCAATCTTTTCACCTGTTAACTAATACTTGGTGCCTTGCTAATACCTTTGTTATATTGTTTTATCCTATTTCCTAGCTTAACAAAAAACTACACTGACATAAAGCTCAATATTAAGAATCAAAACATAATCTTTAATAATTAAAGGACTATAACGTGTGTCTTTCTACAGTGTGAGCAATAAGCAATGAGAAGCCATGGATTATGCCGGTTTTACCATGGTGAAGGAGAGCGGTTTGGCATGACGCTTCTTAATGGTTAGCACATTAACCTGAAAAGGTTTCAATAAACAAAGACAAAGAGAAACTTAGCGATTATGAGATAATTCCTTCTCCAAGAAATATATTATATACTACTATATATATATAGATAGCTGAACAGTTGCCAAGTAATGCACAATGCCACCACAACCACAACAGCAGTGAACGTGATTCAACCAATCACAAACATTATCAGGAAATATCCGAAATGTAGACCGTGATAACTGTATTTCTACTGTACAACTTTTCTGAAGATGCTAACACTACATCAAGAGTTGCTGAAACCCAGACAAAGCCAGACAAAACAAATAGTCTTTGCTTTGCATACATGTCTATTCAACCTTTCCAGGCCTCAATTATGACATATCATTCAAAATGTCCATACAAATCTAAAATGGAGAAAGCAGAGTGGCTAGGCATCATGGCAGTGGGCCAGGACCAGGACTTACTTATGAACTTAGCAGCCTAACAGCAAGTACTCTGACAGGACAACTAACAGCTAAATTCCAGTTTGATAGAGATTACTTGGAAATGATTATGAAAACAACTTCCTTTGTGCACATTTCTAAAAATGGACGGTCTTTAATTGCTTCTGGCTTTTAGCCTAGGTTATGTGCATTGAACATGACAGACATCCTAATAATAAATTAGCAACAATGCTATGCAACTGGTATAATCAGTATGATTAACTTTACTTGCACATCAATCTTAGGTCTAGATAGCAAAAAGCAAATCATTGCGTAACATTACAATTCTGCCACTGAGGTCAGATTATCCTAGAGGGCCATAGCCATACCATTTATAAAGCATAAAAAACACTCTTAAAACTTCGAGACAGAATTAGAAAACCAATCATCTAGACTACAGGACAAAGGCAAAATGCATCCATAACCAAAACAAGTCTGAAAATAGTCTGCAAGGGCTGGAAAGGACCTAGGTCCTAGCATAGCCTCCCACAATTTCTGTGAATGCAACTTCCTAGTAAAGGAGCAAATTCAAGAGGCCTCTCCTTTCTGAGAAGTGTAGCTAGTGGATAGTTTATAGCTGCCTGGAGACAGTATCAGAAGTGCATGTGAAACAGGGGAGGAGGAGGAGGAGGAGTGGAGTGGAGGCAGGGAAGGCGGAGGAGGGGTTTAAAAAATGCCAAGGCATGGTTCACTTCAGGCAGTAAAAGGGAGGCCAGAAAGGGAGGGGAAATACACAGTCCTCTCTGCTTTACTGTTGCAAGCTATGACGCCTCTTTTTTTTATTATCATTTCGATAGCTGTGCATGCAAGATGGACACTGTTGCAGTGCCTCACTATTAACAGAGAAAACTAAACAAGAATTTGCAACTATTTGAAGCATCCTTTCATCAGGCAATTCCCATTCCTAATCCTGAGGTTTTGTGGCATAGCCTACATAAAAGTCACGCACAATGTGTTATCCCTACAGCCTACCCGGATATGCACAAAGCAGTTCTTATAGGTACACATTACAATGCCAGAGGACCTTTCATACACAGTGCTAACTTGTCAAAAAAGACAATTCAGCATGAGCTACCATGACCAGCACAGCTTGGGGTAATGTTTGATGTAGGTTGCCTATTTTTTTTTCCACCAAATCTTTACAGTTTCTACAAGCTATATCTGTTTGCTTCAATTGAATACATTTTGGGGCATCATTGGATCTATGTGAAAGCCTAATCTACAGTAGGCTATGTGCTGGGCTCTACATTGGTATTTGTGGGAGAAATGACATTCATCTATGTCTGAAGTATGACTCTATTCTCTGGAGCTCATACTCTTGTGCTAGTTCTTTCAGGAGGACTTACACAACAGCAAAGTGCAAAAAAAGTGCTTAGAATGTAAAAATGATACAATCGATCCACTTGCACTAATGTTGCAGAACAGGCACACAGGCAGACTGTCCTGGTTCACCTTATCTTCATGTAGCCCTGCTACAGGCGATCCAGAACTGGCACCCTGTCTGGAGGCCCTGTGCACTAACCTTGACAAACTGCTTATCATACAAAAGAAACAAAGGCTGCACTTCTGCTCTGGACGCTGAGTTGAGCCAGCAATAAAGGGGTTGCTTTTAGCAAGACGTTTGGGCTTCAACTCCATTTTGCAATCTTTTAGTAGAACTGAGGTTGCTGAAAAGCTACCAAGAGTGAGGTAGAATTACTTCTAATGACCTTACAGCTACTCAATTTTTCAGGGTGATACTAAATCGGTGATGATATCTTCAGGCCTGTGCAATTCATAGAGATTTTTTTTTTTCCGAAGTAAGTTTGCAAACCCAGTCCAAAGTAGCGAGAGTTGGGATTGCAGATAGCGAAATAGTCTGAGACATTTGAAGACACATTGCATATCTGTGTAATTGGTTGTTGCAATTAATAATAAAATGCAGGCCAACCACATAAACTACAGATGCCATGCCTGTGTTATTGACTCCAATCATTTTGAACATTATTTTTGAACATTACCTGTAATTGGTAATATCTAGACACACAGGCAACAGCATTGTATATCTTAACAGACTTTTTTTTTTTACCAATGTGGGTTTGTGTGTGTTGGCATGTTGTTACAAGAACTTTGAAGCATTACAACCCAATAGAGAGTAGCCTAAACACCACTGGTGGTCATGTGTGAGCGCTTTGTTTCTCAACACAAGATACTGTTCAAGGCTTCATTTCGCAAAACTGTTGTTGCTAACTTTTAGCAACTTTGTAGGTTTCAATGACAGAGGTACGACATTAGTGTTCCCCAAAGCAGTCACTCAAACTGACTAAGTAAGAAATAGGAGTCTTGAATCGGTAGCCTATGCACTCTTGTCGTGGCTATCCTCCAATCCAGTTGTAACTTATGTTGTTCCGACTAACATAGAACCAGGGTGATTAAAAATATTTGGGGAACTATTGCTGTTGGTGAATCGTTAGTACTTCTGTGGTTCACCAGAGGGTCATTGCTAACATCTGTCGTTAGCGATGGAAACGATGTCCTGGTCTACTCACGGGACGCTTACCTGTCTGTGTGCTTTGTTGCTCAGGCCTGGGGGCTGGAGGAAGGGGCCTTTGGGAGCGAGGATGGCTAGGAGGCAGGGTCATCTTCACAGGTCCGACATACTGCACATAGGTCCCGGGGAAATCCCCTCTCTGCTTGGTTCGTTCATTGTAACCCAGGATCCAGCCGATGCGCTCAGGATGCTGTTCATCTCCCTCTTGGATACCAAGCGACAGCAGTGAGGCCTTGTCCACAGTCAGGATGTCACCAGGCTTTAGTTCAATGTCCTCCTCTTGCTCTTTCATGTACATGTACAGACAACGGTACTGGAACCCATCTGCCTCCATCTTACTCACCACGTGGGCCTTTGCTTGCGTTGGTCAGGAAACTGGCAGGACAAATTTGATGACAAAACAATGGCAAAGACTGACTGCACCCAGGAGCCTGGCCAAAGCTGGTGAGCTGTAGGTGATGGTGATAAGGCTGCTCTCAGAGTCCCGTGGTGTTGTGCTATCAGCCGAAGCTCAGGAGCATTGTGGCTGTTGGTGAGGCAGGGCGGGCGGTTAGCAGGAAGTAAACCAGTCTAGATCTGGCCAGTGTTGGCAGCGCAAAGGACTTTCCTCAGCTTGATTCCTCGGTTCAACCAAATGATGGAGCAGAGAAACAGAAATGGAAACATGCTCATTTAAGCTGGAAACCAAAAAAAGATGAGTCCTGAACACAGCCTCCACTTCTGTCCTCTGAAAAGGTCGATGTCGTTCGTTGACAGATCCTTTTCAATAGACCATGACCTAAAGTGCAAAAAAATACAAAGTCAGAAACTGTTTTCAAATATTAAAAAAATCTACTAAAACTACCTCAAAAATCTGTAGCTAAATGACAAAATATTTCAGTGTAGCTGAAACCTCCTCTTCCCTGTATGCATTAGCAATTGTGTATTGTCTATTTTATCTGCATCAAAAATCAGCTTGATACAACAGACAGAATTAAGTACCCATATGCAAACACAAATCAAAAGGAATTAGATAACAAGAGTACACAATCAAGAGGTAATGAATCAAAACATTCTGACCATTTAACTTCAAGTCACCACCACTGTGAAAGCATGTCAAAGTTTAATTGACTTGTGCCATGAAAAAAAAGATTAAGCAAGTTAGCAGCCTAGCCTACCGGGAATTATTACTTGCTGGATGCTCTAAAGATGTGTGTAGCCATTTGTTAGTGCACCCCTACAAGATACCAAACCATTCTGTCACCATACATGCCCAAACAAGCCCATGTCAAGTAAAAGTATTTAATTTCATATGTTATATGTTCAGCTTTCCTGCTGAATGAAATTCTAGTCAATGTATGTCTTCTTTTTCACTGGCTATAGCCAAATATTACCTGAAAACGACATGTTCCCCTTGTGTAGTGTTAAGTTATGGGTAAAAAGCTTTATTAGTGGATACAACAGTTGTATTTCTTCATGAGTTAGGATACTTTCAAAAATGATAAAATAAACTTTAAAATAATATGACCATTTGGCCAACAGGAACTTCAAAAATAGAGCAAAAGAAACAACAAAACGCTCAATCATCATAAATCATGCATCTGCATCCCACAAGCCCCTGGAAGATGCTAGAATATCCCAGTTTGAGGGCTCAACTGCTTTACTGGAACAGCAGCTTTCTGTCTGACAAAAAAAATACATACGTATCTACCTATGAACATGAGCTAAGTGATGATTCATAAAAATCTGCAAAAGACTGCCGAAATAGGTTACGCAAGCATCCCCTACCTAGGCGACATGGACAAACTAAAAATAAAAAAATAACAAACAGTGCACAGCGATTGAAACGTTTTCACAAATGCTCACTATCTGTTGTTGACACACACAAAAAAAAGTATCAAGTGGTCATCACAGCAGGGTACGATATGACAGGGCAACACTCACCCCACCTTTGGCCTGTGCGTCTGAACAGGCGCACCAGGCTCTCAATTCCACATCCTCTGTGCGAACAGCGGCTTTGCCAACGTGAACACGTGGCACTGGTGTACCCAACCACAGCCCGCAATCCTCACACCACCGAAACAACCTCCCCACCCTGCCAGCCCCCGCCCCCATCTTCTCCAGCACACCACCCTCTCATCCTTTGCCAAAAAAAATAAATAAAATACCCTCCTTTTCCACGCCATAAAAAGTATCAGGATACCCATCTGCAGCACCATTCATTCTTCTACTCTGTTGTAGATTTAGAAAAAAAAACAACTTGAAAATAATAATCCTATTGATAAAAAATAGACTGAAACCTTAAAAGAGGATGAAAAAAGAAACACTGATTCGTCCTAAAAGCAGTCCCAAAAAGAGAAGGGATGAGCCTCATGCTTATGAAGTCAGCTGGGGAAGTATGCTGGTTGCACACTCTCTCCCACTACTCTTTTATTCTGTCCGGCTCGTAGCACTTAGCTTGCTGTCTGCGACACCAGAGTGCAGAAATAATTAATGAATAAGTGCAAGAAAAGTCGCTGTTGCTAGAGAGGGGAAAGGTAATCCTGCATTCCTATTGGGCGACTATAGGCCATGTGCTTAGGAATCACAAGAGAAGCTGGGGCATATCAAGAAATGTTCTAATATTAGTAAATGTATCTAGGCAGTGATCTAGACGGTGACCTTTAAGACAGCAACAAAAAAAAAGACAAAATGATGCTTACATATTATATTCATACACCCATTTAAATGTGTAAGTTTAACATTTTGGCTAATCTTATTTCAGATTTGTCTGCAAGACAACATTTAGTCTTGTCGTGTCCTAAACAGACAGTGCCTGAACTAGTGGAGAGATAAATGCTATTGCTTAATAATAATCTGGCAACTCTGGTTCATTCCTTGGATGCCTGCATGGGGACACACTGAACGTTATCCACTAATATAAGAGGTGAACTGAAAAGGGACAAAAAGTCATGAAAACAGATATTAAGAAAGTTTGGGAATATCTTTTTAGAAGATGACCCTCATCTGACATTTTAAATGAAAAAATCCACATGTTTGCAAGCTGATAGTCTACCGTTACAATGCTGCAAAGTTTCACATTGGATCAAAAGCAAGTTTTGATCCCATAAAATGTGTGTGTGTGTGTGCGTGTGTGTGTGTGTGTGTGTGTGTGTTTAATAGGCCTAATTTTCTGCTGCCAAATTTGAGCAACTAAGGGCGGGGAGGGATGGGGTTGCTGCACAGGGAGAGTCTTGACTAGCCACACCATGCCACCAAGTAGGCCTACTTATGTTTAGATTACTATGTACAGTGTTGATATTCAACTTCATTTCAGTATGCATATCAACTCATTAAAGTGATACTGCTGCAACTGCCGTAATAATTCACATATACAGAACAGATTGGGTCGTTGTCCATGCTGTGTCATATTTCCCCATGTCTCTGAATTTCATCCAGATAATGAGTTAGGCCTAATGTGCCAAAGTACCAAAACTCACTCTTCAAGTTTTAGGCTAACATCTTTAGTTCAGTCCTGGCCAAGACTAGCCTGGCTATCGCGCAAACTAAATAATCACAAGTGATATTTAGTCTGGAGACCCACCTATTGCTTTTCTCGTAGCGGAAGCATTTTTACAATGGTCCAGAGCCGTTTATTGGGCGTTACGAATGTCTATCATGTACTAGGTCCTGGCCATTACCAGAGCCACCACGTGACGTAAAATGCAAGAGTGCCATGCTAGTCACTTTTTGTTCTGTGATTGGATACCTAAAGCAGGTGAGAAAATCTACCATGGTCACCATGCTGCTTTGCAGAGTGAATTGAAATGGAGCGTGCAAAGGAGCATGGGTACTCCCAGGCTAGGCCAAGACAGCACAAAGAGAGGCATTTGATCTAAAAGATAGGCTGAACTTTAAACTAGTCTTACTGAACTAGAATCACCTGGCTGATTTTTTTTAAGCTTCAAGTCCTCATTAAACTGCTACAGGGAATCTAGGGAACTTTTTAGTTTAGCTTGTGTGTAGATTACCTTCTTAGTGGGTCTACATTAACAATACACTCATTTTCAATTGGGAATTCTGGCAATGCAGTATTCTCCTCACGTCCGATTTCCAAAGGGCAAACCCCATCTTTTTTTGTAAATGAAGATTTGCAATGCAGATTTTTAGTCTGTTTCATTGATAATGCACATCTGTATTGTATGAAACTGATGAATTCAATGCAGCCATTAGCAGTGTCAAGCGTCCTGTCATTGTACAAGGCTCAATCCACTCTGGACAAGGATGTTTGACTGGTTCCTGAGTCATTTTGAAATTCAATAAAATCTATTAAATCTATGTATATTGAGTCCTAACCAGTTATCATCCATGCTCATCTACATTTGTTCAAGACATAATAGTCTTAGTTAACATACCAGTTTAAAGGCTAGCCTAAAAAACAATACAAGACAGCATTAGTAGTTAATCAGTTTCTGAAAGTTTGCAAATTTATCATGTACTAAACACCTTGACCAGCTGGATGGGGATCCAACATGGCCCACGTATGAACTCTAGTCCTAATCTAATTTTCAGCTAAACAATTTACCATTACATAGCCTTGGTAAGTAGATTTAGGCAGTACAGAAGGTCTAGTAGGCCTACTTGGTAAAAAAAAAAAAAAAATGTATATATATATATATATATATTCTATCAAACCCCAACCTTTAGACATTTCGCTATATGTTGATGAAATAATTTAAACAATTTCACCGAAAGTTAATCTGTTTTAATAAACTTAAAGCGTGCTCCTTAGTCCACATCTCTTAATAAAAAGAATAGGCCTACATGCCAAATAGTCTTTTGGCAACAGGAGATAGCTTAACGTGAGTCCTACCACCACTTTGAATTCAGAAAGCCACTTGAAAACCATGCAATAGCCTACAACCGTATGGGCCTTTCTTTTCCTAACGATCCGTCTTTGCGAAGTATTTTGATAGTAACAATCAAGACTACCATGGTCTCAATCATAATGTTTACATAAGGGCCACACAAACCTAAATTGACCGGATTTATAGTTTTATGCAAACATATTTTCTCAGAGAAAATTTTGGAAACGAGTAACATTAACTACTAAAACTAGACATCTCACATCTAGCGGTTATTTCTCACATAACTGTAGTAGAAACCACATTACTATATAACTTCACTGCGCAAATTATCGGAAATGCGTGCAATGACATATTTGTTAAAACCCCATCTGCAATGTGAATTTAGCATAAGCAGTAACTGTTCACGTTACGATAAATTCATATCGACAAAAGTCTAAGCATTCGTACAAGCACTGGTTTGCTGAGATTGATAAATTAGGTACAGGTTGATAAAAACGTAACTTAGCTGTGTTACTGAAAATATTAGCGTTACCTTCATAATGTCTACTTAAAATTTAGAAAGTTTGATGGTTTCATGGTTGTTATTGTAGCTAATGTTCAACAGAGAGAGGCTTTGGTCTTCCACATGTTAACCAAAACACAACCAGTTTTACATGTAACGTTTACTTCATCCACCAATTCAAATAGTCAGACAAAAAGGCAAATGGTACACATACATTTGCTATACATGTGTTTGTTTGTCGTCAGTGAGTTAATGTTACCCGTTTCTGAGTTTTGTAAACTTTGTAGTGAGAGCTGCAGATTTAGCCACCAGGCTAACTTAGTATCATAGAAAAAAATTGCTCACGCAAAGATAATCAAAGTCCCCAACACACTTGAATTTAATAGGTTATTACCTTACTATTTCTGTAATGTGTGTACCGTTTTGCCATGCCAAATTAATAAACGTTACTTTTTTTGCTCATAACACGATAAATTGCATAAAAGCATTAACATGGTTTACTTTAGGGCAAGAGAATATCACTCTGCTACTGAGGAGAGCCATGTTGTATGCGTGGAATATTTCAGTCTCCAGTAGTCTCAGATGATACAGTAACTAACATGCTAGCTTTGTGAGAACAGAATGAGAGCTAGGAGAAACTTACCCGTGGATAATCTCTGTGTAAAGTGGTGACTTCTTTACGTGATTTCTAATACCAGTGATTAAGATCCTTAATGGAAGGCGTTCTTTTTTTCAAAAGCGTTATTTCTAAACACTTTAGGTCCAACTTTTCCTTTTCCCTGCGCTGCACACTTTCCAGATCCTGCCGACGGCACTATCCGCCGCTGAGCAGAAGGAGGGGGACTCGTGAAGCGATCACATAGCCTACAGGAGACCTATGTCAAAATAAAAGTCACACGAATGCGATTATGGTAAAAGTCTGATAAAAAAAATCCTATGACTGAAATACACACACAAACAATCGTAAGGGCTGTAAGTTGCAAAGTTTGACAAAATGTACCACTATCGAATTTGTAGTGTTGTTTTACATGATGAGAATGTAAAATAAAGACTTACATAGCTTGTGTGTGTGTGTGTGTGTGTGTGAGTGAAAGAGAGAGAGAGAGAGAGAGAGAGAGAGAGAGAGAGAGATCATCTACATTAATAGAACTTTGGTTGATTCAAGGGACTATCAAATTAATAGCCTATTTCATTTTATGTCCACATTATTCTCTGGAGACATACTCCGATGGCCTTGATAAAGTGACAAGTATTGTCATGTCACTGTCACTTTTTCAATTCAATGCAACACAGGCACAGCAATATTGCAGTTTTGCAAGCAACTAGGTTCCGACTCACACGGAATGATTGCTGCTACTCAGAGAGGCCAAAGAAGGCCCCTCACCAAGCACAGATCGATTGGCAATAGACAGATGACAAAAGAGGTCATTCTTACCAAGACTGAGGTATGTGGGATGCACAGAAAACACATGCACCTTATTTACACACCTTACTGATGAAATGACTCATACAGAAAGTGGTCTTCGGGGTGCAGAACAACCACCTATGTCTGCATCCAAGTTTATGTCTACCTCATTCAAGTAAAGAGGACCATTTTCCAAGACTGGAAAAAAGACTGAACTGTAGACATGTTGCAAAGAAGTGGGTGATGCTGTCTGGACTGGCATCAAGAGAGTTGCCGTCATGGCTATGTCAGTAAGTCCTCTCCTAAATTTGACTCTCCTTGGAGTTGTTAATCTCTGTCCATGATTCACCATGGCACCAATGATTCATCAGTGAAAGAAGGCTTTGTATATGATGCTGCTGCAGTAAGTGCCATCCAAAATCTTTTGTGTGTAAATTCAGTTTTGTTCATTTACAGAAAGCAAAACAGCGAAAATTGTACAACATGGTCAGTAAACAAATAACACTGGACTAATCTTGGGGTAGTTCATTTATTGTCAGCACTGTTCAGACAAGGAGACAGAGGATCACATCACCTTTTAATCAGGGCACAAAAATCCTACAATGGCTAGTGTATGAGACTGAAGTAAACATCAGATAAACTTGCTAGTGGTGGATTAATACATCACACTGTAGGAGGTGAGCTTGGCTGCCATTATAACCATATCAGACAGCGAACTGCAATACACAAATGATTAATAGAAATGTGTAAAACCAAGTTTCCATTTGTGCATCTCAGCATGACAAACCCAGAACTTAAGGCCAATTCAGACTGAAGATCAGCAACGAGATGAGACTGTGTTGGAGAGCTGCGGCGGCGTGAATCAATCGTCACATGTTGTTGCAAACAGGTGCAAACCGTCGCAAAAGATTTGACATGTCAAATCGCAGTTTCAGGAGTTTTAGAACGTCGCAGGTTTTTAGAACGTCGCAGCCCGTCTCGTCGCGGATCTTTGGTCTGTAGCCACCTTTACAGACGTGAAATACAACTTAAAAGGTGATCAAAACCAACATTCATGAAGCTCACTTAACTGAAAGTCATACTTCTACATGGGGAGAATACACCTGTGTACATTTTCTAGTATATTCCAAACAGTGAACCACACAGTCTTCACCACTACACTTCATATTATACACACCCAAATCAGTAGGGTGAAATAACTACCGCCAGACAAAACATAATTGTGCTACATGCCATTTTCAGCTGAACAGAAATAGCCAAGAAAATGGGAGCGTCTGATTACTTGTAAAATGTAGCCACATAAATAATGCATAGTTCTCACACAGGCAGTGAATCCATTGCAATGCTGGTGGATCAGTTCTGCATATCTTACGGAGTCTGAACATCTGTGCATAAGTGGACAAACAAAACTGTAACAACTCAGGGCAATCAGAATTTAGAGTGGAGTGGAATTGAGTGCATATTGTCAAATAGTAAACATAATTATGCAGAATTATGAAGATAGTTTTGTTGTTGCAAGCTAAACAAATACCAAATGTTCCTTCCTTAACATTTTTCAAGGTACTTCAGGTAAAATGATTAGTATCAAATTTTACATTAGAATGTAAACATTTACTGACACCCAGTAGTTAAATACTTAAAAGGACATACAGTACTCATGCATGTCTTGTTCTAAACCACTAAATGCAGAGGGGAAGATGCACTGAAGCACGGGAGGTAATTAAACGATATCATTACAGCAAATATAATCAGTTTCTCGCATTTGACTGCCACCAACCATGTTTAAAACCACCTTTGTGTCAACAAAATGATTGCCATCATACAGCATATCTGACTGACTGAATGAATTAATCAAATGCTAGAGGGCAGGTGATGTCATATTGGTTTTGGCTCAGTCATGGCATTTCATGATCTTCATATTCACCTAACTAAACATTCTGGTATATTTGGGGTATTTTGCATGGATAAATATCACAGAAATCACACCACCTTAGTTCATAGGCACCTGGATTTAACACTCAAGAGATGAGACACACAGAAATAGACAAAAGAAAAAAAAGAAAAAAGAAAAAAATCTAAAACTGGTATGCTGGGAGGGTAACATTTCATTTGCTAAATCTGAATGGAAATGGATGGAAGACATACCTTTCAATGGGGTTAGGTATTAATCTGGAAACTAAAAATCTTTTCTTCATGTATTATTATTATTCCCATCTTTGTTACGAGTCAAAATGAATGCAAACGTGGACAGAAGTTAACATAGTCATGAAAGCAATAAAATGACCTATTAGCAGGACCATGGGCATGTGTGCAAATTATCAACAAGGGATCCACATCACTCTCACTTCCCAGTTTTAACGATACAGGTATTAAATTGTTAAGAGTAATAAATAATTTGATTTTTTTTTCCTTAAAAAAGTAGGGAAATACAAAAATGTATGCGCTACACTTCTACTAATCTAAACAAGGAGAACCCAATTTTGGCACATCTTTCATTCACTCTGTTGTAACGAACGTTCAGACTGACCTCGTCTAGTATCTACCAAGTATTGCCTAAAACTAGGCTTTAATCCACAGTTCCAATGACGTGGAAGCCCCTGATTTAGTGTGCGATTTTTTTTATTTTCATAAGGGGCGTCCCAGAGCCCTGAGCCCTACCGGCTGCCATCCCTCTGTCCCTGTATTGCACCCTTTGGGAGTTTTGTACCACGGTTTGGGATCTTCTCCTTAGAGGCTTCTCCAGGTCGCTCGGAGCTGATCCATGCGGCTGCATAGCGTGGCATGCTGCTTGGAACAGTAGCGGAGGGCGTGGTGGCCAACTCCTCTTCTTCCTCTTCCTCATTGGGATAGTCAAAGCAGACTTCCCGAACAGCCTCCTGTTTCTTAAAGGAGTCCCGACGATCCGACAGGTTCAGTTTTTTCATGACCACCACGTCGCTGGAGCGCAGCCTCTGGCCACCCAAGAAGCCTCCCTGGCGGGCGTGGTCGCCCACGCAGACGAACCCGGAGGCCACGTCACCTCCACAGTCGCTCAGGCTTTCGCTCTCGGCCAGGGGGGCATCCATGGTGTGCCGGCGTGTGGTGTAGGCCTTCTTATCTCCGTAGTAAGCTCCGGAGAGCTTCTCGGCCGATTGGACCCTGTTGAGCAGCGGCGACCGCGGCGGCTCCGCACTGCGTGGCCTAACCGGCTGGCGGGGGATGGTGGGCGGGGAGAGAGTCTTCCCATGGTAGGAGTGGAGGCTTTTGGGGAGCCCCGGGAGCGATGACGGGGCGCACTGAGGGGAGATGGGCTGCGTAGACGCCGGATTACAAGCCAGCGGCGATGGTGGGATGCTACTAGTTGACTTGCACCGACCGGCCTTGGCGAAGCGGATCTTGGAGCCGAGGACATGCAGAGAGCTTGGCCGGCTCTGAGGTATGGGGGAGTTGGGCGAGCTGGAGCCTGGGGAGGAGCTCTGAGGAGAATTGGAGTCTGGACCAAGGGAGGGGAAAAAAGAAAATCAACAACACTGACACACACAAACACATTCCAAACATTGACAGGTTAGCTTAGTAACCACACATGAAACAGACCCTCAAATAAAAATGAAAAGAACAGTTGAGACCGACTACACCACTATGCAGGCAGATGCACTTGTTTTTTTTTCCCCACGTGTGCTTCATTCCATCTTTTTTCTGCTGTCATGAGTAACATTTGGTGAATTCACCACTCATGCGGCACCTTAAGATTTGTGCATGTCTTACCAGCTGAGCAGTCAGGTGCTGGGCTCCTGCAGGGTGTGTTGGGGCCCGGAGACAGGCTCTGTGTGGGAGAGTCCGACAGGCTGTCACTGGGTGACGCAGAGTGATGGAAGCCAAAGGAGAAACTGCGGCTGTTCTGCAGAGTGGGGTTGTGCTTCGGGAGTTTTTTCAAAAGGCTCCGTCGTTTGCTAGCAAAACCAAAAAAATAAATCAATAAAATAAAATAAAATAAAATAAAATAAAATAAAATGTGAAAGCATACATTCTTTGCAAATGATAAAAGATCATTATTTCACAGTGCTATTATCGCAATCAATGCTGCAAAAGAAGAAAAGAGACTGAGAGGGTATTCTTCAAATACCTTTCTTGGCCCTCTTTCCTCTTGCTCTTCTTGCTACGCCTGGCCATCTTGCCTTTGTAGCTGGCCTTTCTAGCTGGTCCCACTTTGATTGAGGTATTCTCCAGAGCCGTTGTCTGCAGCGTCACTTTACTACCACTCTGCGTAAATGCATTTGTATGTTTGAATATATTTGCATACATACATACATTAAAAACAATTGAGAACATCCATTCTCCTCAGAAGCCCTCCATCCAGGGCCACATGGTAGATGGTTACAAGTACCTTCAGCAGAAGCTCCACCACCTCTGTGTGCACCAGACCCTGGATGCACTCTCCATTCACATGAGTAATGAGGTCCCCAGCCTTCAGTCCTGCCTCATGAGCCGGGCTGCCTTCTTCCACACTCTGGGATCACAATGCAGAGAGCAAGACACAACCTCAGGCGTCTGACTAAAATATATCCAGTTCAAAAAGAACACATTGTAGACCATGGAGCCGCCTTAACAGTAGCGGCGTTGTTCCCCGCTTCACTCCGAGGACACTCACCCAGACCATGTGGTGGACCGTGTACACGTCAGTGTCTCCCATGTAGACACGGATGGCCCGCAGAGCGAAGCCGTACTTCCTGCCCGAGCTGTGGATGACTATGGGCGGGCGGAGGCAAGTGGAGCTCAGGTCCCGGCTGGGAGAGGAGTCCCGTGACGAGGGGTTGGAGGAGAGCGAGTGGGAGGACATGGGGCTTTTCTGGAGGCCTCCCGCCATCTCGTCTGAATGGGAGAGGCCATGAACATGGTCAAAATGGGCCAGGTGGGTCTGCACTTACAACATCTCCCTATGACTACATGCCAACATTCAAGCACATAATGCACTGCATCTGTTCCCCCGAGAATCACAATTTGTACGCTACAGAAATAAAAGAGATTTAATTCTGCTTTTGTGAAGCAAAACCTCTGGCAATAAATACACATGCTGAGTAATTGTTAGCATTTTTTTAGGGATGTCTGCAATTGGAGCCTAGTCAACCCGGGTGTGACACAATCCCCAGGAAAAAGGAACATGTAAACAGTGTGCACTGATAACAATGAACAGGAAGACCAAAGGAATCTGACTCATTAATAATATGTGCTATTCCATTTAACATCTTAGTGTTTAATTTAGTTAAACTAATTTACACATTTAATTTGACTCCAATCACTAATACACTTCTAGGCACATTTGCAATCCGTTTTCCTGCCAAGTCATGTGTTGCTAATCATTAGCGCAATCTCACTGCATGCTTTGCTATATTCTAAAGTGAAAACCAATGGGCAGCAAAGCTCAGACCCTAAACACAGACCCAACTGTAGAGCAGTTGTGAGCTCAGAGTGGCGGTCGGGGGAACCCTGCAGGTGAAAGCCCAGTGGGAAGTGTGACACAAACAGCACACTTACCTGGTGTGACGATGAGAGAGAGGCCAGAGGCTGAGGCGGACTTGGGAACTTTGCATCCGGGAGGGAGTCTCTGTTTTTCGGGAGTCTCCAATTGTTGACCGAGGCGACGAGGGCCCTTACTGTCTCGACGAGGTGATGGCCTAGTACCGGTTGAATTGCTGCGCAGGCGGATGCGGCGTAGGTTGGTGACGAGTCCTTCTGATGAACAGAAAACAGACACACACACACACACAAATGAGTCAATATAATTAGACCATTATTACTCCAGGCAACAAAAGAAGAATGAACGAACACATAGGGCGTGAATTTAAATGACTAAGGCTAAGGGTCTCATTCATTAACTAAAGATATCAAGAGGCATGCGTGAGCATTGTTGTTTGAACCTCAGTTCTTGCTCATTGCACTATATCAGCACACATATTAAACTTTTTATGTTGTAGTAAATTAGCTTTCGTTAGATTTTAAATTTTGCTCTTCATCATACTTTTACATTTGGGCAGATAAGAAAGTCTCTATAATGATACATAATAGTGTTCACTTTTCCTCATGCCATGACGACAAGGTAAACACAAGTTTTATCTTTGTCTTTTCCCAAACTTTCAGTCATGAAACCTAAAGCTAACCTAGCAACAGCTGAGTACGTCAGCTACATAGACCAATCAGATGCAAGTAAAATCACGGCCCTGCAAAACCATCCAATTGTAAAATCTGTTGTGTAAGAATTCAGCCGAAACTAAATCCTGCAGAGGGGTAATTGTAAGGGGGAGGGGGCGTCCCACTGCACACACACACACACACAGACACACACACACCACATTACTTCCAGCTTCACGCACACAGGCACAGCTTATATAATCTCCACTCCCTCCCCCTCATCTAGATTCGGTCAGTTAAGTGACTAACAATGAACATTTTGTCAGTTAAGATACAGGGATTTAACAAGACTCTGCACCTGTTCACTGTGCTGAAACTCCAGGTTAAAAAAATGGAAATAGAAAAAGTTAACTTCTACAAGCTAGATTTGCACTTTCACCATTTAGAAAAGAGTGTTAAAAAATCCCGCACACTGTCCATTCCACCGACAAACTTTATTACAATGTTTCGGTCATCCGACCTTCTTCAGGTCATTTAGAAGAGACAAAGTAGCCAGTAGAAGAGACAAAGTAGCCAGACAGCAACTTTTTGGCTACATTACATTCCAGCACCTGTGCTAAGCCTAAGCTAAAATTGGGTTTGCCAGACAAGGTAAATGAATGCACTGAGACTAAAATGCCTTTGCCCACATGTGTAACTCCAGATGAGATGCTGAATATATAAAAATTATATAAAAAGTGGAATATCCCTTTAAATAAACCTTCAGTCTGCCTGCACAATCAAGCATGATAGATGCCCTTGGTCATGCGCCAAGTTGAACTTTCTATTTATGTTATCTTTGCAGCAGCGTTGAACTAATGTGTGTGCAAACACTCCTCTGTGTTTAGCCCTTACCACTTCAACATGGGCTCAGCCTATGTGTGCAGAAAAGACATTGTAAAGGTGCTGGACTCTGACCTTCATCTTCGGTGGTGAGTGCCAGGCGTGGCATGTTCTCCAGACTCTGGTTGCTGTTCATCACCTGTGGGCTGCCGCTCCTCTCGGACGGAGAGGAACTAGACGCCGCTCTGGGGCGAGGGCTGAGAGACAGAGGGGATTCATGCATACTGTACGCAAACAGTATGTGGGAATTCATCGTTACAAATTTGACCACCGCTGGACAAAGTTACTACATACTGCTGTGGCCATTACAACCAATAGGCCTCATTCACCAATATTTTCCGAAATATCTTTGCCAATTTTGTTCTCACGGTCTCATTTAGAGAGTTAAAGAGTTAAATCTTGTAATATTTCGCAACTGCAAAACTGATGGAAATACGCCAACAAACTATTCACACAAATCAATGCTCAAACAATTGAGTGCTCTGGAGGAGGGTGCCAAGATTTTGTTGTTACGTAACAGCAAATTCTCAATCAGGAAAAAATTGGTGAATGCAAGAAATTATGAATATAGTGTAAGTGGGATGTAAGAACATATTTTTTTTTAATAACGGTTGGTAAATGAGGCCCAATATCTACAGCACAGCAGAAAATACAGTACACCTACAGTTGACATAACTTTGAAATATTGAGATTTCCGTGTCTGTGTTCTTCTCCTTACCCTGTTGTTTTGAGTGCAGCCTGATAGGCTTCCCCAGCAGGGCCCAGCAGAGAAGAGTCCAGTCCTCTGAAAGGAGACGGCTGGCCATCCCAACGGTCCTCCTTCTCCTCGCTGCAGCTGCGCTCCGACGAGGACAGGCTCAGATTAGACGGGGATGCCAGGTACTCAGAGCTACTGTACACCTGAGAAACCCAAATCCACACACACACACACACACACACACACACACACACACACACACACACACACACACACACACACAGTGAGACAGTTGAGTTACAGTTGTATTACGTAAAACACAGAGAAGATATTTGTTGAGCTGAAAACAAGCTGTGCCTGGATGTCACCGGGGGTTTGTCTGGAGTGCGGAAGACCAGGATGTGAGGATCACAGATGGCCGACCTTCTCACCTTGAAACGATGGGAGCATGACGAGAACTTTTTGATCTCCTGAGAGGACTCGTCGTCGTTGGTTTCGTCATCGTCGTCTGTACCCGTGTGGTGGTAACGATCTGATCGAGCTGTGGACCAACACAGGCAAACGCTTCAACAACTTAACCAGCACCAACACACACACACACACACAAACACACAAACACACCCACTCTATCTCTGTTGCTCAAAAAAGACACACACACACACACACACACACACACACACACACACCCTCACAACACACACACACATACACACACACACACACACAAAATCTGTAGCTCACACATACGCTTAAAGCTCCACCTACTGTCAAAATAGCTGGTATCGTCTTCGGTCTCCAGCTGTGGAACAAACTCGGCTTTCTGTCGCAAGAGTCCGTTCCAGTCCAGGCCCCGGAAGAATATGTGCAGCTTCACCTCCCCTGCTCCTCCTGCAGGCCAGGCACAGATATAGATAGGACACTCTGTTAGAGGAGCTCCGGCACACTCAAGGGCACTGCAGTGGGATTCAGACTGAAGCAGTGCCTTTTGGGAGGGGAAGGGAGATGCGGAGTTGACCGAGAAAAAAAAAAAAAAAACTCACCGGTTCCCAGGCGATCCAGGGGACTCTGCTTCAGTAGTTTGGTGATCAGATCTTGGGCATCAGCAGGAAGAGCATCGTCTCCTTCCGGCCACATGATGTCATCTGTAAAGGATGGTGCAGAGATAGAATAACTTTCCCTGGGACATCAATCCGACTCTGGAGCTCAAACACGTTTCCAACACGACAGCCATTGTATGACCGTGAGGACGTGGGGAGGCTGGAGGTTGGACAGGCGTCCATTCCCCAAAAGCATAGTTGTTAACCAGTTAGCAACTTAGCTAGTTAGCCATGGGTAATTGCATTTCACCCAACTTAGTTGCTAATTCAGTTAGCCACTGTGCTTTTGGGAAACGGACCGCTGGATGATTGACAAGTAGGGTTTCAATAGAGCACAAGACAGAAGCGGAGACTCACCACTGACGACCTGTCCAAACAGTTCCTCAGGCGTGTCTCCAAAGAAAGGCACGCAACCCACCAGGAACTCGTACAAGATGATGCCCATTGACCACCAGTCCACAGGCTTGCCGTAGCCTTGTCTAAGAATCACCTCTGGAGCAATGTACTCTGGAGTCCCACACACCTACCATGCAGACAGACATGAGGAAAGACCATAAGAATTACATATATACATAGCCTACATAGCCTCGCTAACGCAACCTTTGTTCATAAATGAATGCAGTGACAGGAAGTATGGGCGGGCCCTGGCTAATATATACAGACAGACAGAGAGGCAAGCAGGCAAAAAGAAAAAAGTGCAGTGTTTTTGAAAGGTATACATGTAGAATGTGTGTCACACAAGCTCACCTGTTTATCGATGAACTCCCGAGTGTCTTTCTCAATGTGTCCTTCATACAGGTTTGTGGTCATGTTCATCAGACCAATTTTGGACAAACCAAAGTCTGTGAGCTTAATGTGTCCCATAGATGTGATCAGCAAACTGAGAGTGAAGAGAAAGGTAATCAATACACCACAAATGCAGCAACACACACAAAAAAAAACAATAGATGACTATCATATGTGGTGGTAGTCTCACAACTCACTTGTCAGGTTTAAGATCCCTGTGCACTATGCCATAGTTGTGAAGATATTCCAGGGCTAGGACAGTCTCTGCAAAGTACATTCTAGCCATGTCGACTGGGAGCGGGCCCATGTTCTTCAGCAGATTTGCACAGTCCCCACCTGCACAATGCATAGAAACCACATGGTCAAATAGAAGAGATGATGCAGGCTAGCCTAGAATCTAAAAGTACTCTAGAAGTAGAAAATTGATTTGCTCTGCAAGTACGGTACGGTCTACCCATCCGCCATAGGGCACTGTGATATTCAGCTTTTGTGGGGGGTTGACGTGGATGACCAATCGCAACATTCTATGTGGGCAGGGAATCGAGTTGTGGTCTAAGCGCTATCCTATTGCTTGCAGAGGCCGTTTGAAAGACAATGCAGATTCTAAAGCCACAGTCTTTCTAGCATGACCAGACCATAAATGATATACTAATAGTCTGGCTTGCCAGGCTAGATGCAGGCAGGAGGGAGGAGAATGGAGAGGAGGAAAAAATGAAAGTGCTGCTTACCCTCCACATATTCCATGACCAGGCAGAGGTGGCGTCGCGTCTCAAAGGAGCAGAACATGCTGACCACAAACGGGTTCTCCGCAAACGTCAGTATGTCACGTTCCACAAACACCTGCTGGATTTGGTTCCTCAGGATCAGGTTCTGCCGGTTGATTTTCTTCATGGCGAACCTCTGGCGTGTTTCCCGGTGCCGCACCAAGTACACAGCGCTGTTAAGAGAGAAAGCCAGCCTGTTTTATTTTGCAGAGTGAAGAGATTTAAATACTGCATGCGTCATATGTGAGGTCAAGTGAACAGAAAAGATGACACACACACACACACACACACACACAGCATATCTTTATATGATATTTTATGACGAACATGCATGACACTTTTCTGCATGCTCTTTCTACTTTGCATTTCAAGTAATGCATCGAGGGACTTTATTCAAATCTTAATTGACCGTCACGCTGTAGCTGTATTTCTCAATGCCCTTCGCCGACATCGACTTGACAAATGCTTGTCGTGGCTGGCTTCTCATTAGGCAGGAAAAACATGTACAGTAGCATCAAATGAGTCTTCTTACCCATAGGCCCCATTACTGATGAGCTTAATGGTCTCAAAGTCCCTCTCCAGCGGCTTCCGTCTCGGGGGCGTACAGCCAAGTCGGTTCTGAGGCGCCAAACAGGACACAAAAGAAGCCCTTATAGTAGCGCATCACTGTAAATAGCCCAGCGTGCAAATAGCCCGATATCTGAACAAGAGTCTGTGTTGGTGAATCTGAGTCTTTTGACTGGCACTCTTGAATGTCAGACATATGACTCATGTCTTCATGACACTGTGTTGTGTTCCCCTTACCTCCAGAGTGTCACTGGACTCCTTCACAGTGCTGCCTGCGCCGCTGCTGCTGCCGCTGGTGCTCTGTTGAAGCTGCACCATTTCTAGAATATAAGACACAAGACCACATGATGAGGAAGGGGTACCTGCATCGTCACACTGGACAGTGGAAAGCGCAGCGTAATTCTCTCTAGATGTACCGTCTGGTGTTCTGAATGTACAGCACATTGAAATGCCATTGTGTTTGAAATTAAAATTGCCTTGCCTTGCCTTGTACAATTCAGAACAACCACATTCTTTTTCAATTACAAAGAGTGAAAGAAAAGCACCACAAAACAAACACAAATGTAAGAACTTTTCCAGGACTGTTTAGAAATTCATTCCAGATGACTCCATGAAGCTGACTGCGAGACAGAGCGAAATGTGCCCACAATCATTCATGAGACTAAAATATAAATATTTTAGTGTTTTTTTTTTCCAAACACTTTTTGTGATTCTAACCACACGTTAGTCATTTGATGACTAACATCATGAACATCATGATGATGTTCTTATGCGTTACAACAAAATGTCCAACATCTTGGGTCCTATGAGGAATGAGAGAGGGAGAGAGCGAGAGAGAGAGAGAGAGAGAGAGAGAGAGAGAGAGAGAGAGAGAGAGAGAGAGAGAGAGAGAGAGAGAGAGAGAAGTCAGAGACGCCTCATTACCCTCCAGAGGGTCCCTGGTGAGGCCTAGCTGGCTGATGATGTAGCGGGGTATGTCCGTCTTCACGCCCGGCTCCTCTTTGGCATGGTCCTCCGCAGCCTCCAGGCGCTGGTAGAACTCTTCCGGGTCAAATTCCTGTCAGAGAAGAAGTGAAGGCATTCGCTCACCATGTTTGAAACAGCTAACAACTAATTCTACAGGCTTGTGGAATCTGATTTCCCCCACATACCAGACATTCTAGTAATCTTGCTGGTCTGGAGATGATGATGAGAATCTTCTTCACAAGTTTACTGATGATGGCCACCTCTTCACTTTCAGAGCGCTCGTAAGCCTGATGGGGGAAAAAAAAGAAAATACAAACTAGTGTGCATGTCATAAATCATGCAAAACATACACAGGTTTTCCAAAACATGAGTCACCATGAGCGGTTACATAAACAAATGGAATTACAAAGGAACCTGTTTGTAATCAGTTGACTTGAAAGACCGCTTCTACCAGATACATGGAACTTCAATGCCACCCTTTCTAACACTGCAGACTCTTTACAAGGACATCAAATCCAAGAACAGATGAACAACAATTCACAAGACTGAATGCAGTCAGTGAGTGAGAGCTCTCACATGGAATGGTTAACGTCATTATGTTTAAATAACATTACATTATTCAAAGTAAACTTTCAACAATAACAAAGCAATTAAGGAGAAATCTGGTGTGAATCAGTCAATAGCCCTGTTGTTTCAGGCACCTGAATGCTGTCTTTAAGAAAAAGAATGAGAAAATTTGATGCTACATAGACTGAATAGCAAACCTAGTAGAATTGCTGACTGAATGAGGCATAATGAAATGAAAGTAAGTTGTTATGCCCCATTCACTTAGTGTTAGTTGCCAGTTCACTGCTTGGTCTATTCTTTTTCCTACCTATGGTACTTGGTGAGTTTGAATAACAGGGCTATGGATTGATTTTTCACTGGATTTCTTCTTTAAAACATTTTGGCAGAGTTTTTGAAAGTCAGAAACACAAACAAATGAAGACATACAAATACAAATGCATGAACTGAACTATACATTCACCTAAAAAGATCTCTCTCTCTCCCTCCCAGATAAACACACCCACACCCAAGATTCAACCCCACAGAACCAAAATAACAATGCCGTTATTGAGAATGCTGCTCCCCGAGGTTGTGTGTTTGTGTGCGAGTGTGTGTATGTGTGTGCCTTGCAGGTGTGTGAGTGTGTGTGTATGTGTGTGTCTTGCGGGTGTTATCACCCCAGCTCACAGCTCACCCACCTCATGCAGGAGCTTCTCCAGCTTCTCCTGCAGCTCCACAAAGTAGCGGGAGGTGATGAGACCCTTCTGGGACTTCTCCAGGCAGTCCCTCACCAGCTCCACCAGCTGGTGCTGGATGAAGCCCAGCACGCCGTCGGCCAGGGGCAGAGTGCTGTCTGGGCAGCAATCAGCGATCACCGCCAACAGGCGACCCTCCATCTGAGCCGTAGCCTGAGGGAGAGGGCCGCACTCGTGAGGAATCACGCTGAAATCTTAACCCTTATACATACAGTACAACACTGCCAGCAACACCAATAGCTACAACAACTACTTCAGTTTACACTATGCATACGATTAAACTAGACTAATTATGCCATTTGATATGATGCAATTTCTCATCTCTTAAACACAACTACTGCAGTGTAAAACCATTCAAATATTGAAGAAATGCTACAAAGCTGGCAAAGCTATTGTGCACCAGTTGGTTATGGGAGAAGCGTGTAAGAGTGTACCGAAACAGTAACAAAATGGCAATGCAGTATCTCAACTATCCTGGTGTGGTAGGCCTTTACCTTGGGGAATCGCTCCTTGTAAACATGGTTCATCATGACAATCTCATTATCGAATGACCCACATGTGCGTCCTGGGCTGTAGGAAGGACAAAAACATTTCTTTTTAAAATAATTCCAGCAGAAAGCAACTAACAAGAGCAGAATTTTAATCTAATGTCTAGCTGACTGCACCATCTACCCTTTTATTTTCTTCACAGCTTTGACAGAGAAGACCACACACAAGCAGTTACACTCCCACCAGTTTTTAGAGGCACTATATTTCTTTGTGGCATTAATGAACTAATATTTAAGAACTAGAGGCCTCATTCACCAACTGTGCTTGCAAACGTCGTCTTATCTGCAAAGTATGGCCAGATAAGAACTAAATCTATGGACATTCAAGAGCACTTGAAGCTTTTAAGTATTACACATATTCACATACTGGTGAACGAAGCCCAGTTCATATGCTACAGTACATCTACTGTATTTGAATGATGATAATTAAAACAGCACTATGTATTAAAACAATTTGCCACAATTTGAGGCATAATTTTAAGATATATGTCATGTGAATTTGAATGCGTCTACTACACCAAATATGACTTAGCGTCACGTTAGTCTTTGGGTTGGTAACTAAAAATGTACATTATCTGCCCCTGATATTACAAACTTTGGGTTATTAGGACTAGGCATAGTTGACCCAAACAGCAATGCTGGTTGTGAGAGGAACAACTGATATCAGTGCCTCCCTTACATGAAACAATGGTTTCCCATCTCTGTTTTGCCATTTGCAGTTGCCGTCACAATCACTAATTTCAACACTTCTTCATTTCTATCTCCCAACCTTTCACTAAACCCATTTCCAACTCTGACAAAGTATATACACTGATCATTGTTACTGTCAGAAAGCAAGATATCTGTGAATTCACCAAAGTTCCTGGTTGAGTGCTTCAGTATCACCAAACTAGGCCCCTAAGTGCAATATATGATCCAGCCCTGTGGATGTTAGCACACATACTAACCTGAGGCTGCGCGAGCGGCGCAGGGGAGGCGGGTGCTGGGCCTCCTCGTCGGCCACACTCTCATTACTGAAGTGTTTGGAGAGCAAGCGCAGCTCATCCAGAGTGGGCTGGGAGGGAAACTGGTGGAGCAACTCCTGGGAGGAGGACAGCGACTGGGGGAAAACCGAACCAGAGAAGAGAAAGAGAAAAGGACAAACTTCTATCACTACCAGCAACCACTCCCATCAAAATTTATTTGCAGTGTATGAAGAATTTAGCGCACACTCAAATCTTTATTGTCTTTATTTAACCAATGTTTCAGCACTGTGGCCTTTGTCACAAAATAAAGAAGATATAGACTTGAGTGTGCGCTATATTCTTCGTACTCATTTTATCGCACCTTATGTGCATTCTGTTATTTTTTCACTTTAATTTTTGAACTTCATTTGCACATAGAAATGCTTCAAGGCTTTTAGTCAGAATCATTGATGAAGGTCAGAGGTCTTTTGATCTTTTCTGGTGAGCCATATGGCACAGTCACCATTTTGACACCACAGTTTTAAGGTCTTGAAGCAGACAATAGTTAACACACATTAGCAGAAACAACAGCATAAACCTTCCCATGATGCCTATTATTATTATTATGTGGGAACAGTCAACATACTAACTATGCCAAAAGGCTGAGATCATAGCTTTATCCATAACTGGCCTGTAGGTCCCCTGAGATGCCTGCTACACTGGCCGGAATTCCAAAGCCATTTCTCAGGCCCAAGCTCAGATATCACCAGAGAAGAATGAGAGAAGCACATATGACAGCCTAACAGCTCGAAGGAGGAAACCAGAGAAGCTTCTGTGCTTCCCACCACATAAAGACTTCACTGACAACAGCTCAATGGCACATTGTTAGGAGATGGTGACCTCATTGTGGGCTCTATGCATTGCGATATAAAACTGCAAAAGCAAAGACAGCGGACCGTCTTGTTTTTGGTCAACTTTCTCTCTGCTGTCATCTATTACATTCATAGTTGTGTAATGTATAAGCCCTTGTCTTAGCTGTGAAATAAAATTTAATTGAATTAAACGAAAGAAATGACAGAAATTTCCAATAAGTGAACATGCAAGGACATTCTTGGATGAATGAGTGTTCTCAAAGAAACCCATTTCCAAATTCACCCGAACAATCAAGTCAGAGAGGATGACACGCTATTCCACATCTTCAAGTCTTACGGATACAGAGCATACGAATACACCATGACCACTCACAGAAACTGAGGAACTGGTGGGGTTGGTTCCATAACCCGAAGACAGGGAGGCCACTGACCATCTTCTGGCATCCGGTCTGTAGGAACTAGCATAAAGAAAAAAATAGTTTAGTCATAAGACGTGGGTTCCCCTAAAATAGTGGTTGTCAAACTCGGGGACGGATCAATTGTTGTGGGTACACAAAAATAAACTGTGAAAGGGTTCTCAGCTGCTACAAGCATAAAGATAACCTGGAAAAAGTACTTAGACTATTCCAAATAAATCCCAAATAATTCTACATTGATGTGTACCACACAATAACTGTTCACATTGTGTGCAGCATTTTTTTTTTAATTTAAGCAAAAAGTTTGGAAACCACTGCCTTAAAATATACATATCTGAAAAGAGGAGGTCAACTGTAATGAAAACCTGTCCATACACTGGGCTAATAGGGAATTATCAAGGATCTAAAAAACAAACGGAATAGGTCAGCAACTTGCCTCTCCGATAGAGTATAATTATATTTGAACAGTACAAAAATACGTCTGCAACAAGAATAAAACAACAACAATCAAGTACAATACATGGACACAAAGGAGGAGTGAAACAAAAAGAGAGAAAATAATCATTCACCGTGCCACTGCAAACAGAGCACACCTCAGCACCTGTGCACCCTAGTCTAATCTTTGATTTGTGGCACGAGCTGTTGTTTTCCTTCAGGCAGCGTCAATGCTAATGAATTGTGGTTAACATCGTCTCACGCACCTGGTCAAGTGTGGACAACATCGGGCAATACTTCCACTACAGTGGCTGAGGGTAACATAGTATTACCATAGTACTGTATATGTAAAACTTTGATATTTGCCCATATGATACAATGTAGACCATTTTCCTGTAGTATGGAGAGGATCATCTATGTCTGAGACCAGAGATTCAAATGTAATGCTTTATTATGCAATGATGACCTATGCTGTCGTTATAATTACCTTCAAGAGTAGCTGAAAGCCATTTCTGTTTCCATCCAATCAACATTTTTGGGATGTTATGTTTATATACTTGGATGTTAAGGGATTAATCACCTACAAATCTCACTTTTGGGGGCAAGAGCCTGAGAACGGCAGCGGTTTCCTGTTCCATGGAGCTGATAAGAGCAAATGAGCACTCATCCCATAATCACAGCAGCCTTGAGGAAGTAGGCTGTGTTCTGATTTCTGGGTAACTACGACAACAAATATCAAGTCCCTAAGTCCTCAGGGTAGAGTAGTGGCCTGCTTCAATGGAAGATGCAAAACCTAAACCATGTTTCCGTTGCACTGCTGACCTTCAGAAAGAGCAATAGATACCTCAAGATAATGTCACAATTTCCATGAGGCTCCTCTAAACTGTACACACTATAGCCCTTACAGCATTTCATGTGGGGCAATTTGGGACATTTAGCTTAATTAAGAAATAATTCATAAAGCAATATAGAAAAAAAGTGGTTCATCATGCAGCCTTACAATTAAAATAGAGTGATGCAAATAGAGTAAACAGAACTTGTTGAAGTTAAAGTAAAAAGACATCTTACTTTCGTATGAAAGGGAAGTTGACCGAAGCACTGCTTGAAACATTTCTGGGACTGTCTGAAGGACTACCACCGGCTGAAAAGAAACATATTGGGTGAGTGAAACATTTTATTTGATACAATGATGAGTTCTTGCAAGAATGTAATGCTTGCAAAATCTCAAATAGCATCTCCATCATGCCTGTAAGCACCATGACCAAGCATACCTGTTTGGAAAGGTAACGGAGACAGCGGCCGGGACAGCGTTGGAGAAGGGGTCCCTACTGCCAGGCTTTTCCTTTTGTTTTTACTGTTGGATGAAAAGGTGCACACACACACACACACACACACACACACACACACACACACACACACACACACACACACACACACACACACACGATTCATGGTCTACTGACTTGTCTTCTACATGTATTCTCTGACATTTGAAAATGATACACATTAAGTAGACTAGCCAACATATGATAAATCTGCACAGTCTGTGCAGAGCCATCTTGTGAGACTCATGCATGTATCAAAGGGAATGACCTAAAACTAGGAGGATGGGAGATATGACATAGCATGACATTTTTAGGTCGACAAAAAAGCGCACACTGAAAAGTCTGAGATGGGAGAAACTAGGAGAGATTTGAAAGTATCAGTAAAGCTATATAACAGCTCTTAATTAACTGATTAGACATCTGTAGCCTACAATAAGCCTATATCTGGTGCATCGTCTTAAATCTACTGAATAGACTATCCAAGTAGGGCAATATAAAGGATTTCTTTGCGTGCAAGACAGTAGCATTTGCGCCTTTTCGATTTTTTTTTTTGGAAGAGTCTACATCTAGGGCTCTGTAAAGAAGTTTCAACTATAGCCCAAGATAGAAAGACAGAAACAGATTACAGGTGTTAGTATCCTGCAACACGTGACGACAGACCCGCCGTCCCTCAACACATCATTCAGACATGGTATGAACCCTATGTTTACTCTATTTCAGTGACATTCGAATAGACCACCAAGCAGACGCAAAATCGCATCCCATAGAAAATATTGATGGATCAGTCATTTTATAAAGTAGCCTAACATGTTTCCGAATTAAGCTTTTCAGGGAGGGTAGGGTGGCGGTGAGGGTGAGGGTGAGGCTGACCACCCCAAGACGATGCATACAAAAGCGCGTGTGGTTTGCAATGGCCACGTTTACTCGTTCGGAAACAAAACAGGGCGGATGTAAAAGAGCTATTGCAGCCTACGGCGCACAAAGAACGTCCACTCGACAAGAAAACAAATTCAAGTCTACATCTGAAATGAAATAAACAAAATGATAACGTCTCTGAAACTTAAGTCAGCAATGTTCTAATCTAGGCTACTTTGTTATCTACCCACAACTAACTTCAGGTCTACGCGCAAGTTAGCCTCCAAAGCTAAGGACAAATGCATTTGAGTTTCAATAAATAAATTAGCTGGTGATGCATAGTTTTATAATTGATAGTACATTGGTTAATTACCCTTTATTGCGTTTTAGTAACGCTCCCGTTACAAGCTGGCTTTTATAACTGGAACACACTGTCCAATAATTTCGATCGGACATGCTGTCGATTGGGGAGAGGCGTCAGTTTTTCCAACGATTTCATAAAAATACCATTAATTAGGCAACCCAGGTCCAAAATTAGTAAATCCACAAAGATGAGGAGAGTTTCGTTGCAGGAGTTATAGCGCTTGGACGAGTAGACTCCATCACGTAAGAAATTTGAGTAGACAAGCGACTTGTGGTAAGAGATGCCATCATCGCGTTATTTCTTTCCAGTGACACATAGTAGCCAAACTGCAAAAGAAGTCCGCGTCTCTCACGTCTGACGCTTTAAAAAGTATCCTCTTACAAGTTCAGAAACAGTATCACATTAAGGTGCCCACACTATTGTTACATGACTATTACAGTAGCCTACAACCAAGACGAGTTCGCCAGCTAACCCTAGAAAAACATGCAGGAGGAAGTTGTCACCGAAGGATGTGACTGTTGCCTTTGAAAGGAGATCATGGAGTTCATTCGTTCATTGGATAGGGGTCTACGTCACATGCCAAATTTCTACAAGGATAGGCATGTGAGTGCCTATACTAGCCTAAGGAAATCTTAATAAAACAATGTAATCTCCTCTTTTTCTTCTTCTTTAATATAACAACAATAATAGCCTAATAATAATAATAATAATAATAATAATAATAACAAAATAGGGCTACTATAAAACAAGGATGAGAAATTCAGCAAATGTGATCAATCAAAATAGTATAACCTGTTCATTTACAATCGCATCTATCACAGATTGGATATTGATGGACAAAATGTTCTTGAAAATCTATAGGCCTACATTCTCCAATAAATTGACTAACGTTATGCAATGATACAACAAACTTTGTCCATTCTTCCCCATGTCACCGGCCATTATCCCAAACTTAACTGACAATGCAATGACACAACAACTATGAAACCAAAATTTTCTTCAATCCCAAGAGGGCTGAGATTCAAATTTAGAAAATGTAAGGAAAGAAAAAAAGAAATTGTGGGCTCACAATTGTGAATTTCATCAAAGCAACTAGTTGGGGTCCTAGGGCATTCTCTTCCCCAATAAGAATCAGGGTTTTCTAGTGAGCTCCCAAACAGTTTGTAACACGACCTGGCTGGGTTGGATGCACCAAAATATACTGTCCCAAAGGTTCAGAGTTGAGGAATGTGAGGGCCAGTCAATGCCATTGATGACTTTGATAATTAGGCAATAGACTTGTTTTCCTTTCTCTCCCTCTCACACAAGTTCACAGAGGAGTGATATTTATATCTTTAACAGTCAACATATGGCAAAAACTTAAGTGTTTTCCATTATCTCTTTTAGCAGCTTGTCTCGTGATGTCTACATTATGCTCTTGAGACTGTGCTAGGAGACACACCAAACCTTGAGACAGCACATATGGATGAACCATCCTGGAGGGGATGGCCAACCTGAGTGAGCTCCAGGTACTACTGTATTTCATGTTACCGGTAGTGACAAGGACACCAAAAAGCACAATACCAGGGAAGAGTCAGGAGGAGGGGGTGAAAACGCTTGTCATTTGCACATTTCCATTTGCACCACAGCAGGAATAAACTGATTCACAATCATGGTGTTATACTATGAACAGTGTGTATCATCATCATCATTTATCGACCCTGCAACAGGCAATGTGGTCAAATCTCATTCCACCTAATGTCATGCCAGTAGTAGATGTTACATAAAGTGTTACCCAGCAAATTATATCATTGATTTTGTCTTCATTGCCCTTTTGATTTTTGATTTTTTTTTTTTCAAATATATTGGTCGGACTGCCCGTTTGAACCTCTGTGACTCTTGACTCTGTCACTGTGTTGCAAATTAGAGCCAATAGGCAACATAGTTTTAACAGTCCATGTTAAATGCTGATGAATAAAAGTCCTTCCTTAAACCCCCCATCTCTGATGGACAAATAAGCAATAAGCAGAAGGAACTCAGCGGCTTGATAAAATAGCAATATACTTACATATTTCCTCTTCGTGGAAGACTTAACTCCTTCTGCAATGATAAGAAATATGACCTAATTTTACTATGTCAAACAAACAACACACTACAAATAGCCTAACTGCTCTAAAGAATTTAGATGTTGTAATGATAATGTGGGTAGACTCTGGATAGATTGATAAACGGACATATGGACACCTGTGAATTGTTAATAACCTACGTATTTTCTTTTTATCAACCAAAGATCAAACTGAGTCTATCTGAAACGTAGGTTATTCTATTCTAAGCTCCAGTCAACAAGCAGTGCTAGGATGGCCATTTTCCAAATAATAACACCTTAATAAGTGTTTCAGAGGATCCATTAAGGCTTAGTGTTCATTATCTGAATTAAAAAATGTCCTCTCTTACAGTACGTCCTGAACACTCAAAGACCTCTAGGGGATAGCCCCGCGTCAATCAATCCATCAGTGCCATAATTAATAGGTACACAGAACATGTGCTGCATGTAGGGCACCAATTGTTGGGTAGGGCACCAAACTTTTCCTAACATCTTCCACGTGTTAAAGGAATATTCTAGCCTGGCGATGCCATCCTACGTAGCTCCGCTAAACATTTATCTCCGCACGTAGTCTGGAATAAACCCCCCTTCCCGCCTTTCCGTTGGTTACTCTACGGTTTAGCCAATCAGCACACAGTTTAGAGCGATGTCTCAAAATGTCTCTAAATGTTGTAGTCTTTTTTTGAGGTCAGTGATAGGGACGCGTTTGTTATTCTCTCCCCCACTTTCGAATTACATTCACAAAATTGGTACATGACATTAGCATCCATGATCTTGAGGATTTATTGCCACTACAATGTCAAAATAGATCAGAACTTGCGAGAGATCTGTTAATACTGAAAGCAAAAGTTGTAGGCGTGAGAGCCAGGCGAGGGAATACGTCATATTCAAACGGAAACCTATTCCAATTGCGTTGGGCCAGACTGTATGACACAGTCAACAGTCGCTTTCGCCCAGGCTAGGAATATTCCACCTTTTTATGGAAAATGGTTATTCACCCTCTAGCCTGACAACCCCAAAATTAGCATAATTTTATCTTTAGCGTTGAATAGGTGCTGGAATGTAAAGTAGCCAGATAGCAACTCTTTGGATACATTACATTCCAGTGCCTATGCTAAGCTAAAGCTAAAATTTAGGTTGCCTGATTAGAAAACCACATGCACTGAGACCAAAATGCTTTTACCCACATATGTAACTTCAGGGAAGAGGTTGAATGACCAATTTTCATAAAAGGTGGAATATTCCTTTAAAAATAAATGGTGCTGTTAATCACAGGTGACATGATGTTACTTTCTGAAACCTTGGTAAGGGTAAATCTACTCCTAGAAAATGGATCTCAGAAACTTTACTGTGCAACACTTAGACTACTTTGAGGAGCATGACAATCCACAGATAATATGGGTTATAGCCCATTAGTCCATCAGTATGTTGACACCCTGGGCAAAGTTGTTACAAACCATAGGTGGGTGGTTTATACAAAACAGGACAGGACAAACTAGTTTCACACGTTGAGACAACACAGACACACACACACACACACACACACACACACACACACACACACACACACACACACACACACACTGACTAGGGTGGCCAGAGTGAGTCTGTGTTTTGTATTTCTTGCCACGTGTGGCTACTCTTCTGCATTATTTCAACCCTTGGGAATTGTCGTTGCACCACGACCAAATTTGAATTTTACACCACGACCAAATTTGAAAGATGAGCTGATAGTATACTATGGAAAGCGACCCATTTTTAGAATGAAAAAAAAAAAAAGAAAAACAGAGTTCACTTGCAATCACTTATCAATCATAAGGTGGGCTTTCAATAACTCACATGTAGCCGAACTGTAATGAATAGCCCTGGAAATTGACGGGCAATCATTCATTGCCAGACCCAACCTCAATCTTGCCCGACATGGGCTGGGTTTGCCTCAGCAGAATTGGGTTCTTGCTTAAAGAGAACCTCCCTGCAGGCTATTCCAATTTATTTATGCGTTACAACAACTCATCCAAATGGGGTTTTAAGATAATCTATGGGTCTCTCTTTCATAAAATACAAACAATACAAGAAAATCAAAAGGGGTAGGCCTACAAAAATTCACATGTCACCATGGCAACTAAAAAAGGACCAATTATTTCTACAGATAATTTGTTTGGTGGGGGTGGATTTAATATGAGTTAGCCTACATCCTGGTTAGTAATTTGTAGGTCAATCTTATGATTCATCAAGTCAATTGCTCAAGACGCACAGCCTAAATATAATCTTATTAAATGTGTGTTCCTGAACGTAGGCTACATGTAGGCTGAGACATCACTGTCGTGGTGCCACCGCCTTGCGCTTTGACTATGTGTATAATGGTTGACTTGCCTATCATTGCATTATAGGCTAGCCTACTCAATGGGGGCAAACAATCTGAAAGACTGAGGGTAAAGCGTAAAATATTGCCCACAGTATTAAGATTCCAGATTTGTGCGTGTAGTGTTAAATCTGTAGACACTGAGATGCGGCTGTTCCAGACAGTAGCCTAGGCTATCCAGCATCATTTGCGCGAACGCAGGATGTAGGCTGGCGGCAACATCTAAAAGCCTGCAAAACAGCCTACTATAAATGGGTATCTTAATTAAATGGAATCGACAAGCTGTTGAATAATTTCTAAATTGCGTTTCGTCACAAATAACGGTAAGCGATCATCCTTGCGTCCTACCTGGAGACCACGGCGCCTGAGGATATTTGGTTCGTCCATTGTAAAAAGGTCCACCAATAAGCTATTCAAATCTAGTCCATTGCCTCAAATGTTCCACATCAGTTTGGCTTAGAGCAACCCACAGCTCATTGCACAGCAGCATCTAGGCTGCCGGAGAGGTTCTCGTTATTTCGAACATGCCTGAGTCACCTGACCAGATGAGGATTTTAGTAATTGGCAGAACAATGCAACCGCTTCCTCCAATAGCGTTCAAGCAAAATAATTTGTGTTTAAGTATGGTTATGAATGGAGCACACCACAACTATCATGTTTCCCCTTTTCACAGATTGACAAAAATGATTCTCCCCTATACATAAATATCCCATCACATTTGTTTACCGTTTCCAAGAAAAGGTGGTGGCTCCTCTTACTCATGCTCATTTTACCCCATTCTTCCCTACTGGGTCGAGCTTGCAATGCATAATTCACACAATCAGTGAAATAATCTGGGCCAGTAAAGCATGTGAGCTTGAAAGCACCTGTCTCAGAAATATCCTCGCAGATATTATTGCATTTGGCAGGTCTGTTTTAAATAACTTGCTGTCTCTAAAGCATTGCAGGCTATTCTATAACCATTATTAAAAGTATTGCCTATCTGAAAGATCATTAATATCTTGTTGCTTTCACTTTGTGTTTGACATCAAATACATGAACATTGTTTATAGTGACCAGAACTGAGTCACATGATGTAAACAATGGCCTGGTGAGCTACTCCAGCAGAATAGCTCAATTGATTATTGCCTGCCTCCAAGTGGCACCATAAAGCTTGATGTAACAATGGAACATTGATTGAGCAACATTGCAGCACCAGAACAAGCCTCTGGCTTATGAGTCTCTTTCTCTCTCTCTCAAGTTGCAATTCTGAAATTCATGTAGGCCTACATCCACCTTTTGTGCACACACAATAAGGAAGAGAGACTACACCCTTTCAAAGAATAGCTCAGTCATCAATCCCTGCTGAGTTCTGAAAGCATGATAATCAGCACAAATTAATAAAGGCCTGCTTTCCTTTCACATCCAAATAATCCATCAACCACATTTCCTTGATCTGATTATGTACACTAGGCCCGGCAGACTATTGAGAAATGCATAGTCACAGTTCACTGCATCTCAGATCTCTTGTTTTATGCTCTGCAAATTGCTCCAGGGCTGACCCAGAACAAACCGCACTCGTTAGCAGGATTGCTTGAGCATGAAAACTGTAGCTTCAGAGAGATTCCCATGTGAATTCATTCTTTGTTTGAAGACATTCAACAAGATTCCAAAATGTTCACAGTGCCTTTAAGATAAGGTGACCTCCTCTGAGATGAAAATTGGGGCCGTTTTTCTGAATTTTATTTGGCTAATGGGGACATTACTGATTTTACAGTCAGTATCACTAAAATAAGTAATGTTTTAGCTTTAGACCACCAAAATCACAGACTGTGCCCAGAAATTGGGGTCATCTGGGCACCCTATATTATGTTAGGACAATTTTACAGATATGAACGTCATAAAAAACAAGCACAGAGGCTGGCAAGGCACACAAAAATCCTTTTGAATTAAAAGTGCAGTGTGCCAGCCCTTGCGCTTATTTGGTCTGAAATCAATATGCAGTTGATGAAATGTTCAAGAGCTAATACTGAACAATTCAGGCAATGGGCTGTACCACTAGAGGGAGCTATATAGTCACAGTAAGAGCTCTTTACAGAAGAACACAGCTCTCATGAAAATGGGCCACCAGAGCAAACCTGCAGGCAGCGGATGCTCTTTGTAGTACTGCTCTTAGTCCTGAGTTTGATACATAGATATTTATTTGATATCCTCTGGAAATAATCAATGATTTTACTCTGCTGTTTTAGTTAACATACAAATAAATGCAGATTTGAACGTGGATGTTTTGAGTAAGAAATGCTTGAGGCCTACATTTTATGCCAGGAAGAATATGTGTGATCAATGTAATCTAAGGAATGAAGGAGACCGATCGTAAAAATGTATTTTAAGGCAAGAGTGGAAAGAATTAGAGTGTAACACTGATTGGCAGGCTTTGTTTGCACCCAACAGAATTCCTCATGGGTGTGGAGTGTTTTATCTTACGCTGTCATGTGATGATTTTTTCCCTAACAGTTTTAAATATAGCAGTCCTGTTTTGTAAATCTGACAAAGCCAGTTTACTTAGTGCTACCTGCCATAACAATGGAAAGCAAGAATCCCTCTGTACCTTTTACACACTCTTAGTATATTCCCCGAGGCCCACGGCTGCCATTGCTGAAACAGTCAGTCTGTGCTGACAGCCCTGACAGGTCTAAACTGTCAAAGATTTGAATTAGAAAGGGAAGGACACTGAAAGGAAGCACCCTGTTCATTAATTCTGTAAAATATGAGATAGTTTATGTTTGCAAGTGGCCATATGAAATAGAAATTAATTAGAGGTGGGAATCAAGTATTGGGTATCCAATAAAACCAGGAATGGAATTTAATCTTCTGAAATCATTTGCCTCTCACTCTTATCAGAAACTAACATGTTTTTTAGACCATGGTGAATGGAAAATTACTAAAAAGCAAAATTTAAGCACAGATATAATTTACTTATTCTAACAAGCTGTTATGGCCACCATAGGTTACATCATGGTTATATTTATAGCCTCCTGAAAACCAGACTACCCTCTACAGTAGGGAATTGATAAGAGAATTAATAAGGAATTAACTGATAAGCAGAATCAACAATGGTATCAATATAAAATCCTATCAATACTCACCCCAGTCAGTCATAATGATGAAAATTGTATTTGTTGTAATTTGTTGTGTAAACTGTATCGGCCATTGTGGTCGTTCTGGTTGTTGTAGTGTGTTTGGTGTTGGACTAGAAGTGGATGGAATCAACATATTTTGAGGAAAACAATTTAAGCCATTAAATCTTAATTGTGTCCAGAATAACGTTCTATTGGTAGTGAAACCTGTCTTTCATTATAATCGGTTATTGCTTTGTTTAGTGGGTAAGAGAAACTTCATGTTAAATTCAACATTACAGTACATTATGTAGCCTTTAGTACAAATCTGGGGGAAAAGTAACTGCCACTAAGAGTGGACTAGGCTACATGATGACGAAACAAATTCCAGCATGGTGGAGAAAGTTACTGCTTTTTATCAGTCTGTACGCGGTTAGGAAAAACCAGGTGAATCACGACACGACACCACTTCGGAAAACACACTAAAGATTGCAGTCTGTGGGTGGAGACTCCAGATCCATGCAATATTGCAACATACTTACATAAAAGGCCCAATAGGAACATTACCTAAACACAACTTTTTCATTAGTCATAATGTTAACACAATGGCAGTGGTCTGAGATTTATGGGCTACTACATGTTCACTCCTAAATTACATGTGCAGTAGTGTACTGATCATTGGCCCATATGTTAGTAGTGTACTGATCATTGGCTCATAGTATGCTAGCTCACTTATAATACAGAAGATGCTTGGCTGCCTCCATATTGTGAATGTGAATATTGTTAGCATGAAGATAATAAATCTAAATGCATATTTGATTATTTGATTTGTTTCTTATCCAAGAGGGCAAACACCTGGAGGCCACCGTGGGTGGTAAGCAGGTAAACGACAGACAGTGAAAAGGGGTGTGGCCAGCACCTATAAATGACAAAGCATGTGTGGAATTTCATTTATACTCTTAGCTGCACGCTGACAACCCTGCCATGCTCTGCCCAGCTGCCCAGTGCATTCTGTTATCCCTCGGCACTTTCACTCTCTGTTTCTGTCCTGTCCGGTGCCGGGCTCAAGGGCAGCACAGAGACACACAAAGGGCCGTCCAGCTGGAAGCCCTGAAGGCCAGCATCCTTAGCTACCTGGGAATGGAACGACCGCCAGAGATCAAAGCCAAGGAGTCAGAACCGGAGCTGGACAGGTTGTTCAAGCAGTACAGGGAGATGCAACAATCGCTCAGGGGAAACAACAGCCAAGAGGATACACTTCTACATCACACACACACAGTCTCAACAGTCATCCATCCAGTCTCTGGTAAGTGTTGTTTGTCCATGAATTAGTGTCTGTATGGTATTCCTTCTGTTTTGAATGTTGTGCTCTCTGCTGTATTCTGTGTGAGAGCTTTGTAAATCATGTAGAATCATAGAAATAATTTCATAGGATAAGAAGAACTTCTAATGCATCAAAGTTAGGCTTTATGGCATTACTGAAATGACTCCTTTTAAGAGTGTGAGACTTGCTTGTCCACATTTTACTTAACCATCAGTTCTTTGTTTGAAGCAGTCCTTTGTCAGTTGTTGGAGTAGACATTCAGTGACATTTCATCTGGCATGTTTCATGTATTAAATAAACAATACACATCTATCGATGTGGAACAATCACACAAGGTTCTCACGTTTCCATTTCACTGAGGTCAATGACCATTACAACATAACAATTACATTGAACAACTCTCTGTTTTTTCCAGTGGTTCCAGTCAGAGTACAGAAGGGTGAACATCTCATGCATCCTATGACTGTCTGGTATGAGGCAAACTTCCAGCAAACACCCTCTAGCAGGGAAGAGCAGACACTGGTTCAGGCCAAACTGAATCTCCACAATGCTGACCTTGGCTGCTCACGTCATAAACAGAAGATTCACTTTCTCATCTATGAAAAGGAAGAAGGAAAGGATGACTTTCTCCACTTGGAAAAATTAGTCATTAAAAGACGGTTTTGTACCAAAAATGTGATGCTGGACATAACTGCTGAAGTCCAGAAATGGAGGATGCGATCTAGTAGCAATTCTTTAATTGTTGATGTAGGTTTTGAAATGGGATCAAGAAGAAATGAGAGTCTCCCTAAGATAAGCCTTGGGATGGACTTTACTTCTCACAATAGAATGGCCAAACCAAGGAAAGCCCGGTCCGCACGGGATGAAGGCTGTGAGGAGGGAAAGTGCTGCCGGAAGTCACTCAACGTTTCATTCAAAGACATAGGCTGGTCAGACTGGGTCGTGGCACCCAGTAGTTACAACATGTACTTTTGCGATGGCTCCTGCCCCCACAACTATAAGCCAGCCAGCATGCACACGCAGGTGAAGTCACGCATGCATCACATGACCAAAGGCGCCACACCTCGGCCCTGCTGTGTGCCGTCGGCCTATGAGCCGATGATCCTCATGCACTATGACAGTCGAGGGAAGTTGAAGCTCACACCCTTCAACGATCTGATTGTTAGCAAATGCCATTGTGCTTAACCTGTGTTAACTTGAGTTAGACATGCTTGTGCTTACCGATGACCCGTGTTAACTTGGGTTGGATGGAAAGAAATATTTAGAGTATTTATTGAGGAAATGTAATCCAAAATGAGAAGCCTTCTTTTTGAACATAGATGGAGGAAAACATTATGATAAGTTATTTAGATTTTTTTATTATTATTGTGTTATTGTCAAAACAGTGTCATTGTCAACATACTTGATATTTACTAGGACATCTCTACAGTTAATATACATGAATTATTTATTGTTAATTTATTTGTAAGCCTATTTTTGGTAGTATTTGTTTGAACTTGTTACAAAAAAATATGTACATTTGCTATTTACAAAACCTGACATTACCTAATGTATTGCTTGTTCCCTCTCATTTCAAAATGATAACATTTTGTGCTTACATGTGTGCAGTCAATATTAATAAAATACTTTTTTGCAATATTTTTACTATTATTGTGACATTATACAAATGACAGCCAACAAAAATGATAATGAAGTATACAAGAAGAACAGCAAGCACAATACACACACATTTTCTCCAACGGAATAAACCAACACAATCAAAATGCCACCATACAAACACAACATCCAAACAACCAGTCCAAAATAGGGCAGAGGGCAGAGTGAGATGCTTCATTGAAAAACATGTATCAAAACATGTGAACACTAATCCCAAGGTAACATAAAGAAGAGGATATTGGTCAAGTAGTTAACCCTAGACAAAGAGTATGTGAGAACCAGACTACATGCAGAGGATGCAGGCATTACCATCAACCATTACCATCAACTAGCAAAAGCTGGCGTTTTCCTTTCATGTGTTGTTGCACATATCAAATCAGAATTGAATTTTTCATATGCATTTCAAAATCCATCGCAGAAAGTCTGGATAAGTTCTATAGGTCCTGCAGCCATTCTTTAAAAACAAATTCAACCTCATTCCATACCACCCAAATAGCCTATTTCTGGATGAGTCATTTTTTGTTCCCTTTAAGCAATAAACCATTCTGTGTGATAAGCTATTTCAAGGTCAATGTATACACCTCTCAGTAGAACAGCCTTGACACAACTCTGTCCTTGACTGGAAAATGCATGTTCTCAGGGACACTTGTAAAATATTTCATGTGCCAGTCTGCCACTAAATATTTTGCTGAGACATTTTTCAATTAATACCATTATAGCAGGCATTAGATAACTATGTTGCTACAGAGACAGGGATGATAAAGACGTCTGTCAATATGTGCTAAAATTGTTATACAGATGCCAGTAAATACCGATAGCCATAAAAATATAAAAATGTCCTCAAACACAAATGACTCAACTCATAGTGACTCAAACCAGGATCTTCACCTTTAGGAAAGAATAAAGTTCAAAGACGAAAACACACACACACACACACACACACACACACACACACACACACACACACACACACACACACACACACACCCACACACAACCCACACACATTGTACCTCTTGGCAGATATAAGAAAGGGTGTGACAAATATTCCCGCACAGGAAGCTAAATGAAACAATCAATCAATCAATACGCTGGCACATACAAATTCAAATCCTCCTTATGGAGGTACAGTTATGTCCGGTACCTCCCTGACCTCTGTTCTTATGCTCAAATGTACATCCTCTGTCGCCTGACCAGAAGTATGATGTAAATGTCCTTAATCTTCAACTTTGAAAGGCCCTGTTGCCACCCAAAGTATACAATGGGATGTGAGGGCCAAATCATCAAGCACTAGCCTATTAAACTGTTTTAAATAGTTCTCTCACAGTGGGTGAGTGAGCAAACACCAAATCAACAGATGTGACAGACCAATTCCATCAATGGAATACAAATTTGTATGTGTACAAAAGATTGCTTTGAGGGTTAAACATTTTTTAAGCCTGGATCAGATTTTTACTTGTGAGAAGACTTTCACTTTTTTTCTGTATAGCTACATTTTGTTCAGGTCATCATCCGTTGCTTTACAAAGGCGCCACAGAATACCCTCTTTGTTTAAATCCTCCTTTAAGGAAGAAGAAGTGAAATTAACCTTTTCAGCTATTTTTAACCATAAAAAAAACTCTCACTAGAGGATTATGGTACAGTAGAGATTTCAGTCCTCTGCTGCACAATTACACTCAAGGAAGAAAGATAATAGAGAAGGACTAAAAAATGAATGATGGCTACAGGGACAGGATGTGAAAAATAACTTCTGAATAACCATTTTTCATGCATCTGGCACAATGTAAACATCTTCCTCAAAGTTGTCTGGCTGACTGCAGTAGCTGAAGGTGGGATCGTTGCTATAAATTGCGTCATGTTCTGAGTCACATTGTGCATAAGGGTCAGCTGGGTCAGCGGGACTGCTGTGAAACAGAGCAGAATCAGCGAGACTTTATTTCTCAGAAACCTCATAGTATAACATTTGATTGTTCATTAAACAGTCATAGACATCAACATTCATCAAATACACAGTAGCTCGATTAGGAGACTGTGGTCAACTGAGCCGAGAGCATGGGAAAGTCCACATGTCGAAAAACAGTTGCAACATGATTGATTGAATAATGTTACTCTTAAGAGGAAACCTTGCAGGCTCGAAACGTTAGGCCTTAACATTAGGTCATACAGGGGACTCTTCAAAAACATTGTTTAATGAAAACTGTTAAATAGACCAAAAAAAAGACTTCCAATGGTTTCCACCCGACAGTGATGATTAACATTACCAATTTTTAAGTGTAATTACTGAAACAGCCAATGACTCTACATTTTTAGGCCATACACAATCAGAACATATGTCAGTCATAATCACTATAGTTGCAGTACAATAAAAAACACTGCTAAGAAAAAGTATAGGTTATATCTTATGATTTGATTTGTCACTACTGTACAAAGCGAAAACAAAACTTGCTTACCTATCTGAGGTAAAGTCCATGTTGCTGTAATGCCTTGATGTATCTGAAGGCTGCTCACGAAAGTTTTCATACACTGGGCAGTCTGAAATCTGATGAGAGTTTCTATCAAAATCTTTGAACTGGGTTTCTGAAGGTTTTCTTTGTTGATCATGGTTGGTTGATTGTATCACATGTTTTGATTTCCTTCGCTGAAAGTAGAAATATGCCACACTTCCAATAATTATTGTCAATGTCACAAAAAACAATGACAGACCCACAGCAAGGCCACTGGACTGGCTATGCATTGGCGCCATAGTAGAATTGGATGTGCTGTTTGAAGAGATCATCTGTAAGTGAAGAAGGGATTTACATTTAAATATTAAATACTGGTAAGTCTTAAATACACAAGCTTAAGAGTTTTTCAATAACACACTTTAAACATTGTTTTTGTATTAAATCTTACATTCTTTGACATTGGGACACTGTAAAGTCTTACACTACATGAAACTAAACAACTGAAAAGTTCAGGCCTATTCAAAAATGGTAACACAGGCTACCACTTACCATTTCAGACATGCTTAAATCCTTCTAAGATGTACTCAGTGGCTTTGGGACTTGACTTTGAAGAGGGAAGAGGAAATGTTTGCAGAAATGTCCCTTATGCAAAGGACCTGCAAGTTCCCCTTTTAATAATAATACAAAAAAAAAAAAAAAATAAAAGATGGGGTTTACATGAATTTTAGCCAAATTATGTAATGCCAGTTATTTGCTGATCACTGCAAACATGCCCCTGTATTATTGTGGGCCATCTTGCTAGTAGGCTAGCTACATTTTTAGATTTACATATGTAAAAGTTCAGGCTATTCATGATGAGGGTTAACCATGTCAGGATTACGATAACTGCCTGGACCATCTGGAAAACCCACTAAGGAAGTAGTGTTAAATTTTGATGGCCTCATCAAATCTATCACCACATTTCTTTAAAAAGACTCAAAAGACTGTGATGAGAACAAGTTAACTCTGTCCTTGTGCTTAGGGCAGTGTTTCACAAACTGTGGGGCGGGCCCCACTAGTGGGGCGCAGACATATGACAGGTGGGGCGCGAGACATCTCTTTGCCCCCCGAATTCACAGTTATTTGTCAGATATGCACATTTTACAGTAAATTGAGCCTTCCAATGGTATTATTTGCTACTTCGTGTGATGAAGGGTTTGAGAGAAATTTGGCTTTGAATTAACATGAAAATGATAACATTAATAAAAATCCTATACTCGCAAAGTATTCCTCACATAGATATTGTGCGCAAATTGAGCCTTCCAGGTGGGGCGTGAAAATTCTCTGCCTTCTTAAGTGGGGAATGACAGAAAAAGTTTGAGAACCACTGGCTTAGGGTATTAGGCCTACTGTAATTCTGGCAATAGCAGGGACTAATGATTTATCTCCCCTTTCTCAAAAGCAGCACTTTTAAATTGGCCTAGGCCTATGTGATAACAGTGCTAAATGTCATACTGTTTGATAAGAGCTTTTTATTATTGGCCTTTTAATGTTCAGAAATTTGGAAGTCATAACATTGACATGTATGTAGGTTTTCCCTGGTCTACTTTTTTGACGCAAAAGTCCTTGCGAACAAAAATTTAAATAAAATCAAATAATATAGCAAATTGTGGAGAACTGTTAACAGTCACATTTTAACAAGTTATTTTAAATACGCGTAGTGTATGCTTATGTTTTAAATAAAAGCCAAATAAGAATATATTTTATCCACAAAAAATTGTCAACTAGCATCATTTCCCCCCAACCTGAGGTGAGAGTGATAGGGAATGCGGACGCTCCAGATGTGCGTGTTAACTACGCCCACGCGCAAGGACGTGGGCACGCTGGTCATTGAAGGAAAGCTGAACAGAGGAGTGGAATATGGCGACCTCAAACAATCCGCGCAAATTTAGTGAGAAAATCGCTTTGCACAACCAGAAGCAAGCGGAAGAAACAGCGGCTTTCGAGGAGGTGATGAAAGACCTGAGTATTACGAGGGCAGCAAGGGTAAGGGCGCATTTTTTTTTCTTACGACTGCCTGTTAGCCATGGCTAGCAAGCTGTCATCTGTGCAGTTAATGAACGACAGGCAAGCTGCTCCTTTTTAGCTAGCCTGGCCGAGGGTAAACAATAACAAACGAACGATTATAATGTCGGATGCACTGGTTTGGGAGTGGTGTTTACATGCGCTCTACACCAAAAAATGCGTAATATTTTGTTATTCCTGTTTGCTAACGGATTGCGTTACCACCACGCGAATGAAGTGATGGATATGGCACCAAACAGTGCTTGGGGAGGATGTGTAAGGATGATTGACAAGCGTCATTAGATTTATTTATCTTATTCTTGAAATGGGCTGGAGAGCACCCGGATTTATGGCCTGCTCCATAATCTGTCTGCAGCATCGATGCTGGTAAAGCCTGGCTGTATTATTATTATGGCTCGTCTGCACCGTGTAGGTCGCTCACGATATTTGCCCACTGCTGCTGCCAATTCAACCTGATAAGTTTGAAAAATGTCAAGGTTGGCAGTTCCAATCGAAGATGTGTCCATTTTCTGTATTGTTATCCTGCACAGTCCCAGCGGCAATAGATACAATGGCATCCTCATGTACTATTTATATTAATCTATCCAGTAACGTTAGGTGTTAAGACTATTTCTGGTCATGACGTTAGAAGTTGTGTTTGGAAAATAGTGTTGCACATAAGCATGGGAATAAGACGGCTTTTTTGATAAATGAATGCAATTTTGGTGTAGCTTGACATGTCATGACTGTTACCGGTCTGTAAAATATAAAAATCAATTGAAATCTGTTATGCTGGTAATAAAACAATGCACTTGGAGAGTGCAGACCTCTGCCAAGGCAATATGCTGACGCCCCCTAGAGTTTAGGCATACAGCTGGAAACTACACCCCCCCCAAGCATCCTTGGTGGAGGTAGTGATAATATGAATATTATTATTATTAATAATAATAACTAGAAAAGTGCTCTGAGAGCACAGACCTCCGCCAAGGCAATGTGGTCACAGACACAATATAAATTCCAGATCGTGTTCTGGATCACCAATCGCCACCAAAATCGAATCAGTTCTTGCTTGTCCCAATATACACGTTGTCCGAAAATGTCAACCAAATCCGTGCAGTACTTTTCGAGTTATCTTATACACAGACAGACATGCAGACACACAAACACGCCTGCAAAAACATAACCTCCTTGGTGGAGGTAATAAAAATATATAAGAGAATGCTTAGGCCTTTATATATTATACGTAGTGTAGTATTAAATGTAAAAATAACATAACACACTACACTTGGTTCTATCAAGGGACTGTGGAATTGCGCTTAATGTTAATAGAGCTGGAAACCTCATGCTGATAGCCTTGATGGTGGAAATGGTATAGGCCTTGTGTTGTGGGGTTTTAAAGGAAAATACCGGAGTAAGTCTAAGCATAGCCCTGCTGCACGAGCCTTCTAACAGCAATATATTTCGCATGAAATTAAATAATTTTGAACAGCATAGGGGGGCGGCATAGCTCAGCGAGCTAGTGCATCATACCGCAAGTCCGGGGACCTGGGTTCGATTCCAACCCAAGGTCATTTCTCGACCCATACCCTTCTCTCTCTCCCACTCATTTCCTGTCACACTCTCTACTGTCCTATCAAATTAAAGGCACAAAAGCCCTAAAAATTTTGAACAGCATAGACCTAACGCGAACATGAAACACTTTACATTGAGTCAATGTAACCTCAGATCTTACTTTCGGTTTCCAACAGTCAGGTCCCATTGATTCAGTGTAAAGTGCCTGTTTGCTTCTGCGTTCGCGTTCGGCCTGTGCTGTACCAAATGATTTTGTTCCAGTCGCGAACTAGCGCATTCAGCAAGCTCTTTCGACAGGGCTGTGCTTGAATTCACTCCGGTATTTTCCTTTAACGGTGCATATTGGTAAACCTCTGCCATTTCCTATGGAATGGTAATTGCATGGAGATGAGATCAGCTGCTTTTCAAGGAAAAGAATGAACTTGGTGGAGTGATATTAGCTTATGATGTGTTTAAAGGACAGCTCCGGAGTAAGTTTAAGTGTAGCCCTGCTGCACGAGCCTTCTAACAGCAACAGATCTCACATGAAATGAAACAATTTCGAAAAGCATAGCCTAGACCTAACGCGAATGCGAAGCACTTTACATTGAGTCAAAGGTACCTCAGATCTTACTTTCGGTTTCAAATAATGAGTTTCCATTGATTCAGTGTAAAGTGCTTGTTCGATTCTATGTTCGCGTTCGGTCTATGCTGTTCCAAATTCTTTTGTTCCACTCGCTAAGTAGTGCATTTAGCAGGCACGTTCAACAGGGCTATGCTTGAATTCACTCTGGAGACCGCTTTAAAGCTGCAATGTGCCATATTGATTGAATTCTTGGCTCCTGAAAATAACTTTTCTTTCACTTTCATCGAAGTTGATGTGGGAAAGCCAAAGATGCCTGGGTGCTCAGGGAGTTTTGACATTATAGTATGGTTGTTATTTTTATTATTTTTTTTCAGTCTGGTTTCTTTGACATTTGTGGATGTCTTAAATAAACATATAGGGCCTAATTTAATTCACTATGCAGCTGGTTAGTCTACAATGTTAATTCTTATGATTAGTATCTAGCATCTAGCAACCAGAATTTCAGGAAACCTATATTGCTCAAGATATCACAGTGCATTATTTTCTTGAGAAACCACAGGAACTTGTGTTCTAAACAGACCTGTCATTTCCTGATTCCACCCCATCTCTATCTCCTATGTATTTCCTGTCTGTCTTTACTGTCTAGTCTGGAAAAGCCAAAAAGCCATTTTTTTTAAAAGAAGTAAGCAGTAGAAGAGAGCAGCTTTTAAAATATATTTTTTGTACTTTTTGCCTGTAATTGGACAGGACAATATAGAGCAGAGGTCTTCAACAGGGGGGTCGGGACCCCTAGGGGCTCTGCCAAATTATTATATCTGAAGTATTTTTTTGTTATATATTCCACCCACTCAATTAGTTTAGTCCTTTGCCCCACTACAATTAAAATTCGTCCCTTTATGATTGATCACCGTGCATTATCTTTTTTTAGCCTTTGGATTAGGCCTACAGTGATAAGGATCCTTTTTCGTCATGCGTAACCTATAAGTGAAAACTTTTTTCCCTGTCTGTATAGTCTGCAATTGTAAATACATACAAATGTATTTGCAATTGCAGACTATACATCGGGTATAGTTGTGTTTGGACCCTGATACGCTAGCCCTGTCTCTAAGGCAGATTGATGCATCTGTTAGTATGTGTAACGTGCCTGTGTGGTAGGCCTAGGCTACCACATTTGGGGATGGGGGTCCACAAGCAGACCATCTCGCAGAAAAGGGGTTCTTGGGCTGAAAAAGGCTGAATACCTCTGATATAGAGTGTGACAGGAAATGAGTCGGAGAGAGAGATGAGAAAGGATCGGGGAAGGACCTTGGGTCGGACTCGAATTTGAGTCCCTGGATTTATGGTATGAGACTCCAGCCCGCTGAGCCAAAGAGGAGTTGAGTTCACTTCTGTTTAGTTCTGCTGGCTGGCCCTTCCAGTCAGGCATGTACTGACATTGTTGATCTTTCTTCACTTTGCAGTTACAGTTGCAAAAAACACAGTATCTGCAGCTTGGACAGAATCGAGGGCAATATTATGGAGGATCATTGCCAGATGTCAATCAGATTGCAAACACCAATGTTGATCTGCCATTTCAGGTGAGCTCACAGTTATAGGACATTGTTTTCATCATGTACATGTAATACATCTGTTTGATAAAGGTGTATTGAAGGCCTATAGATGTTCCTATCTTTTCCTGCGGTTCCTGTTTGTGGAGGATGTGCAAGGATAAACTATCACTGGACATAGATGTGCTAAATTCATGCAAATTTGTATAATAAATGTTGAATTGCATTCTTCTGTCTTATAATGTTATATTCCTAATGTCTTGTATAGTTAGAAGGTTTTCTTGGTATTTACAGACACCATTCCCAAGTTCAGGAATGGATACAAGCCGGACTAACAGACACCATGGTCTTGTAGACCGGGTGTACAGAGACAGGAATCGAATCACCTCCCCACATCGTAGACCCCTCTCAGTTGACAAACATGGCAGACAGATATCCTTTTTGAAAATAAAGGACCAGAAGCACTATGAAATGTAGTGGTACATCATTTTTCTTTTCTTTTTTGAGGTGTTGTATTTTATTGTGTATTTCTATTCACTTCTTTTAAAATATGTAAATCGTGCCTCAACGTTGTTCCTTGTAAAGATATAAGACCAATGACAGTTGACAGATAACTGATGGCATGAATTGACATAAACTTTTGTTCATCATTTATCTGAATTGAGAATGTTTGCTGTGGTTTGCCATCCTCTCCTGTATGTAAACACTGCAAGTGGTACTGTACCCTTAACCTGTCCTTTCACATTGGAAGCTGCCCTTACAGTTCGGTTTACTTGTCACCACCACCAGACACCAGCTGGAGAAGGTAAGGAATCCCCTGTGATGCTTTGTGATGCAAAGGGGGTATTCCATCAACGGAGCTATTCGCTAAGCCGCGCTAATTTCGGCAAGCGGCGCTAGTTTTAGTGTGAGTTCAGTTCCATTACTCTCGCTAACAGTAATCGCAGCTGAGTTGCTGGGGTAACATATGCTCCCAAACTAACCAGCTCAGTGGCAGGTTAACTGCAAGGCTTAATAAAGCGGTGTCTCAGAAAATGCAATCAGTCAGAAACACAAGTCACCCAAAAAGGTTCCATACACCTGCTTAATAATCTTTCCCACCAAATAAAGGTTGATAGGTTTTGCAAACACTGTGATCATGCATGAATTCCCCTTTTTACTAAATTACTATTGATATTTCGAAGTATCTATTAGGAATCATTTTAGTTACTAATTAAAAACAAATTCATTCATAATCAGAGACGTATCACCTGCTGGCCCATCACGTGGTGTCTGGAGTTGTAGGCTACGTCTTAATTGAATGATGGATTGATTTCAGTTGCAGGTGCAAGTCTGCTGTGACAGAACAACATGAGACTGGCAATTTGTTCCAACAAGCAATGGTCAAACATTATGATTCAAAATATATTTTCAATCACCTTTTCAAATTTCTGCATTGCCAGTAGGCCTACTACTATGAAAATGTGATATTCAGTTATTTCACACAAAATTCAACACATGGCGTATGCATATCGAAGTTTCTTTCTTAAAATTCTTTTATTTCTGCCTTAATTTTACGACAGTTCATCAGGTATTCCTAAATCACCTATTTAGGTCTAGTGTTGAGCTCGTGCACGCAGCCTTGTTTAAGTTAACGAGAGGCAGGCGCAGCTAACTTGCGTTGATGGAATGGCTTCAGCCTCATCTCTGAGTTGACGCTACTTCAAACGAGGCTTAATCACATAAGCGCCGATATCATTAGCGACTTTGCAGGAATACCCCCAAAGTCTGTTTTATGCTTTTGTTTGTTTACAAACACACACACACACACACACACACACACACACACACACACACACACACACACACACACACACATACAGTATACTGTATGTATGTATAATACTGTATGTATATAAATAGCAGATGCTTTTGTCCAAAGCAACAGCTTAAGACCAAACATTCCAGAGAGGTCCAGTAGGTCCCCCCTCCCCTCAGTGCCTCCTGAGAAACTCCACACAGTGCTCTGGTATTGTTAAGGGAAGAGATATTTACTGAATGTTACAAAATTCAGTGTGTTTTGAAATCACTTGGCATCACTTACGGTACCCTGAAAGCATCAGTACATGAGTTCTTGCTTAAAGTGATAGGGACTTTTAGCTCCAGCGTACAGTATAATAAGAGGGGCAAGGAGAAGAGTAAGAAGTGAATTACCCATTTTCTTAAAAAGGTGGAATATCCCTTTAACATAGACCATTGAATCAGATTAGACCATTTGCATCTCCACTAGTACTGCCTTGTTCAAAAGTGACCACGGAATCTGATCTAAAACTTGACACCTCTGTAGTTTCTAGGCCTCTTTAGATTTTCTAGGCTACGACATGGAACTACTCTTTCAACATAATAATCAAGGAACTTGGACACGTGAAGGGGCTATTTTCATGTCATATCAGCCCAGAAAATCAATATGTTTCATTTTCTGTTGGTGCTACAGAGTCCAATTTTAATTGGGGAAAATCTCAGAATCTTAGACACTGTAAAAAGACTATCATTGGAGAGATGCTAATGATCTAATTTGATTTAATGATGTATGCTAAGTTGGAGTTAAAAGTGCCACTGTCATACTCAAAGAACAGATGGGTGAAGTGGAGAAAGGTAAAACTCAATTGTTTAACTCAAGGAGAGGTGGAAAATATCGTTTCCCCAAATGGTGGTGTATCACTAAGTTGCACAGCCATCTATTTATACACCACGCAGCTGTATCCAGTGTTTATTAAGTTGTTTCTGATTCATATTGTAGTAATATACCAATGTATTACATGTATGTTTCCTGAATATCTGGAAAACTTGAATCTCTCTCCACAGCCAAATGTCCCAAAGCTCCTGTAAAAAGGAGCAGAGTCTCTGTGGTGCTCAGATATCAAAGCCAAGAGAAAATGAGCTCATCTATCTAATGCACAGCATCTCCCAACTCTGCTGACGACGTGGTTCATTATTTCTTCTGTTGCAGAACGAACTCCGACTCAGCTTTGCACCAAAGCACTTTGAACCCCGCTTCACAAGACAAGTTTGCCGGAGGATCACAGGAATTACAGCCAAAACAAGGTTGATGAAATATAGATGGGTTTTCCTGACATGAGATGTGAAAATATGTGTGCTTCATACAAACGGGCACTGAGAGTCCCACTGTGGAATTAGACCCTCAAACATTACTGTTCCCTCCCCATCTTTTCTCTCCTAGTGCTCCTTCTGACTGTTCCAGGAACAGACATGACTGAAACGCAGATGGACAGCGATGACCAGGAAAATGTACGCGGTAGTAAATAGATAGTATTGTCTGAAAATGTGATGGCCATTGCTTGTCTTTTGAAGTGCTTTATTTTTTCTTTTTCTTTTGATGTTGCTTAGAGTGTCTCCTCGAGGCCGAAGCCCTGCAAAGTCCCTGGGATCAAGTAAGTTGATGTTCATAGCCTTTCCGGCTGCATTTCTGCCTCTGCCATTTTTTGCAGTCGCCTTAGCCAGATGCAACATCACAAGGCATTAAATAAGAATAAGTGATGAATTCCTATTCCTCTGATTTCTATCTTGATCATCTTGTGTGGTGTGAACTGTGTGTGTGAGAGAGAGAGAGAGAGAGAGAGAGAGAGAGAGAGAGAGAGAGAGAGAGAGAGAGAGAGAGAGAGAGAGAGAGAGAGAGAGAGAGAGAGAGAGAGAGAGAGAGAGAGAGAGAGAGAGAGAGAGAGAGAGAGAGAGAGAGAGAGAGAGAGAGAGAGAGAGAGAGAGAGAGAGAGAGAGAGAGAGAGAGAGAGAAAACACATGTTGCATGTGTTTATGCTGAGAGCACAGCCTGCCTGTTGTCGGAGGCCCTTCCTGCTGGTGTTTACAGCACTGTGGCAGGTCAGGCTGTGGTGCAGATCAAAGGCTCAGGGGTCGGCAGCTGTGTCCTCCCCCAGAACAGTGCACTCTCAAAGGGGCTTGCTGGGGTCCAGCCAGGCAGCCTGGAGCTCATCTTATGAAGTAAGGTGACTGAATCAATGTGGCTGATTGATTCTCAGTGTCGCTTTTGATTCTGAACCCTGAGTCAAAGATAATGGAATACTGACCAGCAAGATATGTTACCATGGTAGCAAACGTGAATAATTCCAGTCACGTAAGACCACAGTGTCACAATATAAACATTTCATCGATCTTTGGTATCAGTATATATGAGTATGAGAGTATGAGAGCTTGGACTGCATAAAGGAGGATGCCTCCCCCTTCCCTTGCGAAAATAGAACACAGAACTTTTATAGGACCTTTGCATCTCTCTCTTTACTTTTACCCTCTTTGCCTGAATCCTTGAAAGGATTGCAGAGTAGTAATAAATGTAGGCCTTATAATACTGATGTTAGTATCAGCTGTATCTTGCAAGATTTAAAAATGATTGCAGCTACCATTGCATTTATGTCTCAGTGTTTACAGGTAGAGGGGATACATGAAGGAGAGGTACTTCAGAGGGCTGAGTATTATCAAAAATCATTGCGTATGATTGGATAAACCATTTGTCCGTCATCTTTAATGACGTGCTACTCACAACCACTCACATCAAAACCAACCCGTGACTGATAAGAGACACTTCTCACATGTTGCATTCCATGATGCAACGCAATTTCTAGTTTGTCAAATGTTTGGTAGCCCTCATCAGTTGCTGTAGGGCTGGTTGCCATTTTGCTGTTCAGTCTACATTTGTGTTGAATTCCTACTGACAGCTAGTCTGGGAGTACCCATGCTTCTTTGTTCGCTCAATTTCTTTTCACTCTGCAAAGCAGCATGGTGACCATGGCTGATTTTCTCGCCTGCTTTCGGTATCCAATCACAGAACAAAAAGGGACTTGCACGGCCCTCGATTGCATTTTACGTCTGGTATTGGCTCTGAGCTATGGACAGACGCTATGATAGACATTCGTAGGGGCCAATAATCAGCTCTGGACAATCGTAAACTACGCTTTCGCTACGAGAAAAGCAATAGGTGGGTCTCCAGACTAAACATCACTTGTGATTTTAGTTTAGCAATCGCCAGGCTAACTGACAGCACTCAGCCACCTTGGACAACAGGTTTATGGGTTTATTGTCTCCAGACTATTACGTTTATATGACTTATATTACTCAGCCAAAACAGCCAAACAGCTGAGTCATGCCAGTTAATTTATTGAGGGTAACAGCAAGGAACATCAGGATTCTGTCTACTCATGCTGCATTCCATTATGAAACGCAGTAGTTGTGGTATTGTTGCAACTAAAGTGACTGTAAACATTAGTTATCTGGGGCATGATTGCCACAATGATCGTTTTAACTTGCACAATGTGGGTATCTCTTTGGTACATGACTTTTATAATTGAATTTTGCTTGTTTGTTAGGGAAATAATTTTGATAGGGATAGCAGCGGAACTTGTCGTCCCATTCAAATGAATGGCCAAAGTAGCTAGATTGAATGCTAGCCTTTCACTTCAATTGAGGGAAGCAAGCTGAGCCAGGAAGTGGCCCAATATGAAATATCCATATTTAATGATGCAACAGCTTGATTGCGACACCTTGATGGAACCTTGATTAGATGCGACCAGGTATGCCACTTTTTTCAACACCTCCAAGTTAGGAGTGAAAGTATTTTTAAAAGCAAAAACATTTTATGTGTTTTTAAATCACTTTTATGTTGCTGATGCCAAGGACAACCTTTTAAGACCAACATGTGGTACTATGCAGGGTTTCTAGTGACTGATGAGAGACACTTCTCACATGCTGCATTCCATGATGCAACGCAATTTCTAGTTTGTCAAATGTTCGGACAGTAGTTGTGGTATTGTTGCAACTAAAATGACTGTAAACATTAGTATCTGGGGCATGATTGCCACAATAATCATTTTAACTTGCACAATGTGGGTATCTCTTTGATACATGACTTTTGTAATTGTGTTAAAATTGCTTGTTTGTGAGGGAAATCATTTTGATAGGGATAGCAGCAGAACTTGTCGTCCCATTCAAATGAATGGCCAAAGTAGCTAGATTGGATGCTAGCCTTTCACTTCAATTGAGGGAAGCGAGCTGAGCCAAGAAGTGGCTCAATATGAAATATCCATATTTGGTAATGCAACAGCTTGATTGCGACACCTTGATGGAACCTTGATTGGATGCGACAAGGTGTTGTCACTTTTTACAACACTTTCAACTTGCGAGTGAAAGTATTTTTATAGCCAAAACCCAAAACATTTTATGTGTTTTTCAATCGCTTTTATGTTGCTGACGCCAAGGACAACCTTTTAAGACCAACATGTACAGTAGTACTATGCAGGGTTTCCTTTTAAGGGCCTAGTCAGTCAGTCATCTCTCAAGCCTGTTGTGTGAGGTTCCCAGGGGGAAAAAGAATGAGGCAACTTGGTAATTCGGGGCAAAAAAACCCAAAACAAAACCGAAACTGAAAGTTTTGTAGCCCTCATCAGTTTCTGTAGGGCTGGTTGCCATTTTGTTATCCAGTCTACATTTGTGTTGTATTCCTACTGACCGCACTCAGCCACCTTGGACAACAGGGTTATGGGTTTATTGCCTCCAGACTATTGCGCTTATATGATTTATATTACTCAGCAAAACAGCCAAACAGTTGAGTCATGCCAGCTTAGTTTATTGAGGACAACAACAAGGAACATCAGGATTCTGTCTTCTCATGCTGAGAAAACAGTGTGCACATGCTTTATGTATTAAATACATTCAAAGTGTGTAGTTTATATCCATAGAAGCACAATATGTACAATTTTCTTTCTCTTTTGTTCTCAGCATATTTCCATCTCCAGATCAAGAGATTAACACGTCTCTCATTCCTGCCACACACAACACTGGCGGCTCGTTGCCTGACCTAACAAACATCCAGTTTCCCTCCCCCCTGCCCACACCCCTGGACCCGGACGACTCTGCTTCTGGTCTGAGCGTGTCCAGCAGTACGGGCAATCTGACGGTGGGCTCCCACACTAACGTGACCCTGACCTCCAGTAGTCCAGGTATGCCAAACAAACAGCACGCATCACGCAGCATTGCCCCTCCTCTTTCCCTTGTTGCATCATATGTATTGCATCGCCAAAGTGACATTTTCACGTTTCACAATGTTGGTTGACTAACAGATCACACCCTCAAAAATGCATCTCTTTCCCGCAAAAGGTTTTGATTAGTCATATTCAGACATTTTGGTCAGGTACATTTTGTTGTTTGCCATTGTAAATCATGTTTGGTTAGGTTCAGACCTTGTATTCCGTAAATGTAAACATTCTTTCTGTCATTAATTAATATGCTCAGACAATGCCAAAGGGAGGTAATGTTATCATTTGATAGATCTTGGTACATTGTCATCCAGTCATCAGCATGACAAATTAGATTCTAACCTGTTAATACAGATAGGTTAAAAGAAATTTTGGATTATGGTTCCCCCTTGTGGAAGATGGTAGTTATTACATATTATATACTAAGTGGTGGGTGGAAAGAAACTCGCATCGAAAACTGACTACGTGGAGTAAATAATATAAATCAAATCATGATGTTTTTTTGTTTTTTTTTACTTTTGAATACTTCTTCTCTATTCTTTATTCTTACTGTGGGCAGCTCAGAATGAGTAGGTCTACTGTGGGTCTAGCCTGGCCATTGTCTTCCTATGTAATTCCACTCAATCCTCATCTCCCTTCCGTACTCCCTCTGGGATTCTGCCCATTGGACTCAATTCCAAAGTGTGCATTTCATCCTGGCCAATCAGTGCACTTGGAGAATGCAGCGCATTCTGGGCTGATCCAATATTTTTGAATTGAAACATCTCCAGTAAGCTGCCGTTTCTCATTAGCCGAGATCCCAGACCCTGGTACGAAGCAAAGCATAGACTGACAGGCTGGTCATAACTGGGCTAATTTTATCCCTCAGACAATATCACAGGTTCACATACTCCAAATCCATACAAAAACAGCAGTAGCAACAGTATCAGGAGAAGGTTACCTCAGTGTAAACGACTTGGCTCCACAGATTTGGCACTGGGTAGTGTTGTAATTCCGTGGTTGTATCTATTTCCCTTCCCTCCCTTCCTAGGCATCACCCCTTCTCAACCCACGATGTCTGTGACCGTCCAGGGCCAGCCAGAGGGTGTGGTCCCCCTCATCCTGAACACTGATCCCAACCAGCAGCCAGCTCTCCAGCAGCTCTCCCCCACGCTCTCCCCAACATTCGCTCAGGTAGCACAGCACACTATGTACCCCTCATCAGAACTGACTGACTCCCAATGTCTTTGTTAAGCTCTTGAAACTCTTAATGATTACAGTTACATGCAGGGAATGTTCCAATCCTAAATGTATTATTGGCAATATTTGGTTTGACTAGGAGTTATGTAAACCCCTCTTTACAAATGTCATCGTTTCATTGTTTTATCGTATTCCTGTTTCTGGCGAACTGTATATTGCCAATACTCCGTTAAGAATGCCCTAATGCTCTCTCTATGTACTGTATATATTTGCTACACTAAAGTATTTCTAACCACAGGTAAACCATAAACATTCCTTAATCCTTAATGCTGCAGTTGAATATTAATCTTGCCAAAATCTATGGTGAACAATCACACTGTGATATGTCCTAGTGTTATATGAAACTTGCCTGATACAGATGCAATTACTAAACTTATTTGTATGACATACAGTAATTGAAAGCCCCTGTAGAGAGATTCATTAAGATGATCAGCTTTCATGAACATGCTGGTGGTGACTGGTGACTGGTGTCTGGGCTCCCTGACAGGCACTGACGATAGATGCTGCCACACTGGAACAGCAGCTGGCCCAGTACACGTTCTTCACCCAGTCGCAGGTGCAGACTCAAGTGGCAGGTGGACAGCAGCAGCAGCAGCAGCAGCAGCAGAACGTTGGGCTCACCAGGCTAGTCCAACTGCCACCTCTATCGGTGACCCCTACCCTAGTCCAGCCCTTGGACAGTCAGACAGCGCCCTCTGTTGGTGTGGACATCAGCTCAGTGAGTTCATAATATCAGAATGATTTCTTTGTTTGCTTGTCTGTAATCAACTGCTTTTTCCTCAAAGGAAATGTAACTGATTGATTTAACTTAGGTTATAGTGTATGTAAGTGACAAGTGTTAAAGGATGGGATGTGACTATAATTTGCTTCAAAATGCAGATGTGATTTCTATGGCTGGTTTGGGTTTCCTGTTCTCGCTTGCTTTAACTCCAGGTGTGATGCTTCTTGCTATGCATTTAGATTGTTTAAAAATGTGCAATTTACGCTCAGTCTAGAAGATACTAATTGCCATTGAAGCAGCTTTCGAGTGCAGAGAGCTTTAAAAGAATGACAGCAACAATAAAACTACTTTGTTTTGTTTTAAATTCACTTCAAACCAAAACCTCTGGATTGACCAGTTGAAGATCATACTTTTATGCAGTGCTTTAAAACACCAGTAAAGTTGGAGGCTGGATTGATTTAGAGCAGGTTAGGATAGTTTTTTTGTGGCCCCACAGGTCTGTATTTCAACCTGCTTTTGCTGTTACCATCACATCTTCTAAGGTAAAAATGAATGACTTAAGGAAGCTGATGAGAACGTGGCTAATTGCATACTGTATGTCAGGCGGAGATGCAACATGGCCCTGCGTAAACCTCACAGGCTCGGTCGGCCTTGTGGGGCCGCGTCCGTCTAACTGTCATATTATCCCGTGTAGGCTTCCACCCTCCATCAGTACCGCAGTAGGATGGGCTCCTCGGCCAATCAGTCTCCAACCTCCCCCATCTCCAACCAAGGCTTCTCTCCGGGGGGCTCGCCACAAGTAAGGGCGGCTCCACCTCCACCCCCAGCCTCATTGTGGTCCGTTGGTTTGTGTCGGGCCGGGGCCGGGCCGGGGCCGGTCCGGGCCTGCCTGGCTGCTCTCTGTGTCCGGCTGTTGTGTGTGTTCTGGCTCCCATCACGTCTCTGACTCTCTGGCTGATCACTGATTTCTCTGCTGTCTTTGTCCCTGTGTGATGTCCTGGTTCTCTTGGCAATGCTTTACTGTATGGCAGGATCCTGACTGACTAGTGTAGTGGAATCAAAGATCATGGAATTATTGAGCTTGAATCCTCTCTGGTGGAATGGTACATGTATGTGCCCATTTGTTTGATATCTGCTGGTTATTTTGTGTTAGTGAGCTCTAATGCAGAATTCGCCTTCAGACAGTTGGCTCTATATAGTGGTGTGTAGGCAACAGCATAATACAGTCATCCAATTCTACATTACAGGTTCGGCTCAACCAAATTCAGGAAATACTGTCCATGTTGGTTCCAGGTAGTTCAGAATAGCAGCAGAAAATAGGTGAAATTTTAATGTGAGGTCATGTTCAAATTTTGGTTAAAGGAAAATACCGGAGTGAATTCAAGCATGGCCCTGTTGAAAGAGCTTGCTAAATGCGCTAGTTAGCAAAAGCGAACAGGCACTTTACACTGAATCAATGGGACCTGACTGCTGGAAACCGAAAGTGACTCAATGTAAAGTGTCACGCGTTCGCGTTAGGTCTATGCTGTTCGAAATTCTTTCATTTCATGCAAAATATATTGTTAGAAGGCTCGTGCAGCAGGGCTATGCTTGAATTCACTCCGGTATATTCCTTTAAGGCACAAATATAGCATTTGAAATGACTGTTAGGAGTGCCATGTCATATATTCTGTTATACTTTGAGAGCCTACAAATACAGTATGCACTGAAAGATTATAACAACCTGTTGTGTGTGCATGCCTATGATGCATTCTTTTGATGCTGCTAGCATTTTGTAATGCTTATATAATTTCAGTGAATCAGTTGTTATCTGCATGCTCAAAACTCATTGCAAAGGATACTGACAGGTAGCACCATGGGAATTCTTCAGAAGCTTGCATTTCAAGAATGAGTAGCCTAAATATATCTCTTTATGCTATGCTTATGCCTCAGGTAACTAAAGTTAATTGACAGGGTTTTTGTCCCTAATATCAATTTAGACAAGGAGATTTTCATCATTTATTACCGGTAGCATATTTGTGATGGTTCCACTTTTATTTGCCTTAAATAGTCACTTCACTCTAACTGTACATCCCCTAAGTACTGCACATGTACTGCTTCCATTAAGGTGATTGTGAATGTTTAAGCTGTGGAATCTGGTGAGGACTCGTCCTAACAATATTTTTGTGTTTGTTGGCAGTGAATCATCCTCCAGTGATTTGGAAATCATTTGTCATCTCACCCCATCGTCCTCCCTTTTATATATGGGATCCCCTTTTCATGAGATTGGAAAGTCTGCTGGACTGGCAAGTCAGTGAAGGAATAATATTGTTTTGTTTTGTTTTGTTTTAAGCACTCCATATTAGGAAGCGTCTTTGGTGCCTCCTTCTACGACCAGCAGATGGCTTCCCGTCAGACAAGTGCTCTGTCTCAGCAGGTCAGTGAAATGAAATTTGAAATGAGCAAAAACATGGCTGCCTTAACGGCGATTCACATGGTCTACTTGCCCATCGCTAGCTTGCTGAGATACTCTCACTTGTGGGCTTGTTTTTCTTTTTGTTTACTGGTCACTGTTGAAATATCGGCGGGGTCTGTGAATAGTGTTACGTATTCTGTTGTACTCGGTTTCTGTTTCCTTACCCCCTGCCCCTTTGGCGGCCCCGAGTTCAGTGTTGGGTCCCTATATTGGCCCTCACCTATCAAAACTTTGAGAACCTTTCTTTATGTCATTCATTCATTCCCAGCTGGAGCAGTTCAACATGATGGACGGCTCGCTGAGCTCCAGTGGTGGTCTGTACGGACCAGGCTCCACCCTCAGCAGCTCCCAGGCTGCCCTCCTGGGCCTCTCGGGGAGCCATGGCAGCCTGCACGACTCCCAGCAACTGGGCTACAGCAGTCATAGCAGCATCCCCAACATTATCCTCACAGGTAACATCCTCCAAGGGATCCCCCACCCCCACAATGCATTGTAAATAATGATGAAACTGTGTTGAAATATTGACCATGATGATAGTAATAGTTTCATAAGCTTTTATTTTCTGTTGCCGAGTGTTTTACCACGATGAATATCCCCAATTCCCGAATGTGTGTGTCTACTGTGTACAGGTGACCTCTCCATCTCTTCAGTGGCAGGAGATGCTTTGTCCAAAGAGTTGGCGAGCTCCCTAGTGGGGGATGACAGCTTTGATGCAGACTCTCAGTTTCCCTTAGATGAGCTCAAGATAGACCCTCTCACATTGGATGGCTTGCACATGCTCAACGACCCCGATATGGTACTCACAGATCCAGCCACAGAGGATGCGTTTCGGCTGGACAGGTTGTAGCTTATTCTGTGTTATTCGGTGGGATTGATCAGGGTTGGCCGGGGGTCTACTTTGTGTATGCGGGGCAGGAAATGTAAACACTGCTTGGCTTAGACACTCACAGCAGTCTCTCCTGCCCTCCCCCTTGGTTCCAATGAAGTATGGCAATGTGCTCTGGGATGGTTGTTGCCTCAGAGATGGCCAGCCGAGGGAGTGGGTTGTTGCCAAGGTTGTAGAGGAGATGCATTTGTCTATTGGATTTTGGTCTTCTCGATATTCAAACACTCAACACAAAATTTTGTGTAACATAAGGGTAAACAAAAACACTACATGGGTTTTTCCTCATAATCTTTTTTTTTAATGAAAGAGGTCATCCTGTTACATCAAGCGATCTTTTTTTTTTTTTTTTTACTGGAGCATAGTGTTTTGTTTCACTGTCTGACCATTTAATTTCAGAAGTGTAAATTGATTTTGTTTTCGCTTTTTACATTTTTATACTTTACCTTTTCATTTATGTTTTTGTAATATATCATTTATATATATCATTTATATGGTCTCATGTCTGTATATATAATTTGTCAGTATCACTGCTTAATGAGTACTAACCCTCCCCAAGTTCATATTTATGTGCAGGTGTATTCTTGGAATAACTGAATGTCAGTATTCTTTGATCTGTCAGTACTTGTTGCCAGAATGTTTTCATAGAGGAGGGATTCTTCTTGCTCTGTTGGCAACTGCGTAGTGATTTGGCATTTCATTTGTTGTAGTCAGTATTTATTCCTAAGTGGAGATCACGTCTTTGTATACTGTCTGTGAAACATTGTAAGGTGTTTGTACAAAAATGTAAATACTTCATGAAGATTTGACCTAATGGAACGTTAGGCTAACAGTCAATTTTACAATGAGGCATCATGCAGAAGGTTCCGTGCTCATCGTGAGATTTCTCCTTCTAGTCCTTAAATGTCATGCCAGAAACAAAATTGTCACAAATGTCAGCGGAAGGTACAAGAAGCGCAACCCTTTAGCATCAAGGACAATTGAATGTTAGAACAGCATGGTGGAATTCTAGGAGAATGGCATATTCTCTTGATTTTTAAAAAAGAAACAACACAAGGAAATTTATTTCACTTTTTCACTGTGATTTACCATATTCTGCCTTATTTCAGCAAGATGCAGTTTTTCCCGCTATATTTTGTGATATTGTGCAAGGCTCTGTTTGGAAAGTATCCAATGTGTCTCACATTTATATTTTTACAGAAATTATACTTGTTAATGTTTACATAATGCTTAAAGAGAGAAAATCTAATCTATTACTGAAAAAGTCTTGTACCGTAAAAAGTACTGTGTCTGTTGCCATTTGTAAACACCATAGATTGATGGGGAGGGTTAATACTCTTGCAGGATAATCATTTATATGTTTACATGTGTAGTTGGGAAAATTGAATGTTGCATGTTGTTTTTGTGACCTTTAATAATTTACTATGTTTTATGTGTTTACGTATATGGTTTGTGATCTATTTGGAGTATCTATGCAAAGCTTATCAAGCCTATTTGAAAGCTTAAGAAAAAAAAGATGCAGCTTAACAAAATATGTTTTCTAACTAACCAAAAATCTGTTGTTGCATGCAGCATTCCCCAATACCTTTTTTCCTCCATTATATTAACAGGCTTTTATCCCCACAATGCTTAGTTGATGTGTCCATTGGAAATTTACAGAAAATGAATACATGTTCATAGCAATGCCTTTTTTTATTTATTTAGTTGGTTATTTATTTATTTATTTATTTATTTGTATATGTGTTATCCATCCATCCATTCCCCTCAATAGAGGATGTCTTGAATGGACATGAATGTTCATAGTCAATTATTACTCAAAGGCCATATACAGTGTATCATACTCTTTGTAGATATGACCATACTTAGGACCAAAACAGCTTTCTTTATTCACACATATGTTTAAAATATATGCGAACCAATTTTGCTACTTGTTACTGTGCGACTGTTGAGCTTCTGCGACAACGTATGTTGATATGACATTGGATTCTTCATTTTTTTTATTTTAAATAACTCAAATCATTGCAACGTAATGGCAAAGCCCCTCTCAGGCCACGGATGGTTAATATAGATTTAGGATCCCTAAACCACTCATAGTTGGTCAAATCTGCCTTGAGGAAAACATATTTTGTTATATAATTATGTGTAACTACAGTATATCTAGCCTATCTAATGTCTAAGTCGTCTGTCTTTTTTTTGTCTGGTACTTTTCTAGACTCCTGAAAAAACTAATTGGTGGAATAGATAAGTGACCCCACTATTTCTTAGCTGATAATGTGGATTATCTCTCAATATTTCTGTGCATTCATCTTTGTAGTCTGTCTCTGAGGCAGGCATAGAAAAAGGGTGCTAGCTGGTGATCCCTTGTACCAGTCTACGTTAGCTAATGAAAAGCTTTCATTTTTCACTCATTTCAATAATCATGCCTCTGTCAAATGTGTGAATGACTTTGTATAGCCATTTCTTTTAATTGCTCCACCTATTTCATTTCTGTCTGTTTGACATCGTACACATTTATGGTCTTACATGGTCAGACTCATTTCAGCTTCTTTTCCTATGCTAGATGCCTGGGCATGTTGATGTTTCATTTGAATGGGCCCCAACAAAACAAAACTGACTTTCATTGACAGTGAAATGATACCACAAAATAAAATGGTGCATGCATGTTTTTTTGTTTTTGTTTTGTTTTGTTTTTAACTTTAACTTATTTATTTTTAAGTTGTGCACTTATGTACACTTTTGCTTTTAGAAAAACCACAAATCTGCTCAGCATTATACTGTTACTACTGATAGTAGCCTTCAGTTTCTTATTTATTCCTAATGTAAATGTTTATTGTTTGTGTCGTAGTGCTGTGGAGTTTCTAACCCCATGCATGTTTATATTGCTTTTAGTAGACATATTTCGTGCCTATGAGGCAATTTAAAATCCATTCAACTGCTTTATGTCCAAGTGGAATCCAACATGTCAGAGCAATGGAATTCTTTTCATCCATGTAGAAACACAACTGACTTTCTGCACGAAGTCATGCAAGTTGACTAGCATCAATTTGTTTAGTATTTTTGTCTGTTGAATTTAAACTTCTGTTTTGTTTTGTGTACACAAATACGTATTTTGGTGTCTTTGTGCTTTTTTGTATGCTGTCAAAGTGTAAAGTCACATGCACTGAAAACTATAATGCTGCAATGTATCATTGTGGTGATGTGATGTGAGCTTTGATTAAGAGGTGAAAGTTCACCTCAAAAATTGGCTCATGAATTGGACCTTAAAATTTATAGTATATCTGCTCACTTATGTTAACATTTAAATTTTAAAATCTTATCAGATATATTTTTCAGATGATTTTGTAAAAAAAAAAAAAAAAACACTGAATATTTTATCTAAGGAAATCTACAGTATATCTTATCTAAATGTGACAAAACCAACCACTCTCCATAGACCACTATTGTCTGTTGCAACATTCTGATCATGTGTCAAACACAACTAGTGGTCTGACTTTTCTGTTGGATAATTTAAAGTTGAATGTGTAATTAGCAATGGGTCCAGTAGGTTTTACCTTTATGTTTCAGAATGGAATTGAAGCCAATCTGTATTATTATCATAATAGCCTATATATATTACCCAAAATTATTGAAGGAGGTGCAACTATTTTCTCAGAACTATTGGTTTAAAGGATATAAAGAATTATATTTACATGAAACTTATAAAACTCTAGTATAAGGCCATTGTGGTTTTCCTCTCCTCTCAGGAGAAACATAATTTGTCCGTTTTTTTCTACCTACAGTATATGATATTTTAGCAGTGGATGAGCCATTTCAAAACACCAAAGTTAAAGTATCCCTTTAATTTTAGTTAATGCTTTGGAAACATTCGTAATTTGTTATGTCTTTTGTTGTGGCAGTGTTTGTTTGATGTCTGTGAGCAATGGTTGTGATGTTTGGCCATAGACCAGCTGTTTATGATTATTCTATGTGCGTTTTATCTGACAACCAACAATGTGGACAAATGAAGTGTTTACTCTTAAGAATTAATTATCCATACATGTATATTATTTCTGGTAAAACTTGCAATCTTGTGCTGAATATCAGAGGGGCATCTGCATGGTACTAAACTAAAAAACCCTCATACTCTAAAGCCTATGTGTGACCGGCTGAGCTTTCCATTTGTACCAATACTTTAAATCCATCATTAAGCCTATAACAGGTGTCAGAAAGTGATTCACAACATTTTGACGTTAAGTTTTTTTTTTTTCTTTCAGTAGTATTTTGGTAAGAATTAATTAGCCTACATATGAAGAAAATTATTAAAATATCATTAAATTAAAGTAGAAATATTGAGTCAAAAATTGTTACCTCAACGACAGTGTGTTATGAGTTGGCAATGATAAATTGACATTCATAGACATGCTCAGCAGCAGATAAATTCATTAATCCATAAAAAGCCAGTTGTAAACCTTCTGATACAGCATGTGCATTTAACGACAATGAACTGTTGTGATGGTTCACTCCTCATCTCTACAATGGCAGCTAATTTGTTATATGACATATTGTGCATGATGCACAGCAAGGTCTGACTATCACACACTTCCTTTGTACAGTTACAGGACATGCATATGGTCACCAAATATGCAAGACAAGCATTTCGGTAACACAGCTTTGCAATGCTGTCATTTGTTGTGATATTGAAAAGTTGTGATAACCCTTTAAAATGAACGAATCTGACTTTGTTTTGTTTTTCTTTTTATACAAAACTGAAAAGGGTATTTGGACTGTACATGTGTGTAATTTACTGAAATTTGCTTTCATTTAAATGTTTTCTCTTGTCTGGAGGCTTTTGTCTTTGTAACTTTGCATTACTATTTGTACATATTGAATAAAATCCTAAACAAGTGACTCTGTTGTACCTCTATTGTTTGGCAGAGGGGAGCCATGACCTACACCAAAACATTTCAAGCACTAGGCATTGGGATAAAAAAAAAAAACTGCTTCTAAAGTGTGTTGGAAAACACTCATTCATAATCCACATAGTGCACGATAGCAGGGCTTCATTATTAATAATGAGAACTCATCAGATGATGAGTGTTTAACTTCCAACTAAATGGCTCAGGGGCGTGTGGGATTGCAACAGGTCTATTAATGTCCCCCCCTACAGTTTCCTCAGTTGTGGAATGATGGAACAGGCCCTGTAGCCTACAGTAAATAGTAAATATAGGCTATGTATAAAACATTCAACATCATGACATTTAATACACCCTGAAATAAGGCTATTAGAAGTAGTAGGCCTAGTAGAAATAATGGTAGTCCCAGTTGTAGAATTTGTTTGTGATGTATACCTTATACTACAGTCATTTGCAAAGTATTGTCAAGTTTTAAAAATATACACCTTCCATTTATTGATGCTTGGATGCATTAATGATGCTTGGATGTGAGCCAGTCTTTAAAATTGTCCCAAAATTTTGCCAACTTGGTACAGAGAGAAAACACAGTGACGTCGACGCGAACGTCTACGCACAAATTATGACGTCTATCTTTTCCCATAATGCATTGAGGGCGCAGTTCTGATCCAGTTTATTCCATGAAATCAGACTGGTGGTGAGCGCCGTGAGGCAGTGAGATCACATTGAATTTCGATTTTGTTGCTTTATACGTTTACAAACCCACAGACGAACAGACACATCAGAAACATGTGGTTCAAGTTTCGTTTTCATCTTCCGAAAGGTGTGTGACTTTGATCAAGCCTTTCACCCTTCAATTCGGAGGATTCCTCCCCGTCTGTCGATTCGTTTCGACCAGGCAATGACAACGGCCCCAGCAACCCCGCAGCAGATGAGAGACCGGCTGCTGCAGGCCATCGATAGCCAGAGCAATGTAAGTGTTGAGAGAACCGTCACCGACCCATTTCTTTTTGTGAAACGGCCAATATGGCATACTTCCCCCAGTAGCCAGCAACGGTGTTAACATTGCATTTACACATTTATCTATAACTAACAAGCTTTCTTGAGTTAGCTAGTTGGCTACGAACTTGACGGCTAACTAGCTAATGGAAGCTAAGTGGTTCAGCATTGTCAAACGTGCAGCGAGCCATACTAGCCAACAAGCTATCTGACTTTCCCCTTTCTCTTCCATCAGGAACAATGTTGTTAGCTAAAGTACTTGGACAGGTGGCTTAAGGCGACGTTAGGTTAAGTCACTTATACGATGAATATGTGGACCTCTTCTGGTTTAGTTTGTAAAGTGACTGACAAGTGGACCATCACTTGGGCTATTGCAACGAACTGGCAAAGAAAACACACCAACAAGGCTAACGTTAGTTGCTAGTAGTAGCAGTAGCTAGCCAGCTAACGTCAACTAGCGTTTTAGTTTTTACATTCCAACAAATCAACAATGTGGCTGATGTTAGCAAATCAGCATCTTGAATCAGTTAGCCACAATACGCTTAGCAAATAGCATCCGTTATCGACCTTTTAGAATTGTAGTCATTGGTGTCTTAACGAACAGACGCTTGAAAGTAGTGATGATGAAAGACAGCATACTACCTGGTTGTATTTTGCGGAAGCCTTTTAGCACAATTTTATCGAAGCTCGTTAGCACTGAACATCATTAACGTTATCATAGTTGTGCATGATGGTTAGCCAGCTAAGTAGTAGCTAAGCTCTAAACTCATAACTTCACGTTAGCTACATTTAACTTTTGCTGTTATTGATACCACGGAAATTCCCTATGTGTACACGATGGCACCATATGTAAGGTTGTTACCAATAACGTATTTCATATGTGTAATTCGATTTTTAAAATCACCTGTAAAATTTGTGGCCAGTTAAAGACCTGTCATAAATAAAAGCTAGTCCATGAGTGAGCATGAAAGTTGCTGGCAAGCCAGTTCATAATGAAGTCGTCGCAATTTATTCCAGATTATGTGGAGTTGCCCCTCTTTATTTTGTTTTCAGATCTACAGAGTTGTAGCTGCAATGAATCTTTTATTTTTGCACTTTTTAAGTGGTGGTGCTTATAGATAGGCCAATTTATTTCAATTTGCCTGTCTAAATGTACTCACATGTTCTTTTTTTCTTTCTTTTTTTCTTTTTTTTTTATGTCACACTAGAGCCAGTGAAACACTTTGGACTCAAGTCAGCATAGTTCCTCAGAAGGATCCATTTTTCTTCTTTGTAGCACCAGGAAGTAGTCAGCAATGTGTAGCTTGTGAGAAGTATTAGTGCCAGTCAGCCCTACTACTTTTGACAGCTCATCAAAGCACTAAGCAGTTAATCACTACATACATACACTACACACACAGTTTTTAGGGTGGCATATCTGGCATATCTGCTTTAAAATTATTCATACTTTTTGACATCCCACGTCACATGTTAAGCCTGTCATGTCCAAGCTTGCCTGTCGAAGTTTGTTTCTGGGACAATTGCTTTTTGCGGCTTGGTTGACTGTGTTACCTAGTGTTATATGTGTGTGTGTGTGTGTATGTAACACACACACACACACCCCTACCTCTTTGGGTTTTGACATCTTTAGTATTAGGCGTCATCAGAATGATGACATCAGCAGTGACAATTCCTTGTACTTAACAGGATGATTTAGAAAACGAGTAAAATTGGACCATTATCGGCACTTAAAGTCATATCTTTTAATGTGCCTTTCCTGCACAAGTTACAGGTGTGGGTCTGGCGCCATCCTCTCCATAACAAATTACTTTGGCATCAAAAGGGTTGAACAACAATGTGGGCTTCTGGACTATAAGGCATGAAATCCTTGATGCTATACAACACACTACCTGGGGACCTTTAGAGGCATGCAGCCTCAAGTAACATTTGAAAACAAGCTGTGGGCCTAATTTAGACTTCTTGATCATTTTTGCCAGGCTAAATAGGATGATGGGCAAGTTGCAGGTCTTTTGACTCAGCATTCTTTTGCAGTTGTCAACTGTCAATGCTCTTCATAGGGAGCTGAAGTCACACCCTCTTCAGCTTTAGCATAGGGTCCTATCGAGCCTATTAAATTGAATGAACAGATACCTATAACTTCTGGTCCGCTTTGGTATGCGTCGTGGGTTTCACATATAATGTTTATAATGTTTAAATTTAGGCTACATTTTGAGCTTCACAAACGTAAAAAATAAATTGATTGTAGACAAACTTCAAAAGTTACGTTACATAAAACAACAAACATAGTGTTGATTGGCATGAATGGTTATCATTTAAATTCACATGCAACATATGTGTGACTCAAGTTATAAATCAAAGTGGACCAAAAAGTCACGTTTATCTGTCCATTCACTCTCAGCTCCATAGGTCCCGTATGCTAACCGGAAGTTAGCATGACTTCAGTTCCCTATTGGTGATGGCAGTGGCATTTGTTTGATTCCCTGTGCTGATTAAAGTGATATTCTAGGATAAATTAATCCATAGCTCTGTTGTGGTTGCTGAATCAGTGAAAGGAACAAGAAAATTTGGCACGGCATAGATTGAATATCAAACTAGCGGCTAAAATGAACAGAGTTTTAGTTTTCTCACTGGTTAGCATTAGATGTTGTTTTGCTATCAGTCTTCAAAAGTATAGGGGTACTGTGTCATATGTTTTAGTCTTGCTTTCAGTACAATGGCATACTTATAGACCTTTGTTTACAATTCAGTTCTACATAAGAAATAGCCTAGACTACAGAAGACCAAAAACCCCAGATATTTAACTTTCACCTCAACAGCCTATTCTCAAGGTTATTGTCGTAAGAAATATTTTCCTTTTGAACATAAATGGTTTATAACTCAAGAACTAAGCTTTTAGAGGACCTGAAACTGTCCTGAAGCTCCAGGTCCCATTTTGTACCCATTTAATCTGTAAATGCTGAGAAACAGTAAAATAAATTAAACCAGTAAACTCAATCCTGGTAGAGTTGCCTGTATTGTTGAGATTGGCATGAAATGTCTGAAGCGGCATTGAAATGGTCTTGAAAAGTCTTAAATTTGACTTTGAGGGCTTTCTCTCTAACTAGCAGGTGTTCAATCTGCAAATAAATCCTAGTTCAGAAATAACCTAATGTAACAAGGAAGGGGGAAAAAAATCTCTCTGCTCGTCTGTGTTCAAACAAACTACTTTCTTGAGCAGGAAAAGAAGATTTAAAGTATGTGTTGAGTACATCACATGCTTCCAGCCAAAGCCCCATATTGAGGCACGTATAGAAATAAAGAGACCTCGTGATGTGACGTTTGAAGCCTCATTTACAGAGCTAGCGATTTGAAATGGGCCTTGATTTCGACTGTCCGGTAAAAATATGCCAGGTTTTTGTCAGTGGTTGGAGACTAACAAAAGGAAGACGAAGTTTTTAGCTTGAAGGATTTTCTCAGTTTGTGTTAAGCATACAAGTTTCGAGTGTAGCTGGAGCCATTCTCACCGCACTCGGGTCTCAAACTTGCCACTTTGTCAACTACAACTAACCCCTTGCTGGACCCCGGACGCTCTAACCACTGAGCTGAAAGCCCAGGCTCCTAAGTCAGCAGTTAGAAGCGCCCAAGGAATTGAGTTGTGAGGATTTACACGTACTGCCGCCAGCTTTACACGTACTGCCGCCAGCTAGGTGAACTAGTCCGGCATCCGTTACACTCACCCCCCAAATCCTCACTCCCATCCGGGTCACGGCACCAATGTAGCCGGAGCCGTTCTCAGGGGTCTCAGCGGGTCTCAGCGGGTCTCAAACTTGCCACTCTGTCAACTACAACTAACCCCCGGCATGGGAGTCGGGCGCTCTAACCACTGAGCTAAAAGCCCAGGCTTCTAACTCAGCAGTTAGAAGCGCCCAAGGAATTGAGTTGTGAGGATTTGCACGTACTGCCGCCAGCATCCGTTACACAACCATGAGCAAAGTTTACCCTATCTCGTTAATTATGTTATGATGTATGATGTGATGGCTTTCTTTTCTTTTGATAATTTAATTTTAAACCACAAATAATGGCAAGCCATCTTTGTCACTTCTCAATCTCAATTACGGACATAAACTCTAGCCAATGATGAGAGGGCCCTTATGTCTGCTAAATATTTCATGGTTCTCTATTTAAAGAATGTTCTGCAAAGTTTCAAGAGCAATGCAAAACTGACATAAGCTTGTTGTCCTTTTTCCGCCCTCAGATCTGCAACATGGTGGCAGTGTTGGATGTGATTACCAATTTAGAGAAATTTCCCATCACCAAAGAAGCACTTGAGGTATGATTTCCCCATCCCCTCATATAGACTATTGTGGACCACTTTATTTGGGGGTTTATTTTATATTGATATATATATTTGTTGTATTTTTCATTTTGTAGGAGACTCGCCTTGGAAAACTCATCAATGATTTAAGGAAGAAAACAAAAGATGAAGATTTAGCGAAACGTGCCAAGAAACTTTTGCGGAACTGGCAGAAGCTTATAGAGCCAGGCCAGAATGACACGCCTACACGGTCTGCTCCAGGAACGCCAGGGTCTGCTAATGGTGGCTCCCACCCATGCAGAACGGACATCACACCACTTACAGTGCCACCACCAGGCAAGGTTGGGCCCGAGGTCAAGAATCGTAGCGACATCCACAACACCTACTCTCCCAAAGCAGAGAAGTCGAGTAGCCGGAAACGCAAGGATGAGAACCGGGACACCAGGTCTCCAGGTCTCCACCCGCCGGCGAAAATGGCTAAAACTTTTGCCTATGAGCCGATGTCTTCCTGCGCCTCACCATCAACAAATGGAATTGGAGGTAGCCCAGAGACTCTGTCGGAGAAGGAAACCCTCCAGCCCTCTGACAGAAACCGCACTGAGCACCTTGAGAATGACAGACATAGCAAGATCCCTGTCAATGCTGTTAGGCCTCATTCAAGCTCCCCAGGCCTTACCAAACTACCTAGCACTTCTTCCCTGATCAAAACGGCTGTCTTGCAGCAGCATGCCCGAATGGAAGGTGGCAGCGGGGGACAGCATCAGCCTAAGAGCCCTCGCTATTCCTCTCACAGCCCCCGCAGCACAACGCAAGAGATCTCCAAAAGGTCTTCAACCTGTTCACCCAAGGAGAGTCTCTCGAGCCCATCTCATAGCTCTGCCCAAGTGCCCTCCCCCTCCCCCGTCTTGCAGTCGTCACTGTCCCCAGCCAGGGAGTGCTTTCCTGTGGAACACTCTCCTGCACGACACGAACCCTCCCTGCACTTGCATGGTTCCACAGAGCCTGCCCACCACCTCCAACACAGCACTGTAACGCGGGAGCCTCCCGCGGGCCCTTTGCAAGTCTCGCATGTTCACAAAGCACCTGACGCTCACAGACACGGCACTTCTGCAGAGGCAGGGGAATGTGAGGGTGTGACTTCAGGCTCCGAGGGCAAAAGGAGTAAAAAATACAGGTCTAGAGACTATGTGGTTAACCTTCAAGGGCAGCAGCCTTTAGAGGACAAGACAAAGCCTGTGCGCTTAAAAGAGCGAAGGTTAACCTTTGACCCTGTGACAGGTCAGATTAAACCCCTCACCCCAAAAGAGTCCCACCTTGAGGAAGAAAGGCCAGTGCCTCCCCCCCCTGTCGCTGAGGTTCCTCAGCAAAAGCCTGTCCCTGTCCCTGCCCCTGCCCCTACCCCTAACCCCTTCCAACAGACAAACTGGAAAGAGCTGTCCAGGAACGAAATTATCCAGTCGTACCTTAACATTCAGAGCAATGTGCTGACCTCCTCTGGGGCACAGACCCACGGAGCTCATTTTTTCATGACGGAATATTTAAAACGAGAGGAGCACGACACAAGGGAACCCCGAAAGACCCACGTGCTGATGCCCAGCAACCCTGAAACAGACCTGCCTGGGGTGTCCAGAGAGGTGTCTGAGGACGACCTCCATAGAATACACACGGGTCACTGGCAAGGAGTTAATGGTTGTTATGATACCAAGGGTACCTGGTTTGACTGGACAGAGTGCATACCCTTGGACCCACATGGAGATGAGGGTAAATTGAACATCTTGCCATATGTTTGTCTAGACTGAGAGAACTGGGCCTGTCTTGTTTTGTTTTTTGTTTTTTGTTTTCTTTTCATTTCTCGTCCTCATGAAAAAGTGACAAGTCATTGATTGTACTTACTGTGATCTGGAAATGCCACAACCACAGTTGCCCCCTTTGCCTCCCGTGTATTGTCAATCAGAATTGTTGAATAGGAGATGCAGTGTGCTGGGGTAGCAGGTTGTGTTTTGTTTAGTTTTTTTCCCAATGCATGGTTTTGCTAAGGCTCTCCTTGAGTAAGTATGGCTAGTATTGCAGGCAAGGGGTCTAAAGAAATACAGAAATTGGGTTTAGTTGGCCAGTTATTGCACGGGTGTCTGGGAAAGCAGTCAAGGATTTCTACAAGCACAGCACAGGTAAGACTGAAAATGTGTCCAGCAAGTCTGAAAGGATTTAACTTGTTTGGAAGTTACAAGAAGCTTTATGTGACTTAAAAAAAATAAATTATAATTTTTCTTATCATGTATGCATCTATTTATTTGACCTTTTTATTTAGAATTTTATTGGCTGTAAGCAGCTCTCCATGAAGTTTTGTTTTCTTTTTCTTTTTTTTTTAATTAACGTTTTTTTTTTTTTTTTTTCCTGTTTCTGGCCTGCTTGAATCACATGCATCTCTATTGATGCAAGTGAATCATCCCACGCAAATGTGCACATTTACCCATATGAACACACCGACTTATGACTACATTCCATAGGTTTCCTCTTCTCTTTGGATCTGTTTCAGGACAGTAAGCATTTGTTGTGATTTAAAGGTGTGCCTCGGGGAAAGCCATCCTTCTTGAGGTTATTGAGCATGCCCTCCTTATTGTGGCTTTATCATGTCCTATGATTTAACGGGAGGGGAGAGAACAGAGGGTGCAACTGCATTTCATCTACTGGGCAAAAATGGCAGGAAAATGACTATATGCTGGAACTGTACTTGTTACCATTCCTTCATATATTGTTTGCCTTATGTGACTGTTCAAGGAGCTTCACTGAATGTACGGTAATCACCGCTGTATTTTAGTTGGTACTGAAGGGAACATTTTATTTTTTGTTCAAAACAAAAATTGCCGTACGAGTTTTTTGAAATGCAAACGGGATTTCAGTTCTGGATCTTTGTACATACATTTTACTTTGTTAACATGTTAATATATCTCACCAAGTCCTCAAATGCTTTTTTAAATCTGGAAAGTCATTTCTGTTTTCAGAGACGTCATAAATTGAGCCATGATTTCTGAGACTAAGCCACCACTAGAAACCCTTGAATCAAAGAATTGGGAGTGCAATGAAACATCTGTTTAATTTCATTGAAACATGAAAACTCCGTACCCAAACATACTTACTTCACCCCACCCTATGTTGTTTTTCATGAACGTTTTCCATGGGAAAAAAACAATGTTAAAGTGGCCGAAATTTTATCTGCTGCCGATTTGCAAACACTGTGCTCCGCTACCTTCTTCCCTACCAATGTGCCTTTTGATGAAGAGTTGCTTAGTTTGTTTCTATGTACTTGATTTGAGTAATCACCCCCTGCCCCTCAGTGGTCCATGTGAAGGCTCTCACTGAATTGGTCATTGTTTATAGTTGAAACAAATGGAGAAATACAGCTTGCAATAAAACAACAAGCCGGTAGATTTTTTTTTTTTTTTTTTTTTTTTCTTTCTTTCTTTTTTTTTTCTTCCCTCTTCCGTCTGATCATTTTTGGATCAGGGGCTTTAAGTGTTTAACATCACTCATCTGTTTGAAAATAAAAAAGACAAACTTTGTATTATTGTTATTATTTAAAATGGAAATGACATACAGCGCTGTATATTTGGAATGGAATGGAAAATCTGTTTATTTGAAAAAGCAGGGACGGTGCACAATAAACATTTATCCTGAAACATAGGAGAACATGCCATGCGCCAGGTTGTAGCATCAATGCTAATTTGCACCTGTGGTCCCTGGGCAAGTATATAAAAAAAGCATAAAAGGTTCATATGAATTTAGTTTTTCCTGTCGTAAGCCAATTGTTCGCAAGTACATTTTCTTTAATGGAAAAAAAAAAATAGGGCAAGAAGAAGCTGTTTATATCTGTCTGCTGAAAAAGCATTTGAATATTTTTACAATATACGTAAAAATTGATGTTATGTATAGTAATAAACAATATGAAGTCACACCACAGTGTGGACAAGGAAACATATCACAAATCAATAAATATATTATGGCTTGTCCAGTCCATAAATTGGCTTTATTAGCACCAAGTTCCTTGGAGCATGGAGTGTTCCATCTTGCAGCTGTGCTTTGTAATAAGGTACTACACACATGATGTGAAATCTATATTTCAGCACTTAATGATTGTGGGGTACAGAATTAAAGTGAGCTAATGCACCAGAGTTTAATAATAAGTATGTCTCTGTTGACCTAATGCAATTGTGCCCCCTAGCGGTTACTTTGGGAACATACACTTTCATGATGTGTATGCAAGTGTGGGAGAGCCATAGCCTGGCTTGAGCAACCATATTAAGAAATGAACTGTATTCTGGCAAAGCTAGCATTGCCCGGGAATTCCGGAATCTAAAGTCTATCAAATGCATTCAAACTTCTATCACTCTAATGGGACAGAGCTGGACAGTCATTGTAAGCTCGCCTTCTTCAGCCTGCTCGTTTATTGAGCTCTGATTTTTCTGGGCTCGAGAGTTAAAGGAATTGCCTCCTTGGCCATACTGACTTGATCGCAAAATTTCATGCAGTGTCAGGAAGTATGGGTGGGCCCAGGCTAGGAGAGCCATTTACTGCAAGCTAAAATGTTTACTGTCAGTCCGTGGTATGTTATATCAGACGTTGTGTTATATTTACTAATTAGATGGGAAAACAAGCAGTTGGCATAGGCATCACAGTTCTACACTAAAGTATTGAAATTCTTGCCATTTCACACACAGGAATTTCAGATATCACACTTTTTAATCCATTGGTACAGTATGTACTGTATACAAAGATGGAGCCCTTAGCCAACTGAAAGGAATGTACATACTGTGCATACATACTTACAGTGGAAACCATATGTTTACACCTCATATGTTTACACCTCAAAACTAAAAACGTTTCTTTATTCTCGAACATTGAATCAGAGTAAGCTTTGTTTCAGTTCAGTCACTATTATCACATTTTTTCACATTTGTTATTTGTTAAATGTCAGATTAAAAAGACGGAACTTTTTATTTATTTATTTATTTTAAATGTTTTTATTATATATTTTTTATTTTTATTTTTTTATTTTTTTTACACCAGTCCAAAAGTTTACATACACTTCCTTAGTTTGGATAGAACGGCCTTGAAACTGCTTCACTTGGGCCGAAAGTTTTGGGTATCCTTCCGCAGGCTTCATACAATAGTTTGCAGAAATTTTGGCTTATTCCTCTTGACAGAACTGGTGTAACTGAATCAGGTGTTTTCAGGTCTACTTGCATGCATTTCTTCTCTGCTTCGATATATCAATATAATTTTCTTGTCATGATACCTGAGAACCAAAAGCTTCCCCATTTTTCTTCTAATTACACCACTCATCAATCTGGCCAAACTTCTTCATCTGACCACAGGACATGCTTCCAAAAAATTAGAACTGTTGTCCCCAAGTACTTTTGCAAACAGCAGTCTGACTATTTAATGGTGGTGTGAAGCAATAACCTCGATGAGTAACAGTATATAATGCTTGAGCTTACAAGCCTCAGAACACCATATGTAAAATGAAGTATAGGGGTGTCAGCATCATGTTGTGGAGATGCTTTGCTGCAGGAGGGACTAACATAACAGGTGGCATCATGACACAAGAAAATAATATGGATATATTGAAGAACTGAGAAGGCATACATGTGAAATTAGGCCTGAAAACACCTGATTCAGTAACACCAGTTTTGTCAAGAGGAATGAACCAAAACATAATTAGATCTATGTGTTAACAAATGGCCTGTTGATTGCCCAATGGTCAAGACCATTTAATATCCCTATCATATAAGTTTGCCGACCCCCCCCCCCCCAACAGCCTGCTCTATATACTGCTTGTTCTATATTTTACTGTTATATAAGCCCAGTTTAATCAGATACCACATAGTCCACTGCATGTTTGATGTGTTAATTGAGGATCAGATTGCCAAATCCATAGCCTGCTTCAGTTTTTGCATTATTGAGTGTAATGCAACAGTAGTGTAACGCCTTACATTTTCAAAACGGTTATATTGCAATGTAAAGGATTACTTTAAAATGTCAGTAACAAGTAATTAATAATGCATTACAGTTTTGTAGTAACTTGCCCAACACTGGTGTACTATATGACTGTCTTTAGGCCAAATGTCTTACCCCTGATATCTTCACATAGAGGGCACTGTACAGTTGGCTGTAGGCCTACTGTTATGGAATTAGATTGATAGGCTAAGTGCATTACTGATGCAATTTTACCTCTAAATACAAACATGTTGCACATGATGTTTGTCATCACTGTCAGTACATTTTCAGGAGACCACCGATGGGTTATTAGCTAGAGGAGTATTTGGTGTTGGTTACATCAGCATCCTATTTTACCCTAAAAGTGACTCAACATTCCTCGACTATACAGAACGTCTGGCACGAGGAATTTCAGCAGCAATGGGGAGGGATACTCCCTCGTAGAGGAATTTGGGACTTCCACTCCATATATGGACTTTTTGATATCAATCACGGCCAAGAGAAAAGAGAGGAGGGGCCTGTATAAATTTACGGAGTGATCAACTTTCCATACGAGACCTGCGATTGGAAGCCAGGAAGAGGAGGTACCTGGAATCTAGAAATTTGAGGCTGCAGTAGATTGTCTCCCAGAGCGACAGATTGGCGTACATCGTGTCTGTGGGCAAATAGGTTACATTCAGTGTTTGACTGTCCTCTGAACGTTTCAGCGAGAAAAACATGACTAGTTCTCAGTTTAACAAAGGTCCAGCATATGGATTGTCAGCGGAGGTCAAGAGTAAGGTAGGCTGTGTGATGGGGTTTAAACTTTCCGGAGATCTCATTTTGCAAAGCCTGCGACATCAGATAGACTGTGAAAGTTGGATTAACCTAAGCCTAACGAGAAACAATTGAACCATTACAAGTTTGGATGTTTTCCCTAAACCTCCCATCATCCATTCGGGTGTGGTATGCATTTTACAGGCATTCGATTTGCTTCGCCAGCAGATTTAATTTCATTCCAACCAGGCTACTTGGAACAGTTCATGTTATTGAAAGCATGGGTGTTGGCTTTTAATTTGTTTTAATCATGTGGAAAGTTATTGCCTGCTTCTCCGATGCGCTCACTAAAGAGCATCACTTTCTGCAGGCTTTGTACCTTGCACTGAATGCAAAGGTCATGCACTCGAAAATGGCCAACTTGTTCTGTAGCCATGAATCCTAAACCATCTTTGTTCTAAAGAAACCAATTCTTCTGTTTCACAACTTTGTAGATAGACTGCATGTAACGGTCTTTCAATTTAATGATTTTATGCCTAATGTAAAGTGATTGAGTGAAATGTTCATCAAAAGTTCTGTTGGTCTGTATTTCTATGAAGAATCAATTTCTGCTTGCAGTAGACAAAATGAATGTCAACCATTTTTAAACGGAATATTTGGCTGTAGCCCTCAAATCCTTCTGTTATGCTCCTCCCCTTGGCTTCTTTTCCTTCAAGATTGCACAAAAGTATGATCCTCAGAGAGAAGAGGAGTTGAGGATTTGGATTGAGGATGTAACTGGATCTTCCATTGGGGAGGACTTTCAGAAGGGCTTAAAGAATGGTGTCATACTATGCGAGTAAGTGTTGATTTTGAAGTGTTTCCGTAATTGAGCTCTTTAGTTTTTATTTCCTAATTGCTTCCTAATTGTTGTTCTTGCAACTAGACTCATCAACAAGCTTCAGCCTGGATCAGTGAAAAAGGTCAATAATTCAACCCAAAATTGGCATCAGGTAAAATCATTAGGTTACTGTAACTGAAAGGAAACAGTGCCCCCTATTTATTGAAATTGGCTACTTTGTCACTTATAATACTGAACATCATTCACATCATTCTCATTTTTTTTTATGTCTTATTAGCTGGAAAACTTGACAAACTTCATTAAAGCCACTACAGTCTATGGACTGAAGCCTCATGATATTTTTGAAGCTAATGATCTGTTTGAAAATGGAAACATGACCCAAGTTCAGACGACTCTCCTGGCCCTTGCTGGCATGGTAAAAACCTCTTTAATTGGCCCGTTTACATTAATGTTGGATGCATTGCAATTGCTTGGACTTGAGGCATGTTTTATCAAGCTTACATTCCCACTGCTTCTGTTCAGGCCAAGACTAAGGGAGTGCAAACCTCTGTGGACATTGGGGTGAAGTACGCAAACAAAAATGAGCGAGAATTTAATGAAGAAAAGATGAAGGCTGGTCATTGTGTCATCGGACTCCAGGTATGAGATCCATCAGCATACTGACAGACAGAGTAAACCTGATGTTCTATACAACTGCATAACAAAACTTACTTGGTGTGTGTTTTCAGATGGGGACAAACAAGTGTGCTAGCCAGGCTGGTATGAACGCTTATGGCACCAGGAGGCATTTGTATGACCCTAAAGCTCATATTCTTCCACCTATGGACAACTCAACCATCAGTTTACAAATGGGAACCAACAAAGGGGCCAGCCAAGTAAGCCTCTTCCTGCTGTCACTGCAAACATTATCATATGAACTACTGAAGTTCAGAGCTTTATGTGCAAGTGTTTAGTTTTTTATTTATTTGTGTATTATTTTTCTGTAGGCCGGAATGACCGCTCCAGGGACACGCCGTGCCATCTACGACCAGAAGCTTGGCACTGACAAGTGTGACAACTCAACAATGTCTCTGCAGATGGGCTATGCCCAAGGAGCCAATCAGAGTGGGCAAAACTTTGGATTGGGCCGTCAGATCTACAACCCTAAATATTGTCCCAAAAATGAGGACAACGAGGAGCAGAACGGGGAAGAAACTGATGGCTATATCCCAGATTACCAAGATGAGGGATACCAAGGATATCAAGATTACCAAGAAGAACCACAGGAGGTCCAGGAGGTCCAAGAGGAACAGGATTATTAATGAAATATGTCTCTTATTTGGGATTTGAAAATTGTTTGGTTATTGAACCTAAGTGCCTGTCCTAAGTCACTAGTATATCAACCATCCGATTTAGACAGTGATATGTTTTTAAAGTAGGTTGTCGTAAACTTTTCCGTCAGAATGTGCTGAGGTGCACAATTCAGAGTAACCAAAGAGCTGCTTAAAGTCAGATAGCCTACCATACAGAAGGGCTGCGTGAAGGGCATGGAATTCAGCAATCAGTAGATTCAGATCAATGGACTCTTTCTGTGTGTATTGAAGGGTGGGGAATGGGGACAATTAAGAAATTAATGGTTTGTTAATAACAGCCATTAATTATTGAATTTATAATTTTTGACTGACTTGTGCGGCCTGAAAAGTTTCTCCAGTGTATCACAATGGGCTTATTCGACTTGGCTGGCTGGCTAACTGGGTGGGATCCATATAGTCTATGCTTTTACCATTGGGCAAAAGCCCATGCTGTAAGCAACATTACAGACTTTTGTCCAATGAAAAACTTCATTGCCACCTGGAATACATTGGTTTAAGACATACAGACAGACAGACAGATCGCCATCTCAAAGGAGCCTAATGACTGAATGTAGCTGCACAACTCTTGATTAGTCAGTATTATATGCATCAAGGGAGAGTAATTATTCCCAGTGTATTAACTCTGTTCTTATAAAGGAAATGAAAGGGTGCAAAGAAATCCATTTTGCTTAAGACATTCCATGATTAATTAGAAGGGATTTTATTTTGTAATGATTTTTTTGACAGTGTTGAAGTACACTAAATGCCAGTGTATTTTTGTAGCAGTTGTCACACACGTGACATGCAATCTACAATTGTTATGTTTGTATAAAAAAACACAATAAGTTAAAAAGCATACTCATTAAATACCATCAAATGGGGTCAATCTGTTTTTGTCTTTTTTCCCCATGTTGCAGACAAGAAGCACAAGTTGTACATGGTTTGTCTCCTTTGCCAACAGACTTTATAACCTTTAGTCTTAAATACTCTTAAACCGTAAGGGACTACCCTCCATACACAACATGCATTATGTATTGTATTAAAACATTGTAAGAATCCTGGTATTTGTTATGTTAAGACTATTGACAGGAATCGTTGACAAATTTTTATTGACAGGTCACAAGGTACAGTAATTAAGCAGAAATGAATTAAGTAGTTTTATCACAGTTTTCTATGTCAGGAGGAACACGTTTACTTTAAAACAAACAATTGTTTTTGATCTGATTGAACTAATCTCACTTTGATGTCACTAATCTCACTATTTTACAGTATTATACAAGTGTTCATGCACTGGGAACTGATGTATCAGTGTACTATAGCCTAGTGGTGTTCTGAAGCAATAATTTATTTAGTGGAAGTCCTAAAGCCAGGCGGTAGCCCCTTGAGCTGCACTGTGAAGACTGACTAGTCCTTCATTTAGTCTTTTTGCCATTATTACATTTAATTAGCATGGGAAAGTACAGCGCACAAACATTGTGTGTTATATAAATATATTACACTGTGCAGCTTCAAATTGACATAAGTGCACCTGTTTTGAATCATTCTACTGTTGGTCAGCCTTCACCATTATTTAAGGATTGTATACAAAATGAAGTTGATATGTGCACATACACCAGCGGTTCTCTCTTTTTCTGTCATTCCTCACTTTTGAGGGCAGAGAATTTTCACAACTCACCTGATGCATCCAAGGAATCCCAACCAATATCTCTGTGACGAGTAATTGCGAGTAATCTTACAGGTTTATTTCTTTCATTGTGAAGCACTTAATATCACAAGCACAATAATAATGCACTGAAATAATTTCTGTGTCCTAGCTATATGAAAACAATCTAAAATCGGAAAACAGTTTCTGAAAACAACTTTTGATAGGCCTATAGAAAATAAATTATTTTGTGGTGGAGGTTGGAGACAATGCAGACATCTGATGTGATTTCAGCATCACAAATCATAGAGGAATGTATTGAAGCCATTGTAGATCTTGTTTGTTTTGATATGCAATATGACTGAATAGATGAAGAGATATTTTACAGAGATAAATGGGTAGGACTGTACATGGATGTAGAGCCGCATTAATGTTAGAAATTTCATGTTAAAATTCAAAGCCAAATTTCTCTCAGACCACTTATCACAGCAACTAGCGAATAACACCACAGAAAAGCTCACATATGTAACTAATGCTCCACAAGTAATATGGCAAAGAATGGGTGTGAATTCGGGGGGCATGATGCAGCCGTTGGTTGGTTGCAAGGAGATGTCTCGCGCCCCACCCGTCATGTACACTAACTCCCAAGTTTCAACCTGAAGGAGAATCACATCTATATTTCAGTACATTAAAAACAAAGACAGATGCTTGCCTTTATTTACTTCTTATTACCATATATATATATATATATATATATATATATATATATATATATATATATATATATATATATATGATAGATAGATAGATAGATAGATAGTATAGGATAACAGGCCTAGTGTTTACGGTCAAAAATGCAAAAATCCAAAGTTTATTCATTTACCCATTAGATTTTATTCCATATGCATGAACAGCAATATTAAAATCAAAGTGCAAAATAAGTTCCAAGTCTGTAAAAATCTCAGATCTTGTTTTAAAAGTTGGTATACAGTATAATCAGCACATTAAAGCCTGCATGGCACAAATGATCTGAGTTTATTAAACTATGGGGACCCGACATTCTGTGAATGTATGACAACCAAAAAAGTTGAATTAAAACTTGACAACTGCATTGATAAAACAGTGGTCCCCAAAATGATAGACTAAAATGCTGGCAAGCAATTCACAATGATACACATCCCAGTGACACAACTGCTGCAGTTCTGATGTTAGTTTCTGATGCATCATCCAACTGTCTGAAGTTTCTCTTCATTTGCTGGGCTAATGATAGGCACTGTTTGAGTTCATATTTCCATTTTTGCTTCTTTCTTGTTTTCTTTGGCATCAGGTGTTGAGAGATGTTCTAGCTCATACTTGCCAGACTGCTCAGCTGGTTGGACATCACTGTGAATTTTCTTGTGTTCACGTATTTGCTGAAGCTGATGCTCAGCATACTCTGGCTTGCATGTTAATGGACACTCTGGTACCTCCATACCAATAATATCACTTATCATGTAGGGCCTCAACCAACCCACCAAAGGGGTGCTGCCAGGAGTGTAATGGGTTTCCCGATGGTAGAAGAGGAAGCCATCAACACCATAGGAGTACTCCTTAACAAGTGCTTCCCGAATGGATTCTTTTGTGCAGAGAGTGTTTTGAAGGCCCATAAACCGGAATGCATTGCGCTTGCTTATGTCCAACAGGCCACCTTCTTCCTCCATCTTTGACTTAAGCCAGAAAAATCTGAATTCTGTTGTACAATCATACAGTGGATGACCTCTCCAACACATGACATCCAGGATGTAGTATGTTCTGTCAACTTCACTGAAAATGCAATCAAGGATTGTATAATCTTTTCCTACAGCTGAATTATGTCTGTTTCCACCTGGAAGTAAAGATGCGAAGCGGTTGACACAGTAGCCACCCTTGGTATAAGCAGCAGTGGATCCCTTAGAGGCAATGACAAGACATCGCTTTCCAACTGGACAGACCACCAAATACCAATCTGACTCCAGTTCTGCGGGTACATCTACCAACCACTCTGATAACATCAGCTGGTTAGCATAATGCCTGGGCAGCTTTTTTGTTTGCTGAATCTCCATGTCCTCTTCTTCTTTATCCTCCGGGGACCCCTTGGTTTTCGAGTCCATCTCCGTCTCATCGTCACTGTCTGCTCCAGTCCAGTCCCCATGTGCCAAACGACGGGCATGGTTGACATAGTTCAGCCTCTTCGTTTTCTGAAGATCCAAGAATCTCCGTCGTCTTTCTCCCTGCTCCAGTACACTGTATTTACTTTTGTACTGGCACATTCGTGGATGGGGTGCAGCTACACTGTTGTGTTCTTGAGACACAGTAAAACTGACAGATAGTGTTTTTGTCAGCTCCTCCATCTTGGCCCGTTGGTTTGCCTCCTCTGCTCAAACTGTTCAAGTTGCGTTAAAGCGGATGTGACGAAAGTGTAAACATTTTTAAATTCTGTACTGTAGGTGGCAGTATCTACCATAGACCTGTACCCTGCAATAAAGGAAAGAAGAAGAAAATCTCTGCATGAACCAACATGGAGGCGCTTGGTAAGGGTACATCAACAATCTGTTTAGATGTTGATATTTTAGCGTTGTTGTAGAAATATATTCTTGTTTAAATGTTTTTATGGAAATTCATATTAAACTGCTTTAGAATAGTTAGTCATTGATTAACATAATATCTAAGTTCTAGCTTGTTATGAAGTATGACCTTGTATTACGTATGCTTGCTAGTTTGCAATGTAGCTAGCTAATGTTGTTAGTTCATGTTAGCATCGCCGATTTCTGGCTCCGCTTGCCTTCACCTGATTTAACATTTCCCGAGTGTATCCTGTGATGATCAGCGTAGTACTATGATTTCGTGATCCACTTTCACCTATATCTTCATCAACTGAGACGTTTGAGATGGCAGACAGATAGTTAGCACTGTTAGCTAATTTGTTCTATGCGCTATGTTGTGATTAGCTAACATCTGGGTCGTCTTGTTCTCTTGTAGCCTTTCGTCTCACCAGGTTGGGGACCTTCTCGAGGTAGGAGAAACTTTCAGATGCATGCAATGACAAGTAATGTCATTTTATTCTCATGAGGTTCAAGCTTCTCATGACGTGAATGTTTGTTATTTTTTGTTTGTGCAGGTCCTCTAATCTTCCTATGCTATGCCTCCAAAAACACATTTTACCCCAGAGCAGGTAAACACACATAATATGAATTTGCAGAAGGGTATTCTATGAAGCAATCTTATTGGATATAATATCAGGTTATATGGGGATTTGGATACCTTCTGATATCAAAATATGCCACTTTTGAAGCAATATACACTTATGAATTGCACTGCATTTCACTGTAAATTTGCTTACCTTTTCATATTCAGTGTTGTTCCAGTGAGGGAAAAGAGCACAGCTTTGGCAGCCAAGCCAGCGTCCGCACTTAGTAATAAGGGAGAGTATGTCATCACCAAGCTAGATGACTTGGTCAACTGGGCTCGAAGGGTGAGTATGCACATTAGGAAAGTACTGTAGTGATCTGCAGTAGAATTGTTTCTCTTGATGACTTTACTGGTAGTGCTTAGTAGTACTGATGAAATGGAGTACTGTTGAAAAGATCATTATTTCAATAATTCAGTGTAAATCTAACCCCCAAATTCAGAATCTCAGAATAACACATGCAACATTTAAAGTGGCATAATGTATTTTTTCAGCCTTAAAACTATATTTTCTAAATTACACTGATGGTACAACAACCCACAGTAAGTTCAGTTATATGAAAGAAATTCTGCATGTGTACACTAAGGTGTGTAACAGTAAATTTGACTATTTTCTCTGCCACTGTGAACACAAAATAGGGGCTATGGGCTCACAACTCCTCTGTTACAGGTGCATGAATCCTATTCTGTGCATCACATTAGTCATGCACTTGACGCTTTTGCTACTAATATTGCAGTGCAGCGCTGAAATCAACACATTCCTACACCCGTGTTTCATAATCTGAGAACAAGCACAAAATTTGTGCTTTCGTAAACCCAATTGTGAGCTAATGCATCAGATGTTATCTGTGAAATATTTCTTCACAAATGAAATTAGTGAAGAGCCCTACAGGGTTTCTGTGGAGTCTTGAAAAGTGTAAAATTGAAAAATATGAATTTTAACCCTTTCAAAAATCTTAAATCTAGTGAAATATTTTGCAGTAGGTGTAAAATACATTCAGTTTAAGTCTTAAATTGGTCTGAGTTCCGAATTCCTGAATACCTGCAAACTAGTTGCATTTTGTCACAATTGGGTCACTAAAAGTAACGTTATAGTTCATATGGCATTAGCTAACGCAATGAAAGTGAAACACAGACCTCTGTGTATCAGAGCTGCTCAAGAATGAGACATTGCCCAGGCCTATTTGCTTTAGCATGTATACAATGCAATTCAATTAATCTTATTTTGTTGTTGATGTAATCAAAATGCCACATTTTTTCACTAATGAAGTGACTCAACAGTATTTCGGTAGCTTACTGATTGCTGTTTTATTCTGTGTGATCCGCGAACATTCTATTCTTACAAGTCTAGTGGCCCTTTACACGAAATGCTATAAATTACTTAAAGAGGAAACTTCAGATAGAGGCCTACATTAATAATGGTGCTAGGCTATACATTCCGACCTCTCTCTTAACAAGTGTAATAATGTAAGCTACGAGTGTAGGCTATGCATTCTCTGAGAAAGTCCTGTGTCATTAGAACAGAAAGGGTGCAAGCCTTTTCAATTCTTAGCGTAACATGAGTGGACATCTGCTGTACTTTTCAATTAAAACCTTTTAGCAAGCAGACGGGTGACTGAGTAAAAATGGCAATTTATAATTTGAATTCACACAGTAGAGAAAAATGATTTGATGAAATCCCTTAGATGACAAGCTCGGTGTAGTTGATGGAGATGGTTAAGCCATATTGTTACCAGTAATTATTATTTTATTTTTATTTTTTTTCCATCACAGAAACTCGGTGTGATTATGTGAATGGCCTACACCAAACAAAGTCTGCATATCATCTTTGTCACACCAGATGCACCATTGCTGTTGATGTTTATGTCTTATGCTTAGGTTTAAACTGGACCAGTTATTTTCACAACCTTCTTTAAAGGGTTGTTTCCAAAATTCCAGGAAACTACTGTATAGTGCAGAACAGTACTGTACTACAAAGACTACATGGCCTTTTCGATAGCATGATATTTAAAGTAGGCCTATATTATATCGCTTGGACATGGAATCCTTATATTTTATTCCAAATCCCACAAACCTGTCCAATTTTTTGCGGGGAAAGGACTCATGTAGGTCTTAAATTTGAATAATAATGGTCTTAAAACGGTCCTATGAAGTCTTAAATTCAAGTTGTTGAAACCTGCAGAAACTCTGGCCCTAGCTATGTTTTGTTTCTGATATCACAAACTTGAACCAAACTTGAGAATCGAGATACACTTTACAAAAAAGACCACAGGCACCAATGGCAAAGGATCCAGTCAGTAACACATTACAGGCCAACACCCTCACTGTGCGAGGTCAGCAAAGACACACGCTCCCTCGTCAGCCAGTCACTTTGACTTTGAAGAATGTTGTTCCTGGCATGAAGATTGTAATCAGTTGTTGTCATGCATTAGGACAGAGTACATGCCTTACGGAGGCCCAGTAAGGCATGTTGGGTTTGCAAGACTGGCATTGGTAGCACACAAATGCTTTCTTTTTCATTCAGCTCATCTGTATTGTTGTATCCTGTGTCTCATCCTCCTTCTGAGAATACCATATTATTGAAATCAATGACCTTTTCAACAATATTTGAGGGCAATTCAACGCACCCATAATGCCACTAAAATGTAGTTGTATGACCTGAATGACTGTGAAAAGTTCAGATTTTTTAAAAAAATCTAAATTCTACAGCCAAATGTAGTAAATGCTAAGATTCCATGTAATCATTTCCACTACACCATACTATTGCATTTTAATGCCCTATTGCACATGACAGAAATGTTAATCTTTTTTACCCAGTAATTTTTTGAGCCTTGTCTTGTGTATATAGGGTAGCGTTCACTGGCTATATAGGTAGACCTAAAACCCAGTGTAAATGAAAATATAAATGATTTAAAAAATGAATGTATATTTTGTACAGAGCTCTTTGTGGCCAATGACCTTTGGCTTGGCATGCTGTGCGGTGGAGATGATGCACATGGCTGCTCCTCGGTATGACATGGATCGTTTTGGAGTGGTGTTCAGAGCCAGCCCCCGACAGGCTGATGTCATGATTGTTGCAGGGACCCTCACAAACAAAATGGCCCCTGCCCTGCGGAAGGTAATTCTGTCTTAATTCTCTGTCTGTCTCTCTCTCTGTGGAAGTCTTTTGCTATTTTGGTCAGATTTCTTGAATCAAGCATTAACCTTTTCTTGCTGATGGGCTAAATTTTCAGCAAAATTTTGAATGTGAACTGTAATGCAGTAGGTTTCTCACTAGAATATCGCATTTACAACAGTAACACTGCAGAAAAAACTTTGGATTCTCAGGGTAACTACAGTTTGAATTGCAGAGCTCCTTTTGCGAGATTTTAAAGTTGTATAATTTGTGAAAATATCCCTTAAGCATAAGCCATTGTATAAAAAATGTTTTTGCAAATAGGTGTATGACCAGATGCCAGAGCCCCGATATGTGATTTCGATGGGAAGGTAAGATCATATTTCTGTTTATCAAAATTGAAAGTACTACAGTATTGTAAGAAAAACTTATCCAATAATCTTGGGATGGTTAGAACAAAGGATTCACCCTCCTGATATATTATGATAGGATTGATCCAGATGTGGATGAGGTTTCAGAAAATTAATGATTTATGGGCCCAATCTGTTCACTTTGACATAGGCATATGACAATGGCCGCTGCTACTATGTGAAACTCAGTTAGTACCTGAATGTTAGTACCTGAATGGCTAGCTCAAGTTTACTTGTTAGTTATTCCACACTTATTTTATGATTTCTTTTTCTCTTCCTGTGCCTGAATTAAAAAATATGTTATGTTTGTTTCAGCTGTGCAAATGGAGGTGGATATTACCATTACTCCTACTCTGTTGTGAGAGGATGTGACCGCATTGTTCCAGTAGATATATACGTTCCAGGTAATAAATGATATCAGTGTTGTTGTTTTTGTTGCTGTTGTTCCAACGTGCTTGCTTAGAGCCTTATCCTCATGTTTTTGACTTCTTTCCCTTCAGGCTGTCCTCCCACTGCAGAGGCTCTTTTGTACGGCTGTTTGCAGCTGCAACGCAAGATCAAGCGGGAGAAGAAAATCCAGATCTGGTACCGCAAATAAGAGCTCCTATGTAAATAAGTTATTAGCCTTTACCTTTGTTTAGGCAGTAGACCGCGCCAGTTGTGTCGTTTGCCTTCACTCTCCACTACCATCAATAAAACATCTGAATATCCTTGTATTTTCTTACAAGCCTAAGATTTTACCCTCAGCTGAAATCAATAAAGAAAATTGTCATTATTATTACGATAGAGGGTTATGTTAGACTATGTCTATGACATCACTTTGGATCTGGGTTTATTATATTAAATAAACAGCTTTCTTGTGTTTAAGGAATTTTCTTATTTTCTTCCTTTCTATCAAGTGTTTTGCATTGAAACACATTAGTAAAGATAACAGTCCAGAAAACGGCCAAAGTATTATTAATCTGTTGCTTTTCTCCAACTCCTTGCACATATTTACTTTTTTTCCCTTTAATGATGCACTCTACTCTGGCTTGGTTTATAACCATATATGTCTTTCCTTAAATTTACCAATTAAAGGCAAAGTCCAGAGTTCCTCAGCGCATATCGCCGTTCTTTGAGGCTGCTGAGGGTTGTCAATAGGTATAATAACAGCATTTGATACAATGCACACAGAATCTGCAAACTGCTAATGTGAACACATGGGGGCATCAGAAACTGAAAGCTATACAAGTGTCTCTGCTGAAAGTTCCTTGCCCTGATCAGTTAGTCATGGCTGCCGTTTTGTGCAAAATCGGTCAAACCTCCCGACTGCACTTGGCAACATGAAAAAACAGGTGTTGGGTTCAATTTATCGGGATAATCCCTTTAATGAGAAATGAGAAGAATTATGTATGTTTCCTTGTAAATTTAATGTAAGGTATGACTGCACAAACATGTCCTTGTAACACCATCTTGAAATCAGTCTCCTTTGCATTCACGCAAGACCCTCCACATGAAACCTGAAGTCATGTGAGTAGATACAGGCATGTTGATAGACAAATCCTAAGGGCCAGAGATAATGATGCATTAACTTCTGTTTCATATTACATATTAATAGTAGTACAAGTCAAACTTGTCATGTCTGTGTCTTCAAACTGACATTACATGGCTCAAATAGGTGAGAATACAGCATAGGCTGTCTATTAGATACAACACTTCCCACACAGATCTTCCCATTTAGAATCAATGGTTGCAGTGTCTCCCTCTGATCTCTTGAGGTCACTGTTGCCCAAGGATAAATTACCCATTACCATTACCACTGAGCTGAACATTCTCTCAGTGAGCTAAGCATTCCATGGTAGTAAACTGAAATGTATTGAATTTATCCCTTTTTCTGACTTGGGGAAAAAAAAGGTAATGACACTTATATATCTAATCTGAAGTCCACAAATTGGTAAGACCCAAATAGATAGAAGCTTTTAGAATATTCATGCACAAGCATGCAAAACCACTTTTATCTCTTCGGGACTTCCCAATTTTAGCTTTTAGAATCTTGGGATGTTTAGGTGTGAAATAAGCCCATACAAGCTTCTGGTTCCTTTTGAATACTGATATTAAGGCACCACAGGTTACTCTTGCAATGATTTTAAATATTTCTCACAAAGATGAGATGTTTCTCAGTTTCTTAATGCTATGGATAAACCTAGAGATTGTCTCCACTTGTAACGGACCAAACATGGCCAGCAGAGGGCAGACAGGGCTCCTTCCACTGCAGAGTGTTTTGACAGGGCCTGCTCACCTTTGACACCCAGGCCCATCCTGTCTGCTGGCCCTACTGGCCTGACGTGCAACTCACTAATCAGATTCACTTTTGCTCAGGAGTTCTGTACCCTCCACTCCCCACCACACCCCCAGGGTTAGGACACTCTCCACAGCGCGTGCTTTCAGGCCTCTGCGTTCTCTTGCCTGCCCAGACTCGCTCCTTCACTCCTCAGGGAGCAGGTGACAGATGAATGCAGAGATGGTTTAATCTACTGCTTTAACAACATAAAGTGTGATAGTCTTTTGATCAGATGAGCACTTATACAATGCAAAAAATAGTTTTTACTCATGTAGAAGCACAAATTGTGCGTATGATAGTAATTGTGGTATGTTTAGGGTCATTCAAACTTTGCATTTAGACATAATCTGACAAAGTAGAATGAAAAAATCTGAAGTCAGATGTAATTTTCCATTTTAAATCTGTAATGCTATAAATATTTTGTGTATAAACATCATATCAGTGATCTTTGGTAAATAGCTACAGATTTCACCACACATTGACTTGATGTAGTTCTAAATTACCTTGAGGGCACAGTTGCTGTGGTTGCACTGCCAAACAGTTATTGTTGTGATGTTTAATACAATACCAAATAGAGCTGCTTGACAGAGAATGCCTTCTTAAAAGAAGGCAATGCCTCCTTTAAAAACAACCTTTTCTAAAACAGGATTGAATTGCACTAAGCCAGTTATTGCCTGTTCAATGATGCTTTCATTTTTAATCATTCATACAATTCAATATGGTTCTTGAATTAATGAGAGGGTGTCAGTTACATTAGTTTTTTGTTTTATTAAATACAGGTGAATTTTTCGTCCTACTTGTGTAAATAGCCCTGCGGTGAGCTAGCAGAGAAGTACCTAGTTTTACTCTTCAGCTCCAAGCTCAGAGTTAAATCACATTTTACTCTATGTCTACTTAATAGCACTTGAGGTTATTAAAAACACATTAGTGCTTTGCCTATAACGAGATTTCCTCAAGGTGTGAGGCGTGAGGGCGATGGTGCAAAGCTGCTGAACTCCAGCCCCTGTGAGTTCCATAAGCCTGTAATGCAGAGAGCAGAGACTTGCACGTGTTACTGCTGCCATATGGCACTGCAAAGCTGCCCGGACACCGAAGGTCACCATCACTACCAAAAGAGTTCTTGGTTTCAGGGGGTTGTTAGAATCGAATAGATAATTGTGTAGTACAGATGAATGAGCATACAAAAAGTTTATTTTTTTTGTTATGTTATGAGAATCGTATCTTTTGTAATATTTATCATATTTTATCATCTTTTGTGGATAATTATTTGATTTCAATTAAAATGCTTTCTGAAAAAAATAAATTATATACCCACATTTTCTACAGAGTATTAACTACACCTTCTGCACTGGTCTAGACATGAGGCATAACTGTTGAGTGAATCTGATTTATCTGTATGAGACAAGCATAAGCAAGACAGGTATTTGGTTTATCACCTGAAAACTGGTTACCACCTGAAAGAAAATCCCAGCTGTCTTTCCTTGTTTCAAACTGAATACAAGGACATACTGAAAGATATCTAACATTAAGTAAATGATTATGTGTCATGCCATGTAAGCGCAGACAGATATGTTTTTAAATAATCTTTATTGGCCCAAATGGACATTTGACTTAAAGATCAGCTCTTCTTTGTTGTGTAAAAAAGAAAGAGAAAGCAATATCAAAGGTATTTTATACTTTTGGAAAATATATGAAATATAAATAATTAACAAAAAGGTAAAAGACCACAGTGATTTTTTACATAAATAGAAAAAAAACATGAACTGAAAATATTACAACTGTAGAACAACTAAACTTACATTTACAAGATTGTAAAGGTTCAGTCAACATAAAATCTGTTTGGTATTTACAGGAAGTGGATAAAACTTCAGGAATAAAACACAGTCAATATGACTAAAGTGGGAAAACTCCACTGAAATTAAGAATGGAGCTGCAAGTGAAATAAAAAAATAACCAGTAGACAACACGTACAGCTGTATACTATTTAAGGACCAGAAGGAGCCATGTGTGTGCAATTGAACATCTAAAGCTATCTTGCGCTCTTGCCCATTGACAAGCTGTACAGCTCTATGGTTCTACACTGTTTTTGATAATGCCATCAAATAACTAATGCCTCTAAAAGAGGTCCCATAGTCTCTAACAAATTGTGTTACTGTTTGGTCCATACAACCGGGTCCTTGAACGGCCCTTGTTCATAGTACAAGGCTGAAAATAGGGAGTCAGCTTATATCAGTGCTAGGGGGTTTCATTGCGCCCCTCATACCAGATCCGTCTTAACATGTGGAAAATGTTAAAAGATGCTTGCAATATGCAAACGTGTCGATACACGTTTAACTTAAGCACATCTAGTACATTGTAACCTGGATGGCTCCCTCTAGCTCCGAGACAGTAATCTGATACTGTATCCATGCCAGCTTCAACACATCAAGTTCTCTCTGTTCACCCCTAAATTTAAAATGTCTATTGTAAGTGTTTCACAGCAAAATGGCATGAACACTAAACACAAATCTCTTTTTTGTGAATTTGTGAAGCACCATTTTTTTTCCTCTTGAACCAATATTTGGCATTTTGACTGACAACTATTTGGATCACAATGAAAACTCTTACTTAAATTTTTGTCTCAGTAGTGCATGACTTTTGCATTCCACAACTCAGTCTCAGTAACAGCGCACACACTCTAAGACTTGTTCTCGATCTCAGATGGTGCAATCATCATTGTAGTGGTTTTGAGCGGATAATAGCGGCCACGCCAAGTCTTCCAGAACACTCCCTGCTTCCTCTGGTGTCTCTGTTTGGGTGGCGGAGTAACGAAGTACCTGCCATTCAGGTTCGAATGGCCGCAGTTGCTAAACCACCAACCACCTGGAAACAAAACAAATTATTACACTCACGTCAGGGCACGAGAATAGCGTCACTCAATTAATCATTTTAAAAAACACCACAAGCTGGAGTCATAACAATACATGGAATGGTTCATGCTTCAGGGGGGAAAAGCTTACCAGACAGATGCTTGGCACAGTTGATATCGCTTTTCTGGTCGTTGTCTTTGTCACGGGTGGAAAATGGCAGGCCGGCGGGATCGGTGGCGAGTGCACTCTCCAGATTCCTGGAGGCATTGTCCACGATGTGCAGGGAGTAGTTGGAGTCCTCCCCGTTCAGGCGGAAGGGATACTTGAGGGTCTCCAGGTCATCCCTCCAGTCAGTAAGTTGGACCTTGAGGATGTATTTGCCATCTTTTGCCAACGAATGGATCTTCTCCAGCCCAAGCCAGAATTCGCCTGAGAAGAAAATTAGAATAAAAATGCCATCAAGGAAACTGCAACAAGGGTGTTAATCTATGCAGAGCTGTTACACACTAATTTATTGGAGCTTTGAGCTAGATAAGGTTAAGCCTTTAATTGAATTCAGGGAGAAGGCGATTAAATCCTTCAGTAACATTAGGCATAGGGATTTGGCTGCGATTTCTGCCAGACCCACTCTACTGGGATTTACCTGATCTTCATCTTGTAAAGCTCTGATGTCTGAGATCTACAACTAGTGTGCCAGCAAGTGTTTCTTATTTAAACTTTACTGATAAGCGCTTTCAAAACAAATACTTAGTGTGTATGTATGTGTTTGCACTTTGCATGGAATCAGCTTCTGGGGTCACTTGTTTCACTATCATTCTTTCAGCTTTGTGTGTATTTTGTGGCTATTTATTTTTAAAATCCACATTTGACATTTACCATTGAGGTTTCCAAAACCACTTTGGTAGGCCTGCCAGAGCTGATCAAAGTCTACCGAACCATCCTGGCGCCTCTGAATGACTGTCCATCCCCCATCTGTAGAACAGAGGAAATAGCAAGAGATTAGTGAAGAATTACTTTCAGTTCACTGTCATGGATAAGTTTAGTGAAAACATGGTATGCCTCCATACAATAGGTATTCTACAGTTTGTATAAGGCCAACATCAGAAATTATATCCTTGACGTACCTGCTGTCATTTCACAGAAAACTTCAAAAGGTTCAGACAGCACAGGCTTGATTGTGTAAACTCCAGAGCTCGTCTCCCCTCTCAGAAAAAGTTCATGACAGTCAGAGGCCATATCTGTGAGACAGCAGAGACAAAAAAACAACATTTGTTAAAAAGTGCTGACTCTATTATTTAAAGACATCATAGATGGTTCTGCTTTTAGAGAGTGTTAAAGGGTTAAAGACACTGAAGTGCACTACCACTTTCTATGGAAAGAATTACACAGAATGGGATGAAACATTGCTCAATTGTAATGAGCTTTAAGTAGATTTAGGTTCTTATTTGATTGTTATCCTCATACCTCATAAACTTCTATCATGCAACTTTTGTTGTGCCTCACTAACAAAGATTTCTCTGGAGGAAACTAAACAGACAGAAAAAAAACTGATAACCTATCCAGCCTGCACTGTTCTAACTTGGAGTCACTTAGGTCACTGAATGCTACTTTTTTTTCACCTGATAAAGGAAAGCTACCATTCTTGGGAAGAGGGGGAGGAGGAGGAGGGGGGGGGGGTTCTGAATTCCATCAGTAAACATAACCTTTCTCCTAGTTCCCAAGACTTGCCTCAGCTGCTATTGATTACACAGCAAGGCCTCAGCAAATACCCTCCTCTCTTTCCCTTTTGTCTCCCTGCCCCCACAAAAGACTCACGCCTGCTTCACGTGCACAGAATGAAGGCCCAGAAGCTGGGGTGCATGGCCACTGCATGCTCACTGAATGCTGCAGTCATTCGAGCCTCACCACACAGTCCTCAAGGGCAAATGGCTGTCTGGCGCCAAATGGGACAGAATGTTTCAGGCACTCTCAGCGCCTCTCCATGAATAGAGGGCGGCAACTAAGTTTGGGGAGAGACCCTGAGGTAGAGCACGTACTAAAATATCTTTTCTTACTGCTAAAAAAAAGTGATGTACAACATCTATTATGGGAATGACATCACTTAAAAAAGATGTGAGGCTTTCCATGCCCAAAATGTAAATTGCTGTTTAAAACAAGACTTTTCACTGAGGTATGCTTTTTACTAAGGAGAATGAAGAAATGTAAATTGCTTAGAATATCTTCTCTATGCCTGAGGGCTTGTACTGATCAAGTGGCACACTTCTTCATCACTGAAGGGAAGAGGGAGGGGGAATGCTTGCACAGACAGAGTGGGGTGGGCGGAGGGACGTCTGCCTCTGACAGATCTAGGGGAAAGGTTGTGAATTCTTCAAGGAAGTGACAGTGCCTTTCTTTGTGAGGTGATTACAGCTGTCTTTGAATTTGCAAAAAAAAAAAAAAATCTGTACAAAGTTCACATTCCTGAAATAGGGCATTTCCCCCTATAAGTGAGGTTAACTGGCTGTGAGCCAAAGAAAAAAAAAATCTGTGGTACACAGTATTCCTGATTTGTTCCCTTCCCCCATTCATTCTGTCAGATTTACAACAAATCCTTCTGTTCTTTGGGTCTGTTTGTGACCCTGACTTAACACTCAAGACTGAATGAACTGTCACCCAGTTGGCGAGTGTCCAGGGAGACTGTTTCTCTTACAACACTCTTTATGTGATGCAGTCAAAACTTGCCAAGAGGGGCTGAATTGTTCAGCTCCATGACTGTTCGTTTTTCTCATTTCCAGTAGGTGGAACAGGGTTACCAGACAGGGTTACCTTTCACCTACTTCTGACCAAGTGCTAAAGCAATGAGAATTTCCTTGATTCCGGGATCTCCATATATTTTAAAGGGATGGCGCGTATATCCCTATACCTTTTTTCTACATGTAGTTTTGCAAACTGTTCAGATTTTTTATTAGGCTAATTTATTAAAATTTGTGTAACATATTTTACAGCAATGGCAAACATATGTAAGCTATAGGCTAGTTCATTTTTAGTTCACCAGCCTAGGCCTACAGTCGTTTCCAGTGCAAGCCCAAAAAAATACATTAACTAGGCCTACGCAGATGATTCTTTGGCCATGTTTAACAATATTCTTTAATTATATACGTCTACAAGTAAAGATTAAATAAGTATAGGCTTGGCTACTTAATGCATTCAGCATCCCCAAAACAACCTGACCAATTCTGCTTGGCAATCGAAACACTTACCAAGTGGAGAATCGCGTTGCTCGATGCTGCCGTTCTGAGAGATGGCATCACCTTTCTGCTTCAGAGACGATTGCATATTCATCTGAATCTGAAGAAGACGACATGTGTAAGTGATTTTAGGAACCCGACGCCTATAACGTACAGCACTGTTTGTGAATTTTGAGAAGCTGTGTCAGAATATAGCCTACCTGACTTTGAAGAGCTCTTATGCGGATGTTTTGCTTGTCCAACTTTTCCTGTTGTTGCTTTATTCTGTCCACGAGCTCATCTATCCGCCGGTTTTGAGCCTCCATCATCCACTGGAAGAAAATGGAGAGATGTGTAAGGCAACATACATTGTAACTGATTAACTCTTATATAAATGTCCCCAGCGGGTTTCTACAATGTAGCCCCCTGTGGGGAGTATGCAACCCCCTTTTTTCCAGACAGTTTTTTTTTCTTTCTTCAAATTGAAGAATGAATGGGTTACCCCAGGGCCCCGTTACATAACTACAGGCATAAAACCAGTGTACCAGAACGGCATAGGCTAAGTAGGGCAGTCGTCCTTTCTTTAAATGTAAAACATGAACTGGATTTAAAACTGATATGAATGCGTTCATGTGCTTTACAATACGTATAATCTCAGAGTTCCGTAAAAATTGCCAACTTAAACCTTTTCATATGTTTCACATTAGTTCCGTTCTTTGTTGAGAGCAGTGATGGCAGGCGTGCACGTACAGCACGCCTCTTGTACAATGCGTGTTGAAACACACCCACCATTCTTTTTATGTGCTGCTATCCTCCCCAGGCCTCTGTAACTTTACACCATTGAAGACCTCTAAATCTTTATAGCTTGCCTAGCCTAACAACTAAAGGCAACTCAAATCTGAACACAGCTACAGGCCTATGATTTAATGTATATTAGCCTACTAATATTAATATACTTTAATGTAGCCTATATTAGCCTACTAGAAAACATTTTTAAAATGGGTTGCCTCTTAACATATGGTTCCAAATAATCATGGGGTAACTGTATTAAAATAACCAAAGATTATCAACAACAACTATGCAATTTTGATTCAGAAAAGATAAAAGAAAAGCCAGCTCTTGACCTACCTGGATGGTCTTGGCATCGCTGTTGTTCCCACTGGTGCTTTGCAACCCTTCGCCCTCCAGCACACCATTCACCTTCTCTTCCAGCTGGTCCATCCTCTCATGGACCCTCTGTTTCTCCATCAGCAGCTCTTCTGCCTTCTCCCGCAACTCTGATGAGACGTTAAGCACCTGGCTCTCTCTCTCCTCCAGACCGGCCGTCCTTGCTTTCAGCACCTTGTTGTCCTCCTGCAGCCGCAGGGTCAGCTTGCCCAGGTCAGTTATTGTGCTGTTGGAGGACTTCAGCTTGGCAGTGATGTCTCTCACCTGGACCTTGGTCTTGTCCACATGCTCCTTGAGTCCCTGGCCCAGTTGCAGCAGCCCATGGGCCAGTACGTTCACATCCTCCCATGCTGCATACTGGACCCTCTTCTCCTTCCCTGTCGAGCTCTTCCTCTCGAATGGGAACCCCGAGCTGGTAGTTGCAAGGAGTGCTGTGCAAAGCATCAAGTTGGTGACTGTGACCTTCATCTTCTTGTTTCTTGCTTGTGGTTTTTTTGGCGCGTAGGAGAGGCTAACACAGAGGTCTGCTTACCATGTGCAGGATTCAAGAAAGCCAGCCCAGGCAGTCAATGGCCACTCACCCAACATATATAGGCTGGGATCTGCATCTGGCTAATCTGATTGGTCCCCACCCATTAAGGGGGTGTGTCAGAGCACTCAGGTTTCTCTTCCCTCCTGCCGTTGACTCTCTTCAGGCACCACTGAGCAGGGACAATGATGTAACAATGAGACAAGTTTTAATCTCTTCATTACTCTAATGATAAGGGTGGTGTCGATAATGTACTGTATTCCAGTAATGACATGACATCATATGTGAGTATGTCAAAACCAGCTGTCAGTAAATATCAAATGAGAGGTTTAGTAAAGGATAAACCTAATATTTTAATAACTTAAATAAATTACAAATAAGTTATGTATATATGACCATTTTTTTGGTTGTTGTTTAAGTAGGGATATATAACATTGCATGCAGTATGTTTCTATGTGTACCTTCCAAGAGTTGTTTTACCTCTAAAGAGCAATGATAGGCTTTTACTGATAGGTGGACCAGCACACTTGCAGAAACTGTTGTCCTGCAAAAACTGTTTTCTTGGAGTGATTGTTGGAGGGGGGTGTCCTGTGAGGTCATGAAAAAAGAAGGCCTTGTCGTGAGTGACGGGGAGAACGTGACTTGGCCTGAGGTGATCTGTTCTAGTGCACTGAGTGAGGAGCACTGTGAGAATTAGGGGAAAGGTCAGGCACAGAGAGAGCTGTGTTCTCTCTCGCAGCAGCACTTCCCAAACAGCACCACTGAGCAGACTTCTGAGGAGCACACATTGTGGTGGCCACACAGCACGACTGCCTCCTCAATGAAAAAAAAAAAAAAAAAAATCCATCCTCCATCTCAGACGACATCTTGAGAAGTTTTGATTTTTATATTATTAGAAAGTAGGGACATGCAAATCCTTGGGACAGTTATACCCCCTAATGATGTTAGTTTCAGAAAAGTTTTGTGAAAAGTAATGATCAAATATTCTTCCAAGCAAGACATGTCAAAAGATATGGTCCTCATACTTTAGTAGAGAGGAAATGTTTCTGATATTCAGTTTGATAAAGACACAGACACGCCTTGTTAGACAGATGGATGTAGGGTGGGAGTAAGGGAATTGGGGTTCAGAGGACAGGACAGTATGTGCTGTTTTTGGGGTGGAGGTGGTCCCTCTGCATCCCAACGCATCTGTGATGAACTCCGTCTCCCCACAGGGATTAGTTCTCTGATCTTCCGTGTCATGTCAGCATGAGACACATGTGAAAGAGTTTAAAGCCTACTGCACTGAGGAATATTCTAAAACCAGAGGATGTTTGGAGTGACGGGTGAGGTTTGGAGTGAAGGGGTCATGAAATCTTGTCTAAACAAATGCTCACCAATTTGGTCTGGCTTGCCGATTGAAACTTACACGTGAATGACTTCATTGGTAGACTATGGAGTTTTGCTGTGTCTCTGAGTAGTTTTCCACTGGAAGCTCATCACACTGAGCAAAGCTTGCATACAGTAGGTGTTGAAAAAAAAGACTGGCATCTGTAACTGTACCTGTAATAACTAGTTCCTGCATTTCTGTTGTTGGCGATTATCAATCAGTGGCATTTTAGTTAATAACATTGTCTACAACCATGAATAACATACATTTGATACACTGATAGACTGAATGTAGGACTTATGTATCTGTGAGAGTCATCTTAAATTCCCATTCTGTGGATAACTTATGAATGAGTTTAGCAGAAGCAATGGCATTTCATGTCTTTTTTCTGTTGTGAAGGAAAGTATTTCAGTCTATTGCTTTTCTGGAAAGTTATCAAATCTTAGCTCCCAAAAAAACATTTTTTAGGTCCGGAGGAATGAAAATTGGGATTTTTTTTTTTTTACTGGAACCACAGGAACAGCTGTATTCTCTTCCCAGTCATGGAGAATTTCCCAGAAGAATGACCTTTTACCTACATTCCCAATGCATAACATCTGTATCACTCACTATAGCCCTTAGCGGCTCAGGAACAATGACTGTGTGGCGTCACAAGTATATGTACAATGACTTCCTAATAGCAACAGTGTACAGTGTTCTCAATGGACCTGTAATCCGTTTTAATGCTTCATTACTCCCCTTTACACAAAGACATTACATCTGAAATCAGTGCGGAACATTTGATATGTTTGACTGTAGTGATTTGCTGGCTTTCAGGGGATCTTACTCTTTTCTTTTTAATCTCTCTCTTTTCTTTTGAGCACTAAAATGTCATGTTGAGGGTCCTTGCTCAGTCAGATGATGCCTCAGTGCCCAGTTTGTGTGGGTTCATGTTCCGTAAGAGGGGACTGATTTGTGTCTGGATAATGCAGTTCCTCAGGCAGCAGTGGGATTGTTCTGTCTGACTGCTTTAAACAGCTGAATGGACCCACGGTACAGTAGTTTCGTAATGAAACATGGGAAGCCTAGTCAAAAACAAGTTTCTCAAAAGTGTAATACTGTAGTAGATCATTTTCACAGTATACTGCTGGTATGTGGCTTATTACAGGCTTATAAGAAAACCACTGGAGTGATAGTTTTTTGTTGAGTAGCCATGAAGCATTTTTTCATTGAAAAAAAAAGTTCAGATCTTAATCGTTTTTCCAATCTCAACTCCCTATCGAATTTCAGTCTTTGCCCACAGACATACCAAGTGGCAAAAAGTGATACTTCAGCTCCGCAGCCTGCAGTCTATTCAAAGAGATTGTGGTTGTAGGACCTCAGTTGGTTGAGAATCCCAATACTGGGACAGGCCTCTACTGCCACCTTGTGGATATGTAATTAATGACGTATGTGTCGCTGTGTATTTCTGTGAATTTCAGTGCTGTCCTGAAGGCTCATCAGTGTACATCCCTGTGCATTAGCCCCCACCATCTACATTCCAAGACGCTGGACCTAAACAGTTCATGTGTCTCCATGGAGCAGCCAGAGGTTTGTGGGGGCAGGATATCCTGTTAAGAGCAACTTTAGTGCAGCGGTGGTGGAAATGGCCTGGATTCCTTTACTTAGTGGATGGCTCCTAAGAGAGCCTTTCTCAGGCCTAACTTGATTTTTAATGATACTATTGTCCTGGGTTTCCTTTCTGCTTGTATCTAAGCACTCACTCACTTTCTCCTTGTCCCGTGTCTGCTTTCACTTGCGTCAATGAAGCATAAATAACCATGGAGAGACCTTGCAAACAGGCCAATGGTCTCCCTGCACGGACATGTTATTTAAAACAGTATTTGCTGTATGAGAATACCACATTGGCTGTGATTAACTCTAATGCATAGGAAGTTTGGAAATAGAGCACATTCCCCTTAAAGGCCAGGAGTGGCCAAACTTTTTTGCTTGCGGTCATATGGTGCCAAAGGGCTGATGCAAAATGAAGAGCAGCAGTTTTCAACCAAATTAGAAGTGAACTATGAATGATAATAATATTGATTAATGATTAATGTAACACCAGGCCACAGTACCATTCTTTAGACATCACGGCGGGCCGCATGAATAACAGCAAAGGGCCGTAATTGGCCCCCAGGCCTTATTTTGGCCCCCCCTGGCATAGGGGAGAAGAAAATAATGTTTACTGTCGGCACCTCCACCTAACATTAGAAACATGGCCTGCATGCCAACAACCAGTTTTGGCTACAGGCCTATGTGAACTTTCCCTGCTAGGATGCGTAATGTGTTACTGTGCCACTAGGCACAAAGGCCATAGACACTAAAGATCTCAGGGAAGCTGGACGTTGCAACAGCCAAATAATCCATAAGTCAGTGTAGGGATGTGGAGCAACAGCTGCTACCTCACTTTCTGTTGTCATGGCCATGCTTCAAGATTGCCCAATTAATGATGCAGATTTTTTGTTGTTTATTTGATAACAGATCAGGTGACAGTCATGATAGTAGCTCAAGTACTACACATAGTGTATGTATCAACACACAATCGTTGTCTTTTAAAATACAGAAATCATGTCAACAACATAAACTTAATAAACTTAATAAACAACAACAACAAACATTCTCAGCAAGGATTCACCCCATGGGACAGAATCTATAAAAGTCCCATGAAGCATTTATCCATCTGTTTGGCTCATTTACAATAAATTCCTGTACATCAACCAGTGCATATGTCTGGAAATTCACTAGCAACAGACAAACAAAGTCCATGTTATGTGTGTACATTTTGTAACAGAGAGGTCAAGTCAGTTGGGAATACGGCTAGGAGACAGACATCCTCTTCAGAATTCTCTCAAAGACCTGCCTATGGTGACATTGCTGTGGAAACCAGAAGCAATATTCTTCTTCTCAAACATGTTTATGTAGATCCATGCTTATAGAAGCACACATAATGGCTTTGGGAAGAGTGGGTTGAGTTGAGCCAGTTTTTAATATAGAGTGACTCTAAAGCGAGCCCCTAACTGAAAGATGTCTCAGGATGTGGTGCATCTCTGGGTCTAGCAAGAAATAAAGCTTTCTGCTTGTGGCAAAACGTACTTGCTCCCAGTGGGGAGTAAGCTGTGCCTTTGAAGAGAATAGCCTACATTGGGGTAAATTGTGTAACTGATTGCTGAAGTACAACAGTATATTTTGATCTCAAGTTTTCTCCCAAGCATATTGCGCTACATGAAAACTTCAAAGTTTAATTTCTTACCTTTCTCTGTGACAATCGACGTGGATTCATATTGGAAATAAGTGTTTTCACTTTAACATGTTATCTGTGGATTTTTATGTTTGTTTAATCTAAAGATAAATCAATCAATCAATCAATCAAACAACCAATCAAGCATGTCCATTGTCTGGGTGGGAATACTATCTCAGCAGCATTAGGATTCTTTAAATAGAAACCATTGGTCTTATCTTTCCCATTTAGCAGAGCAATGAACTCTTTTTTTAAAGATATTTTGGGGCTTTTTGCCTTTCATCAGATAGGATAGTGTAGAGATGGACAGGAAACAAGTGGGAGAGAGAGATGGGGTGAGATCGGGAAATGACCTCGGGTCGGATTAGAACCCGGGTCCCCGGAGCAATGGTCTGACGCTCTGGCCACTGAGCCACAGCGCCCCAGAGCAATGAACTCTTACAAGTGTAGCATTTTGGACAGATCAAGACCTTGTCATTTACAAGGTCTTGATCTGTCCAGTTGTCTTCTATTGTTCAACAAAACAATAAATCTAACAGTGAAATTTGCAATGAGGCATTTTTCCTGCAATGGAACCAAAGGTTCATTTATGACGCTTTTCCGAAGTACCTGTCTACCCTGTTCAGCTCAGGTTCACAAGGGCACAAATTTGTGGCACAAATTCATGGCATACAATATTTTACCTGACAACAAATAACCAAATGTCTTCCAAAGATGACAGCTATCAAACAGACAAGAAGTTGCTGTAGTCTTAATTGGTCTTAATTGGCCTCCACCTGTTATTCACTCTCATCATGTCTGTCACTTATTCAGTATCACTCCTTCTCCCATTCTGTAAACTTACAAGTTTGCATGACGTAAATGTTTAGGCCTATAGGACACCAGACAATTTTCTTTGCCTCTTTTTGAGGTGTCCTTTTATCATGCAATTTGTTTTGGTACCATCTCCAAATTAATGTGGATGACATGTAGTCAAAAGAAGGGAGGATAAATGCAAGTCTTGTTCCCACCAGGCAACCAGTTTTGGGAGGGTAGGACACCTACTTACAGCATAATAACAAAATAAAAATCCTCTTCACTTCACACTTCAACTTCAAACCCACTTTTAACATCCACGCATCATCATTGTAGAAGCATCTCTGTAGAAATACAAAATGGTCAGACAATACCACTCAAATTGTTCATGTTTCACATACTTCTTTGTCCAATTGACCTTCACCTTTTGTCAGCTGCAGTAACAAATAGGAGAGACATCAACACAGTCAAAACAAGGCAAGAAAAATAAAGGCATTTACCAATGATAGGAATGTGAGAGACAGAGAACAAATAGTTCTTTGACCCAGATATGCCTAAAAGCTTCTGTTTTTCCCATGATGTCTGTTCTCTGCAATCCTTTCTGGTATCCAAACAAAACTCAACAGCAGCAGACATGCCAAGATACGCTGTTTGTATGAGACCCAGGCTGTATATCACAGTGAGCCTTGGGACCTCTGCCATGGCAAATACTCTTCCAGGCACACATAAACAAGCTTCCCCTTTGTGTCCCACACACACACAGCCCGTCCTCGCACCTGCAACTGCTGAGTGGCACTGTGGGTGTCAAACACACAACACTGCAAAACACTTCATTCAGTCCCCACCAAGTTTTGTGTTTTACTAGGAAGTAACTTGTGAACAATACACACATACAGTATGTATATATTTATAATCAGGGTGAGGGTCATGTTAAGACTTAATGTACATTAATGACAAAAGTCTGATACATTTTTCCATTAGCCTACAGTATATACATACATTAGGATTAGGCCTTTGTACAATGTATCCAGCTGAGTATATACCGCCACTTAGTTAACTGAAGCACAATTTGACCTTCCTGGAGTTTAACTTATTGAACAAAGTAATTTGTCATACATTACCAATATGTACTTGTATAAACCACTATTTTCTGTACTGTCTAATTCTATCATGGCAAACCTCACACATACATGTATGATCACAACCTAGGGAAACAGAGGCGCTTGTGGTGCACTGACTTGGTGAAAGTCCGATAGTAACCCCTACAAGTATTTGCATGGATGTGAATGGCTCCCTAAGGACCAAGGAACATCTTTACCCAGAGGTCAATCTCAAGGCCATAAGCAGTAAATCAGTCTCCATCGCTCTCACACAGCACAGCACAGCACAACACAGCACTCCCACTGAAATATATCCCCTACAGAGGAAGAGGAAACCTAAGAAAAGCCAAGATCCTGCGGGGGTTCAAAGGGCCTTTTGTACAAGTTGCAAATGATTGCCCCAGTGGCACAGTGCTCTAATTGAGCGGATGTGGTCTGTAGAGACAGCTGGCAGGCACAATTACATAATATGCAGGACAAGGGTCATTGCGGAGACAGCATTTGATTTTAGATGTATAATGCCAGTCAGTGCAAACTAATAAAATGTTATACTAGGTTATGTGCTGTGCATCATAAATGTCAATTTGAATACTAATTACATCAGTCAGTGCTTCTCATTATGCTTTTTTAGATCGATAAATAAATAAATAAATACATACAGTACATACATACATACATAAATATAAATCTTTGGTATTGATTGTGGGAAGTATTGCTGATATTCTAATAATGAGAGCAGATTTTCACAAATTGCAGGCTAATTAAGACGGACTCATACGTTTCTTGTCAGACCTAACTTAGCCTTTCACCTTATACACTGACAAATTGCAAATCTGTACATACATAAAATTGGATTCACAGACACACATTCTCTAGATGTAAAGTGTTCAAAAGAGTGGCCTTTTAGATGCTCAGTCTTTCACTGAGTGACTATTCTGCACCATCTCAACAAGTTGCAGGGAACAAATTGACGTTTTGAGCTCATTAATAATTATTCTGATAGTTGACTCTGCACCAACACATGGAGCTGCAAAGCTTAATTTAGGTGGAAACATGTAGAGATATGCAATTTAAACTGCATGGGGGTTTCTTTTCTTGTTGGCTTGCAGATTTTCACACATAGAGAAATTATAAATGATTATGTTGTTGAGGAACCACAGATTAAGGAAAAACATTTTCAAGGCATTTATAAAATAAGTTAAATTCTGTAGAGTGCTTAATTTATCTGCACCTTTGTCCCAAGGTTGTTTTTCAAAAAGTGAAAGTGATTTGCAAACCCACAGGAAAACGCCCTATAGTGACCCCGTCTTGTTTTTCCAGAAGTATAATGCAGCTTGGCTGGGAAAAAAAACAGGAGGAATGAAACTAGTTTGGGCTAGCCACAGCTGTTGGGATAAACACAACATGGGCCCCAGGTTGTCTGTCTCAGTCGATGAAAACAGATAAATCCAGCTTCATGCGGGTGTCCTTAGTGGGTAAATGTGTGTGGCACAAACGCCGTTTTGATCACATTGATATTTTGAGCCATTTCTGAATTTGACCTTGGGGTCATAGGCTATACCAAATTTCTTTCCCCAATATGTTAGATCATGCTAGCATAATCAAATACTCTAGTTGAGATAGCTCTTGAGCCAGAGGGTGGGTTGGTACCATCTGAGGGCAGTCAGGCAGATTTTTGGAATAGTGTACCACCCCAGAGTTAAATTATGGGATTATTGGTGGTAGCTTTGTGTGTCATCATCTTTGTAAAAAATGGGTGTACATTGAAAATCAATGCATTTCAATACACTGCAAATACTATAGAGGACTATACACTGCCCAAAGTAGAGGAAGGTGGGTCTTGGAGCCTATTAAATCATTAAATCATATTTGTTTTTTTTTGTGTGTGTGTGTGGGGGGTGTCTAATAGTTAATCTTACATACAGTAAGATCACATCTTCTAGTAGGCCTACTTTGCCATAAAAGAGTAGTTATTGCCCTTGAGTGGTACAGACAGGCCAAATTTGGGGTCTGGCTAAAGGACTGCAGTGATAAGAAAAATGTTACTCTTATGAAAAGGAAACCGGCAGATTTGACTTAAATGTAGACAGCAAATGGCAAATTCCATTCATGAAGACATGACTGTCAACTGAAAGCACCAGGACCTCTGAATCTGAGAAGTTGTTGCTTTTCATGGAACTGACACACCCTCTAGTGGACAGAACGGGACTTGCCTTGAATGACTCCAAACCATTACTTTAACTTAATGGGGCATAAATGAAATCAAACCAAAAGTAAGTTTTAGTGCCATTCTTTTTCTAACCAACAGTACCAAGTAAGCTTTTACAATACGGCTAAGGATGGTTTCACACCAGATACAGTACCAGTATTTCTTCCATTACATTATGGGTCTTAACATGAACTTTTAGGCCCAATCATGGCAGTTTCTTTTTCCAAGCACACTGCCTGTCATTTCATGGTTTATGGTTGTACCAAAACTAATGACTATCATGACATTAGAGGTCCCAGTAATTATCTGCCTTAACCTTCACTAGCCTAAAACACACACACACACACACACCACTGACGTGGTTTTACATCCATGTAAACCCACAGCACTAAACTGCCAGAGAGAAGAGATATGTTAGACATCCCTGTTGTCTTTGGCTAATGCAAACAAATTAGAAATTAGACCAATATATTCATGAAATTCCTGTCTCTTTAGGGTGGATCTACTACACACATGCACACATTACACAAGCACACACACACCCTCAGGTGCATGCAGATGTGCATGCAAACGGACTCTCTGCCACATGCAGAGAATTAAATTTAATAATTTAGTTAATAAAGTAACTAAATGGCTGTGCAGAAGTTGCTGTACAAAACTAACGACAATGGAGCAATTGTCAAAATGTCCAATTGTAATTTTATTTGTACAAATCTCTGAGCATATCCACAGCAGATGGCTCTTCTTTAGAACACATGGGGTCCAATACCAAGACACATCTGCAAGAGAATAAATCACCATTATTAATCACCATTTTTTTTTCCCCAAAAGCAGCAATGGTCCACCTGTATTCAATAGTCAACACTTTTCTTCTAACTTTTAGTAGTCAAAATCTTTAGTGAAAAGGGTCCTACTACAGGTCTTCCTGGGATACTGGGTAGAATCCTTGACTGTTTGCTGAGAGACTTACCCTCAGCCTATCGAAGCCTCCTGGCTTCTCTTTCAGACTCCAACAGCGTGAGAACATCACCCTCTCGCACGGGACCCTTCACATTCCTGATGATGGAGCGATTGCTGTCATCCATGAACTCAACGCGCACCTACAACCCCATCAGATAGGAGCAAGGTCACAAGTGATCCTCCATTAGTTGGAGAGCACATATGCATGACAGTACCACAAGCAGTAGTGCTGACTCTCCCAAATTCCTTATCTCTCAGAGATGAATCTCAAATTCCTCAGCACCACATTCAGCAAAGCCCAAGATTAAACTGTCAGTGTAAAGTTGTCATGTAGGCCCAGCAGCCCACACACTTACCTAATCAATTCAAACATTTCAGTACTCTCTGAAAAGTTCACCAAAGTTCAAAGCAGCTGATAGTAACATTAACATTAGCTGATGTGAGGTTAAGTTAACGTGAACAAATTCCAACATACCTGGGTACATTGTCCCTGGGAGCCAGTTCTTCCCAGCACCTTGGTGACCTAGTTATAATAATATTGACAGGTTAAAAATTGTTAACGTTAGGTCTTGCCATGGGTCTTGAAAACATATAAAGAGATAAACGTTACATTAGGCTAACTTAGTTACCATGAATGGCCATCTATGTTAGCCAGCTAGCGATAGGCTAACATAGGCTAACCATCATACAGACTGTTCAACTGTCTAAACAGACAGATGCATAAAATACAAACGCAAAACTAGGTTAGTCACAAACTATGGGAGATCAATATTTAAAATAAGCATACTTTAAAGGTCATTGCTATATCTAAGAGAGGTTTCTTACTCTTGCAAGTTTGATGGGTTGTACACGACTAGCATCCATGCTGGCTGGTTGTTCGAAAAGGAAGTTACGTCATATGACGCATGGTTACATCGATTAGGTTCGGGTATGTAAAAAAAAAAAGGTGGAACGGAGTATGATTAGGTCTACGATTCAAGTGTGTGTTGTTAAGATTATAATCTAGAACAAAATGTTTATTTTAAACAATAGACTATTTCCTTGGACATTGCACAATATGGGGGACAATGGAAAACAAAAATGTGTATAGCCTACCTAGGAGGCAAAGGGGGTTTAACAGACATGGGTTGCTGAAAAAGGTTGTTCAATAAAAATGAAATCTAGGATGTCCAAGGATTAAAAGCTGGGTAGACAACAAGCTGCTATGTAGGCTATCATCGGCCACTTGTGTGCGTTTTGTATCAATGTAACATTAGAGTCATTATGCCTGTAGAAATATGTTATTTGGGGCCAAAGGTGGGGTAGTGCACTATAGGCCCCTGTGGCGTGGCACATGTAGATGCATTTGTGCATGTCCACATCTGTATGGACACAGGGGTCTAGGTCACAAGGGTCTTGTTTGCAGTGAAATTTCACTTTTAACAAAAACTATAGACCACTAATTACAGTACATATCAATATTTTAGGGCTGGATCATTTTACAAGGGATCATTGTTACTTTTTTTAATTTGAGCTTCATAGGAAATGCAAATATGCTGTATGCAAACAAAACTCAAACTCCCAGGAGTCCTGAATCACTTGTCTATTCAGTTTGATTTGTTTAAATGATCATAGAATAAAAAGACAAACTGTTGCATTAGGGCTGAAGATTCAGGGTGTCCTTCACCACAGTAGGTTGCTGAAAATTTGGCCCATTCCTCTTGACAGAGGCCGTCTTTCAGATCAGACGTTAAACCTCACACTTGCGGCAACCGACACTTGCCGCTAAGAGAAGGGGGTTCCCCGGTGTCCTGATTAAAGTCCCAACCTGGCTCATTCTATCTGCCCCCCTTTTCATCCCCGCTGTAATTGGCTCATTCAATAATTTCCTCACTCTCCGCCTCAAGCTAGTGTGTGATGAGCCTTCTGGTGCATAATGGTTGCCGTGCATTACCCATGGGTGCAACACATTGGTGGTTAGTGAGGTCCCCATTCTGTAAAGCACTTTGGGTGCCTTGAAAAGTGCTAGGCCTAAAGAAATGTAAGGAGTTAATTAGTTTGTTAATTAGAACTGGTGTAACTGGATCAGGTGTATCAAATACTAAGACTGATGTAAAAAAAAAAAAATTAATTAAACAAAATCTCTATAAAATACTTAGTCTTTTTATTCTGACACCTAGCAAATATAACAAATATAAAAATGTATAATACTGACTAATATGAAACAGACAAACCCTTGTTTGTGTTTTTCTGTGAGGTGTACAGTATGTAAACATATGGTTTCAACTGTCTACTAAGGTTAGTACTTGTAGACAGTTGTCTTCTAAGGTTAGCCTTCTACTAATAGAAGGCTAGTAGTAATACTTGTAGTAGTAGTCACATTTTGTAGTTGTATTTTATTTTATTTTATTTGTTTATTTGAAATCACACTGGCCTCTAAAATCTGTTTACTGCACTGCAGCAGTAGACCCACATGACATGCCATGGATGTGCCTGGATTGTCCCATGGATATGGACCTGTAAGATCACAAGGTAAAACACACCCTAAAGTAGTTCAACTCTAATGGCGGCTGGTTGAAATACTTTGCTTTGCTCAATGTGAACAAGGCAGCACAGGTATGTTTACACAGTTTTTTTTTTTTTTTTTTTTTTTGTACTCAGTATTATGTTGCATGTTCTTTTTTGGGTTATTTAAGCTTTCAAAGGGCCTTAGCACACTGGAAACCTTGAATCCTACTCAGCAGGCTTCAGCGGCAGAGATCTGTGCTGGTGTTGGGAGTACAATGGAATAGAATGTTGGAAGTGCAGTGCTCTGCACTTTGTCCTAGCTTGGTGTTTAAAACCTTAAAGTCAATAAAATCAGACAATTGACCAGTGATAATGAAAATAACTCTTGCATGTCTTCACAATAGAATAATGTAACCAGAACTGTTTAAAAAGAATACATTTTGTACAAATCATTAAACTATTACTCCTGTCAGTTAAAGCACCCGAAACCAGAACACAATGATTGTGGTTGAGAACATTGGGGTTTTCACTGAATATCAGTGTCTCATCAAGGTCTTTTTGCTTTGTTTTGTTTTTATCTGCAGTTTTGGCAATGCTATATTTGCATCACACTTTTAGACTTGGTTATGAGCAAATTTCATATCTTCACCTAGTAGGCAGTGATCGCCATGCAAGGATGCACATTTAACTCAGAACATGTAATTTATCAGTCATCACTATACTTAGGGTACAATGAGAAGAAAGTGTTTCAATTTTAGTTTAATCCTACTGTACTTTAACCCCACCTCTTTATATCTCAAGGCAATCATTTGTTACGCCTGAAATCAGGCACGGCGCCTGAATACTATCAGGCCTGAGTGCTAGGGGGTTGCTTGGTTGCTTAAGTAACCCCAAGAATTCATAAACCACCTACTAAGCAACCACATTCAAACTTGTTATTATGAATGAATGAATGAATGAATGTCATTGATTAGTGACATCCATATCCAAACATTCAGAATGAAGCAATGGTTAAACTGGCTGACGACAATCCTTGGGTGAGACACAGTATGGCCAAGGATCTCCTTTTCTTTTCGATTAATCTCAGGTTACTTGGCTTTTCTCAACATTTACTGGAAGCAGCAGCATCTAGGCTAAATATAGAGTAAATATTCTCAATTTACTTTCAGTTCAAGCCGAACATTTTTTTCCCCCACTTTGATTTTTTTATTCAGTAATCAGGGAGGTTTCAAAAAAGTAGTGAAGTACAAAGTACAATACTTGTCTCAAAATATACTCAAGTAAAAGTAAAATTACCTATTTGAAAAACTGCTTAAAAAATTACGAATTACTCAAAAAAACTGCTTAATTACAGTAATTTGAGTATATGTAAGTTACTTGTAAATGTAAGTAAATGTAAGTAAGTTACTTAAATGTAAATGTAAACCTCTGGTCTGGAGTCTAACAATATAAGTATGATGGTGGGATACTGTATGACCTTTCAACTTGCAAATATGTACTGACAGAATATCTTATTATTTTTCATATTTTATTCATATGTTTATGCACAGAGAAGAATGTGGTTGTAACAGACAAGGCTGCATGATATTCCCCTCCACTGCTGTCCATGGTGCTGACATGATGATTTCAAGTCAACTAGCATCTGCCTAGGATATTTTGACAAACAGGAGTCTGAAAACAGCTACTGATGTGGGGAATATATATTTTTATTGTTATTGTTATTATTATTTAGAAACAATGCAGAAATTTGATGTATTTTCAAACCGGATTCCTTGGGAACCACTAATCATGCAGGAGAGAATAAGTAGGTTCTGCTGTTACATGTTATATTCGTATGCAGATTGCCATATTTGATTGAAGCACTCATGAGATATTTCACCGAGATAAACAGGTATGACATGGATGCAGAACTGTTTTAATATTAGTATTTTCATGTCAATTCAAAGCTAGCTTACACGCGAACCGTGTCATCATACGGTTATTGAGTAGCACCAATTGTTGCGCTGTTTACATTGGTATGTGAATCACCGCTCAGACTTGTAAACTCTGTGCGTGAGTGCAGAAGAAGGGGCTTGTCTATGACCGCAATTTGCGGGCGTCTGTCTCGTAGGGTTAAACCAGTGAAAAATTGAGAAATCGCCTGTAAGTAACCCAACAACCTACTTGTCCCAATAGTACTCTAGTACAATGTAGAGTACCTAATTAACTTTTTTGAGAAACCTAAAACAGATTTAATGTATGTTTCCAGTATGCCAAGAAGGATCCCTTGTTGGGCTCCTTCTTGGTTCTTCCCTCTGCCTCCACCATGCCAGAGAGAGCAGCACCCTAAGGCCTAAACTGCCCTCATGCCCCAATCCCACAGTAAACCCCAGGACCCCAGGGTTTCAGTGTCTCTGGAATCCTTGACAGAAAATTAGTCAACATGGCCACCGCTCAGGCAGTCATAATTATAGGGCTTAGCAATGAGCCATAAAGCTCAAGGACTGAATAGAAATTTACACAAGAATGTTAATATTATTAATTAACATTGTCCATGACTATACTATTTCTGGATGAGAAATACATTGTCAGTGTAGAAATATAATAGCAGTGTAATGATTTGGACATAATCATATCAGGTAAATGAGATAAGCGGGACTCAGACAGTGCTTAGAGATTAGATTATCTCTGTTGTGTGCTTCACTTTCAGGAGGGACACCATCAAATATGACACACACATGAAGAATCAGAAGCCCAAGCTGAAAGTTGTACAATACATTTGATGTCTTTGTGGATGGACATATATAAACAATAATACTAACAATAGGATTCTCTTTGCCAGAATTAATTCTTGGTAGTGATATACTATGACAGACCATAGACACGTCTTTTATTTGTCTACAATTTAATGAGGGAGCTAAGCAATATCTTTATTCAGGTCAACCTCCAGGTGTTGTGGTGACCAACAAAGCTGTCTGGCTTAGCCTACATGCAATAATCACAATGAAGCACAGAGTTTTATATTCCTCTACTTTACAACAACTGGAACAGTGATTCATTATGATATTACATTCATTTAATTTCATTCAATGCTGAACGATAAACAAAGCAAAAACTAGGTCAATTAAAATCTGGCAGAAGGGAAAAGACACATAATGAGCCACATGTGCCCTACATTTCTCTTCAGATGACTGCGCTGGATGTTTTTTTTTTTCAATCAATGCATTGTAATGTTCAATGTATTTTGTAGTTTTTGTAATTTGTTTTTGTAATTTGTAGTATTCTCAGTAAACCCTACCCTATAGGACTGTAATGTTGTTTGGGCTGAACTTTGCAAACCTATTACCTCAGATAATCTCCTAGGGATGCCCAAGGTACAGCCAGTGTAATACTATGTGGCATTAAGGTGTCTCCTGAAAGGCAGCCATGTTTCCACAGAATAAGAATTCGAAAGGTAAACAGCTCAAAAGAGTGTTGACGTGATATAGTACTTCACCTGTGGTTCCACAAGATGAATAATCTTTTTCAAATGTCAGGTTTTGAATTTGTCAAGCCATAAAAAATGATTTTAATGAGAATATGATCACTGTTCATCACAAAGTACAGTATAGTGATCTAAGATGATCTCAGTTGCCAGTTCTTTCGGCTATTGGCATTTGGTCATTTTGCTGCCATTAAGTACTAGAATGTATACAGACTAATATTCTCAAGGAATGATTTACAACCTAATGTCAGTATAGAAACCCTCACCTGTGTGTTCAGCTTTTATTATGTAAAATTATGTGCCCTGTTTATTTTTTTCTGTTGTCATCTGATGTTGGTGCATTTCCAAAGTTGTCAATACCAATCAGGAGAAATAGTACATGTTTCTCAGCATGAAAAGTTACTCTGAAATCTGATCTTACAAACAAAACGTATGGAAAAGCTAATCGTAAAAAGAAACCTTATGGAAATGAGAATAAGATGTATTTTAGTGTCACTTTCAGATTTCATAACAGGAGTTGCTTCCTAATGCGCTTGTGGAAGACCATAAGTGTAAAACAAGTGTGTTTCCTACTCACGTTGGTTGGTGTCTTAGAGTTCAAGCCTTAAATCACAACACTAATCCATTGACTGTATTTTTAACTCTGGGTTAGACAGTAAAAGCAGCAATAGGATTAGTGCAGCAGCGGAGAGGTGGGGGGAGATCCCTGCTACGTACTCTTGATCTTCTGGCTTGTTCAAATGCACTCTGTGAAAAGTCTCTCAGTACCTGCTACACCAGTGGAAAGGGCCTGTGTATTATTTCCTTGGGAGAATCGTCAATTTTTTTAAATCTCATGACAATGAGGGGAATAAAGGATGTAATCATTCAACATTTTTAATTGTTTTTCCTGGATTTTTTTTCTATTCGTTCCTCTGAACAGCTACATTGATTGTAGACATTGACCTGGACAAAATGGATGTCCCACGAATGAACCTGAAAAAGCTGAAGAAGAGGCGCTCCAGCCTGTTTGCCAGCGTCAAACTCAACACAAGCTTCTCTCAGAGTGGAGAGGAGGAAGTCAGTGCCTTTCCTTTCTCTCAGGACAGCTCCGTCAAAGCATGGACGTCTATGGACAATCTGGACAGCCCAGCAACAAAACCAGACAAGCAGAAGACCAAAGACTCTGGGAAGAAAGCAGCCGAGAAAACTCCAAAGCAAGCCGTGAGACAATCCTACACAATGAATGTCAATGTTGGGGGTAAACTCTTTAACATTCCCAAACACCTCGCTGTGCGGTACCCCAAAACCAGAATTGGTGCCTTGGCCTTGTGCACAGACCCAGTGAAGCAGTTAACTCTATGTGATGACTACTCGGTTGCCAAGAACGAATTCTTCTTTGACCGGGACCCCACTTTTTTCCATTACATTTTCCACTTCTACTGTAGCAATGTGCTGTGGGTTATGGAGAGTTTGTGTCCAATTAACTTTGAGGAGGAGATGGAGTTTTGGGGAATGCACTTGAGGGACAGTCCTCGTTGCTGCCGCATCCTTTATGAGGAAAAAGTGGACGACATTCGTGAACAGTTAAAAGTCAACAAAGAACTTATGGAGGAAATTAAGACCCACCATGACGAGGAAGGCTTCAAGACCATGTTCTGTGGGCGTGTCAGAAAAGCACTGTGGGATCTGATGGAGAACCCCTACTCCTCCTTGGCAGCCAAAGCCTTCGCTGTGTTTTCAAGTCTTTTTGTCATCGTCTCTATCGTAGCTATGACCCTCAACACCGTAGGGGAACTCAAAAAGCACAAAGTCTACGGCAGGACCTACATGGAGCATGTAGAAGTCTTTTCCATTCTCTTCTTCACCTTTGAGTACTTCCTTCGTCTGTTCACCACCTGCAACATCAAAGATTTCCTCAAGAGTGCCCTTAACTTTGTGGACCTCGTAGCGGTCATGCCTTACTTCCTTCAGCTGGTGTTTGAGGCTTTTGCCAACCCTGAGGACCTCAGTCGCCAGGATGACCTCAAGACCATGGCCAGAGTGAGCAAGGTCAGCAAAGTTCTGAAGGTGGTCAAGCTCATGCGTATCTTCCGCATCCTGAAGCTGGCGAGGCACTCCACAGGCATGCGGGCGTTCGGGTTCACCATCCGCCAGTGTTTTGAGCAGTGCTGTTGCCTCTTCCTGTTCATTGTCATGGGCATCTTCACATTTTCTGCCCTGATGCACTCGGTGGAGCAAGATGTGGCGGGGACACCCTTTAGCAGTATACCAGACGCATGGTGGTGGGCTGCGGTGAGTGAATGACACAAATATTTATTCTCTCAAATTTTACTGTTCATGCGTCTGTTTCACAAAAGCATAGTTGCTAACCAGCAAGTATGGTTAATAGTAAATTAGTTGGGTGGCAATGGAAAATTGCATCGCAACCAACAGAGTAGCTAACTTAGTTAGCAACTCTACTTTTGGGAAATGTACCCCATGTCAGTAAAGAGGAGTTGATAGCAATTCATATGATCATAGCCACCCCGTTACACCCATGCATTTTAGACGCTAGAATTGGGCCTTCAAATTATCTGTGTACAAAGCTGGCGTGAATGTACTGCATGATTAGCTTGGCTTCATCTCGAAGTCTTAAGTATAGGCCTAATGTGCTTTTGAGGCATTTGAACATGGGTTCCTGGAAGTAGTTTCACTCTGTGAATCCAAGGAATCCAATCCTGACCTTTTCTTCTTAACAGGTTTATAGAATTACAAATAAATGTCAAGATAAACCCAAATGGGTTACACTTTATTTGAAGATACCGTCATAAGACTAACATGACACTGTCATTAACTATAACATGACATTGTCATGAATCTGTCATAAACTTTATACACCTGTCATGACTTCTGTCATTAAGTGTCACCTGGTCATGGTCATTTGTCATGGTTAGGGTCAGGGTAAGGGTTAGGGTTAGTGTATGTCATAAGTCATGACAGGTTTATAAATTTATGACAGATTCTTGACAATGTCATGTCATGGTTAATAGTGTATAAATGCACTATACATAGTAATGCTGTAATGCATGGTTTTGTATGACACCTAATTAGAGCACACAGTAGACTGAAATAAGTGTTTACTTTACAGTGTTTACTTTGCGATTATCCATATCCTATGGAGTTAAGTGTTTAATATTTTTCAATTCTTGTCTCTACAGGTCAGTATATCCACTGTGGGGTATGGAGATGTGGTCCCCATCTCCTATTTGGGGCGAATGGTGGCATTTGGCTGCATCTCCTTTGGCATCATTCTGAACGGCATGCCCATCTCCATTCTTTTCAACAAGTTTTCTGACTACTATGCCAAGCTAAAGGCACAGGAGTGCACTTATGTAAACGTGCAGCGTGGCCTACAGCTGAAGGCCCGCCTCCGCCGCCGCTTTCACAACTGCTGCGAGCCTCCGGGGGAGGATTCTGACGATGACGTCACAAACAGGGCCCATCCACATCAGCACTAAGGAGCATCACCATCATCATCTGAACCTTCATACTTCCTATGCCTTTAGTGACTTTTCTGGGCTTGATGCAGGCCCCTAAAGGGCATTATGCTCTGATAGGGCAGCTCCAAATTGTTCTCCATCAGGAAGAAGGAAGGCACAGTAAGCCAGAAGCTTTGGCTCAAAAATGACTTACGGCAGATCATCCCTCCTTAAGATAGGAATTGCCCAGTGAAGACTGCCTCTAAATATAGACTCCCTGGGTTTCTACCACGCAATGTACTGTAGTGCTGCAAACATGCCCCTGAAGTACATATAATGGGAATGTTTATGAATTTGATTATGAATGAGACATAGTAATAATGTATTTTATTATGTTATGCACATTGAGAGAATCAATAATATGATTACTTGAATCATATTGAATCAATTGAAATGAAACGTTTCAAAATGAAACAAATGTCTGTCACTGTCCTGTGCAAAGAGCACATTGGGTGTAAATTCACATAAATTGTCATGTTGGAGCAGAAGAAGTGCAGAGTCACTGATAATTTGATCATTTGATCCTTACTGTTAACTACGTCATTTGACTCAAAAACAGTCCTCTGTGGACTCCCTCCTAATGTGTAGTCAAACATCTTTGCTAGACATGTAAATAATTCTAACTTCTCATTTGATCATTTTTATCATGTAGGTTCAAGCAGTTTGTTATTCAATAAAGGTATAGTAGAAAGAAACACATTTCTGACTTGCATTGATTTTAGGCTGTAGTTATGTGCATTGTGAGGCTTCAAGTAAAGTCATTTGTTTTGCAAACCAAGATCAATTCAATTCTGTCATGCCTCCAACTTTTTCCATTTAAGCTACAGTACTGTAGAAATGTGGATGTTGATAAACCTATGGGAAAGATGGAAAAGAATTTCTGTTGTCATCATACTGTATCAGTGTGGAATGTTGTGGTGTCGAGCTGTCTATATTCACTAAACTGTATTGATTAGCAAAGGCAGGGGTAATGGGTAATTTTAAAATTGTGAATAACACGCTATGTTTTGAGTTAGTTAGTTCAAAATGTTGAACATACTGTACAATCTCAGATGTGACATCCTCCCACTGTGTGTTTTTATGTACTTAATATCTTTATCCACACTTGCTGCTTTTGTTCGGCTTAGACCATATTTTTGTTAGCACAGAGCTGTCTTTAAGTTCAGTCTAGACGTCTCTCTTTTTTTGCAAGGTCTTTTGTGTATGATCAAAATACACAATTGACTTTTAATTCATGTCGAACTTCATTTCATAATAAGAAACCATAGATAAACTGACAATTTCTGGTCTTGAAAAAGCCTAAACGTGTGACATATTTGTCCTGCTTTGTTGTTAAACATATGGCTCATTTCAAATCCCCAAAACTTTTGAAATAGCCTATGTTTTAAAATTGCCTATTAAATCACTTTATTTATCACAGAATGTTAGAATTTTTCTTCTTAGATAAGAAGTTGGTTATAGATTTATGCTATATGATATGACATGATATTGTGCCACATTGGGACACATACTATATTTCAATTACTATATTTAATTAAGTTATTAGTGTCTTTTCAAATATATATTTATAAATTGAAGCAGCTCACGTACTGTACAGTATCTACAAGGTCTGCACAATCTCATAGAACAACAGCGGTCATATATTACATAGTGCAACACCTATAGAAAAAGGTGAAAGTCCTTCATATTTAATAGGATTACAGGATAAAGTTGTGGCTCGCCTCTCATGTTGTGAGTGCATGTTCAGCATCAATTTATGATAAGTCAGCCAGAGTAAGCCTGACAGCTGCTTGGTGGATTTGGGTAGATGAAGGAGAACAGTGTATTATAAAAATGATGGAAGACTTGACTTGATCAGAATGTGACACAGCCAGCCTACACACATCTGCTGATGTAAGAAAGATAGGCAAAGAGAGATAAGCAGACCGCTTGGCATCGCAGGGCATACTTTTGAGTTTCTTTTATGAAAGGATGCCATGTCAACATCTAATACACACGCATACTGTACACCAGTGGTTCTCAAAGTGTGGTCCGGGGACCACTGGTGGTCCGCGAGCAAGCTCAAGTGGTCCGCGAATTGATTACCAGAAAAATATGTGAATTTATTTGAAAGCCAAAGATTAGTTGTTCACTGAATATAAGAGGCACAACTGTAATTCACAGTTTTTTAAAGCATTGGAGGTGCCCACTCTGTAAATGACTTGGTTAAAGGATAGCAGCATGTGACTTGGAGAGGGGGCGCGAGGGCAGGTGGTCCCTGAAAAAAATGTTTTGGGCAAATTGGTCCTCGGTCTGAAAAAGTTTGAGAAACACTGCTGTACACACACAAACTAGCACACACCCAGGCACACACCATCACACACACAAACTAGCCCACACCAACGCACACACACACAAACTAGAACACACCCACGCACACACCCTTTTTTGCAATAGGTCAGGGAACCCACAAACAGGCAAACATAAATCTTTTTGTTAGAATGTGTTGTTGTACGCAGAAACTTGTGACCCTGTGTCTGATGTTTGAACTTTATTCTGCCAAGATCTCTCTTCCTCGTCAACCAATCCATCACCAGATGACAATTCTTTATCACCAGGAAGTTCCAACCTTCATGACGACTCCTTTTCAGACCAGAACATTATTTTCTGCGGTCAAGGTCTTTAATAAGGTCTGAGAAGAAAACGTGCCACACTTAGGCCATGTATCAGCTGATTCAGAGAGTGTAGAATATATAAATGCTTAGCTGACTTACAGTGGATACTCTCAGCAAGACACTGCTGTGGTGTGTGAGTGTGTGTTAACATTCAGAGAGAGATCTTTTCATCTTCTCTTCATAACACTATGAATGCAAAACTGCTCATCCCTCTCTTGGTTTTCCTACTTGTGGAAGACTCATGGGTAAAGGCTCAGGACAGCAGAATTAAACTTTGTGGGCGCGAGTTTATCCGAAGGGTCGTTTCTTCATGCGGAGGCTCAAGATGGAAGCGCCACTCTGCCACAATGGACAGGCCCAGCTGGAGAGTCTACAGTAGGTGCCGTTTTGAAAATAATAATAAAAATCTCACAACTTGTGCTGACTCTCACAAAGTTGTTAACTTCATTAGGACCTATGCTTTTGAGAAACGGACCCCTGATCTCACTTACAGTATTCTTTTTTTTTTTCCCAGGTGAACTTCTGGAGCGGTTAAGCAATGAGCAGTTCCCTACCTCTTATGATGTGGAGGGTCAGGAGCGGCATCAGCGGCTGCCACAGGAGGGCGCTGTAGGACACGAGACTCATGGAACACCAGCACTGGACTCAGGGTCTTCAGAGGACCACGGCATGGCACACAGTCGTCTCCGGCGGGACATGGGGCCAGCGGGGCTGTGCTGCCGCTCAGGCTGCACAGAGAGTGAACTGGTGCAGTTCTGTTGAGATGCTTTGACCAATGTGCTCTGAAATGGTTTGTTATGGAGTGTTCAATTTAGCTTTCGGCTATTGTTTTATTTATTTCTTTTATTGCATCTTATGACTCTGAGATGTTTTCCCATGGATTATATGTTTTGTTTTTTTTAACCAAAATATATATAATTTGCTTGCATGGTCACTGTGAATGATAGTTTCTTCTGAGGCTACAGTACGAACCTCTTTGCGCAAACACCTCGCTGCCTTTATGTCATGTCTTAAATAAGTCTGAAATAAAATGTTGGGTAAACGCATTTGTAAAACTGTAAATCACTTTAAATGTTGTAAAAGTTTGACATTGAGAGAAGGTAAGAAAGCCAACCTACCTTTTCATGAGGTAGGCTACAGATTAAGAGTGACACAGCAAATCATCATCTGCAATTACAGTTCAGTTCATAGCCTACTGTATATCTGCAGGTTTTCAATTACACCTTAATAATTTGAATCATTTGAAATTCTATTTATTCTATTCTATTTACTATTAAATATTTGAAAACTTTGCCTGTGGCCGGTCTATTTTTTACATTGTCGTCTGTTTTTTTTTGAGAGAGAGAGAGAGAGCAAAAGCTTGTTGTTAACCAGCCGTCTACATTTACTGTACCATTCTAATTGAAATCCACTAGAGGGAGTTAGACTTCAAGTAGCGCCAAATACCCCTCACAGCATAGCTAAATGATTTAAAAAAGGTTCTTTGAAAACATGCTTGTTCATAATCTGTGTCTTTGACACTAGACTTGCCCATTACTCTAATGTGACTCGATCAGGTGACAGGTTTACACCAATAACATGAATGTTACCTGATCATGTCACATAAGATCAATCAGGGTCCACAAATGTTAGTATGTAATATGTAGCAGTACTTAGTCAGTGTTAAACTCAGATTGATGTTTAAGAATACCTCACAAACTACTGTATAGTATAGTGACATTTGAAGTAGACTTCATAAGACATTCATGAAATATTTAGATGTGACATGACAAGCTTCTTTGGGACATTTGGATTTTTTGATAAAATATCTCCACATTCATTCTAATATTCATATCATTATACATAAACATTCCACATTTATGAAGAGTTGGCTATGAAATGTATGTCAGCTGCTATGAATGTGTATGTGTACTCCCCCATGTTAGGCCATACTCCAGTGTATCATCTAGAGTTAGAGAGGTTGTGATGATTTACAGACAAAAATCTGCACTGTGTTGCTTTAAATTCAGTATTTTATCCCTCTGCCTCTTTAGGGTTTGCATGCTGTTTTTTATCCTGAGGCCTGTGAATTTGTCATGGGTATGGATATGCCATCATGTTTCAAAATACATTTGGATTTTAGCTGTGTGGTGGAACAGCCATGTAGAAACGGGCCCAATAGGATCCGATTGCAGTGGTGTTGGTGTTGGTGTTGGTGTTGGTGTTGGTAGGTGGTGGGTGGTGATGGTGGTGGTGGGGGGGAGCAGCTCTGCTCCTCTCCTCCTCCCTGTTGGCGGTGGTGGCATGCAGGGATGTGCCCGTGAGGTGCCAGTGCTCTGTTGAAGCTGATTGGAGCGGGCACATAGTCTCAGCTGTGCCAGAGTCTGGACGCCACCATGTAGTTCAAAGCAAATGTCTTCTCTCTTTATCTCTTTCTGTCTGTCTGTGTCCATGTCATCTCTGTCTCCCTCTCCTCCTCCTCTGTCTCCCTCTCCTCTCCTCTGCTTCCTTTCTGCCTATCTGCCAGTGACAGTCAGGCTTGATGGTCATTTTCTTAGGTCATATAATACATCTGTAGAACGGAAGACCAACTGAGACAACGGTTCAAAAAATCAGGAACAGAGTTTATAACGATGATGAAGTGCATCAAGGGAGAAACAGCGTGTTTCACATAAAGATCCACCAACTGCTATCTAACTAGACAAGGAAATAGCCCGACTATAAGGTAGACGGAAGATGGTTATCCCAGTTCACGTGGACCACACTGAATCAGATCATGATTAGTGCCAGCGTGGTACACTAGAGTAGGCCTATAGCCATTGACGCAGGACAAATGCAGAGAGTGCAAACACCAAAACCGAAGAGCTTAATGTTCCACCTCATCTCTAATGAATAAGGTGAATGAAATGAAACATGGGACAACTCAGTCATGGAAAAGACAGGCCTTGTTCAAACAGTCAAAGACAAACTGTATATAGCTATGAAAATAATACATCCTGATTCCAATTCCTTCTCTTTAACCACCCCCTAAATGAGCCTCTGTCTGTCTGTCTGTCTGTCTGTCTGTCTGTGTATGTGTCTGTCTGTCTGTGTTCCTGTCTCTCCCCTGTGCTCGTGACCTGACAGAGGATCCTCGGAGCGTTAAATGAGAGCAGGACTCCAGCCACGGACACACGGCCAGACCAGCTGCTGAGCCACAGCTGCTCTCGTCCTGATGACACGTCTGAAGCTCCAGCCCAGCCCCCGCTCTGGCTCTATATGCTGAGATGTGATCTGCTCCTCAAATGGGCCAGAAGTAATGGCTGGTGGGAGGCACATTCTACAGATGGCTGCCTTCCTCGAGTACTTGTGTCACCGCCACCAGACTCTCTGCCGACATTTGATTCTGCATTTGACACACACTACAGTACTTAAAAAGACCCCAGATGTACAGTCACAGTTGAATATCCTTATTGAAAGTATTGTTATCAGAATTAATATTTTTAATATTTAGCTGAATGCAGTATAAATCATTATGTCTGAGCTGGGCCTGACTCAACTGTCCTTCTACTGTTTTTATTACCTCGGCCAAGGAGGTTATGTTTTCGGTCTCGTTGGTTTGTCTGTCTGTTTGTTTGTTTGTTTGTCAGCAGGATAACTCGAAAAGTACTGCACGGATTTGGATGAAATTGTTGGACAATGTGTATATTGGGATAAGCAAGAGCTAATTAAATTTTGGTGGCGATTGGTGATCCAGAACATGATCTGGAATGTATATTGTGTCTGTGACCACATTGCCTTGGCGGAGGTCTGCGCTCTCTGAGCGCTTTTCTAGTTATTACATTTTCTTTTTGCTGTTCCTGCTATGGAATATAATGTTCCTGCATTGTTTTGGTCATTCGTCCCTGCATCAGCATCTACTCATACTACTACTGTATGCTAGCACTAATCATGGTCTGATTCAGAGCGGTCCACTTCAACTGAGATAACCAACACCATCTTCCGTCAATCTGGAACCGTACTTAAAGTCAGGCTATTTCCTTGTCTAGTTAGAGCAGCTGATGGATTTGTATCTGCGCATGCTGTCTCTAATCACTGTAAATAATACTCTGTTCCAGATATTTCTTCCCATCATCTGACTTGGTCTCCTGTTCAACTGATGTAACCTAAAATGACTATCATTAAATGATTCATTTGATTACCTTGGTAAAAGAAAATGGATTCAGTGTTTTATGGATTTCATTGCAAGACACAGACAGAGAGAAGGTCCATGTAATATGTATAGCAACAGACACATAAATGACAAATTAACATTCGTTTCACAGGCATCACATTGCTAATGAGTTCTTTCACTTGACCTTTTTGTGAACATGTTACACTGTGAGAGCCATGCAGAAGGTAACACAATGGCGAGTGTAGGCTAATAATTGTTTGATAAGGGCATGCTTGTATTGTGCTCTGGGTTATTATTAGAGGTAGGCATCTTTTGTGGGGGTTTTATGCCTCTCAATTTCAGAGTCCTATGTGGCAATTAATTCCCTGCTCTCTCTGCTCTGAGATCAGGTAAGGACAAAGTACAACCGCAAGAGGAGAAAGACAACTACAGCATTAGCCTATAGTGTGAACATACATTGTTTTTGTTGGATTACTGTATGGTTATAAACCCTAGTATAATAAGCACTCGCAGTGATACTAGAAGACGTACATTGGTGACACTGTGGTGTGAGACTGTTGCAGGGCAATGGAGTAGGATTATCTACATCTACTTGCTTAACTGCCTAGAATCGGGATTTAGTGGTGGCTAAACTCAATTAAATGCAATTTACCCACCTCTCAAATTTTGGAAATAGAGTTTATCCAGCTCTTCAAAGAGTTTATGCACCAAATGCAAGTTTTAACATTGTCAAATCCTAGTCCATTATCACAGTTTAAAATTCATTTATATCTTAAAACGTGTTCCGTTTGTCTTTTTAAACGTAATTCTGCATATAGCTCCCTAATTTGCAGTGATCATAAACTTCCTAGTTTTACCACTACAACTCTGTGTAGAGACATTGTGTGCTATGTCCTTGCCTGGTCTGTTCTCTTCTTGACTGTGTGTTCTGTGGGGCCCCTCACACTAGTAGCCATACATAATTCACTATGACTCAGAGGTGCTTAGGGAGACCGGTGGGAGAGATGACAATGCTCAATGTTGACTCCTGTTAGATGGGGGATTTCAGCTTCATATTCCAACTGGACATCTGTGCTAATCATTCAGGACAGAACATTTTAAATTTTTAGAATTTCTTTTATATTTAAAAAAAGCTTCAGTTGTTTATTAAACATTTGAAGTACTATATAAAATTTTAAATGATGATTTCAGAAGGCTGGGCAGATTTCTGTCTCCATGAACTGTGCTATTCCCCACACATTCTCAGCACGCATGCTTTCCAAATGCTCTCACCAGAGATCTCTCACAGCACAAATAATATTAGTCATATTAACCATAGTCAGGCTTTCTGTAAATTCACAGAATATAGTACAATTTAAAACAACCAGCAAATGAAAAAGAAACAGCATAGAAACAATAATACTAGTATTGCAGATAAAATCACGTAATACGGATAGCTGGATGGTACAGTTTGAATCTATCAAATTGTAGGCTAGTGTGTGACTTTTAAAGATACAGGCCTAATTATACATCCAAAATGCATCTGGACCAGCCCTTCAACCTAGTCCTTTAGAGATGCACCCTTAATTTCCTTCAGAAAAGTATCTCTCTCTCTCTCTCTCTCTCTCTCTCTCTCTCTCTCTCTCTCTCTCTCTCTCTCTCTCTTTCTGTGTTAAACACTGAGGTGGACGATGGCTGTCCTAGTTGTTCTGAGAGAGAGACAATTTTTCACTGCTTCATTGAATGTCCCAGACTTAATGTACTTTTTCAGTTGTTGGAATGCATTTTTACTTGTTTTGGTTTTGTTTTCACCAAAAGCACATTTATTTTGGGGGTCAAATACACTCAGAAACGCAAGACTGTTTGTCAGTTATTGAATTTTGTCCTGGGGAAAGCTAAGATGGCAGTTTGGGTCAGTAGGAGGAACATAATGGAAAATGTATTAGAGGAGGACTCAGGGTGTGTGTTTAAAAGGCTGGTCAAATCAAGACTCTTGATTGATTTTAAGTATTATGCAGCAATGAACGAACTGGACACATTTGAGGCCATATGGTGTTATAAGCAAGTGCTGTGTTCAGTTAGGGATGGGCAGCTTGTCATCGGAGAACATATGAATTGATTGTTTTGTATCAGTTTATCAATTGTATTGTGTGTTGGAAGATTTCCTGTGTATCGTGAACTTTTAGTTCATTAAAGTGTTGTTTTAAAATTCAAAATTCTCTCTCTCTCTCTCTCTCTCTCTCTCTCTCTCTCTCTCTCTGCACAGAGACAGCCTTCCTATCCATGGTCTGGCCTGTCCTCTGTGTGCATGGTCCAACAATACGCTGCATGTTTCCTGTTACAGTACCTCTGGGTGTGGCTTTTTTCAGCGTGTTTCTGATGCCTTTGGGGCTTGGGCAGAGATGAAGGACAAATAATTTGCATGAACTGATTTGCCGCTCCAGCCACACGGCTCTCTTTGACTGGCAAGAAAGACAGACCATCAGCGAACTAGTGCTGCCCTTCACATTTACAGAAAGTCAGTGGCTCATGGGATAAGCTAAATTAGGACAGATCAGCACTCACTCACACACACACACACACACACACACAACAAACTCTGCAAAATAAAATCTAATACTCTGTACTCTATAGTACAACTTCTGATCCAGCTGACTGTTCTGTGTTCACAGTTTATATCAGAACATACACTATAATATATAAATATCCTGAAAAAGAGCAGCCAGCTATATAAGCAAATTCCTTACATTAATAAAATGGACTGAAAACATATGTTAAGCACTGCATTTCGCTGATTTTTTTTTGGATATGAGAAACTGAATTATTCTCTGTGCATTTGCTATCATAGTCTTTTACGAATCATCAGAAATAATTTAATCTCACATTTTACATTACAAAATACCACAAATAAAAGTCAACAGTAATATCCTCAATATTCAATTTTCATTCCAATGTTATTTTTTTTCTTGTGTTCACATACTGTACTTTAGCCTTGTGAAAAGTTTTCTAGGCCTAATTCGTGACTGCAAATAGACTAACACTGGTGGCAATCTATGACATATGAAAACAATATAAAAAATATTTACTTATCCAATGATAGAATGAAAGACACTGACCATTACAGATCAGACTTGGTTTTATCACTGACCCTGACCACTGCATTGTTTTGAGTCTGCTTTGGTCTCCACACAGTGATCTGAAACTCCAAATGTGTGTGTGTGTGTGTGTGTGTGTGTGTGTGTGTGTGTGTGTGTGTGTGTGTGTGTAGAGAGAGAGAGAGAGAGAGAGAGAGAGAGAGAGAGAGAGAGAGAGAGTGTGTGTGATATGAATTTTTCGTGTGCTGTATAATGGCAGAGGACTGTACCCTGCTGTCCAAAATTACAGTTAAAGAAACAGCAATGCCATCCAACCAATCGTATCCTCTAAGCCACCTTGGTCTATTATGTTGAACAAAACTAATAGACAAATAGCAAATAGCAAAACTAAACATTGCAAATGTATGACAGAGAAAGCAGTGTGAAATAAATCTATATCATAAATCTATATACTCACGCCATCCCCTTCCTTCCTTGCAGTCTGCCTGATGCAATATGATGCACACAGTCCGTCTCTCCCTGGCTCCTGCCCCCTAATATCTATCTTCCCTTTTCTCTGACTGCAGCACGACAGGAGTCATGAGGGTTCATGAAAAAATAAATGTCCCATAGCCTTATCAAAGCCCTGGTTCTATTTTGAGAAACCCCAAAGATGGTCTCAGGAATTAGTCCTTTATCTTCTTTGACAGAAACAAGTCAATGTTTCATTGTTCTTATAAAAGATTGTTTTAGAGAAATGTTGAGGTTAAGTTGAAACTTTCAATAAAAAACATCAATAAAATCCATAAACCTACCAGCCTCAGCCTTAACCAATTCTCCATCATGCATATTGTTGCAATATCAATCTGACAGTGACTTGCATTCACCAGCAACTATTAGCGTTTCGTCCTCTGAGTGATTTAGTGGTACCCTATCGTTTTCTGTTGGCTACCTTGTGATATTTTTGCAATGGTGTCTGTACTCAGTGACATGATCAGTTAGAGGCTAGCGTAAGATATTACCAGAGAACACGACACAGCGTGCTGTTCAGTATGGGTCTGTGAATAAGCGAAATAAAATCCATGTAACATCAACATGATTTTTAAAAATTTTGTCAAGGTGTCAATGGATACAATATCTTTTTCCTATGTTGAAATAAATTTCTATTAAGGGTGATGTTGTGAAATAAGCATTGGATCATCCTGCTAAAAAATAGTAGGCAGGGTTTTTACGTGTACTTACATGGGGGCGAATACAACGGATAGGCAAGGCTACGCTTGGTCGTGACTCAGAATTATATCAATATTGCAATGGTAGTGGCAAGGGTGGATCTAGGGTAGGAGTATGCTATGTCAGGAAAAGCCCATCAATGGCCTCACTTCTCAAAATCGCAACGTTTTCGAGAGAAAAAAACTATGATTTTTAGATTTAGTATTATTTTTCGTGCTAAAATAGCTGTGGATCAGTGTAGTCTAAGCTCCAATTTCCCTGTCTCTGTGTAAATATCTGCTAGAGCTTTTTCCCCCTCGTTGCAGTTGGAGGCTGAGTGGGAACCCCCGCGCCCCCACCTTTTCTCTCCACCCCCGCCTGTCTCTCGACAACCAAAGAGCTAAAAATAGACCAGGGATCCCCCCCATCAATTTACAACACGTCACAAGGTCATCTACGCCGCCTCTCTCGATTCACGATCATTTCTCAGAACATTAGACTTGTGTCCTTGTCTGTGGATATCTCCCCTTTATTTCTAGCCACTGTTCTTTCCATGCCTCAAATTGCCTTGCTTTGTTACCTGTGCGATACGTTTTCTATTGATTAGCTTGTCCAGTGAGCTGGATAAGTATTATTTTTCCCCGTCCACATGTGAAGCAAAGCAGTGAGGATGCACATGAGGATTTTACAAGCTCCGCAAACTGGACCTCTCCTGCAGTGCTTGGTTGTCACGCATGCCATGTGAAAGGGAACCGTGTAAGACCAAAGGAAATCCCTGGTTTCCTCCAGTGATATCCAATATCACTCTTCTCCTGGGTATTATAACACGGGTGCCAGGCATGCAGAAGGAAACTTCCACTCAAGGTAAGCAAAATTGTATCTTTTGTGGATTACTTTTACGCAAGGATACGCCTTATTGTCAGAGAGACTCATACGGAGTGTGCTGTTTCAACCATTTAATAATTCAAATCCTATCTCACACCTTTCTCAAAATTTAAACATAGAGTATGAAAATTAAATTAGAAGCCTTACAAGCCCATCTCACCAAATCTCGAATGTTGTTCCTTTTCATGTAAAAGAAAACCTAATGAATGCATATTCATGTACCCTTATTGTAAAGTGTTACCAAGTGTTACCTGAAAGTATTTATGAATGGCCAATATCTGAGGCAGGGCAGGCAAATGTCATGCGTGCATTTTGCTCTTCCACATGCACCACACTCACCCAAAAACAGACAGACAGACAGACAGACACACACACACACACACACACACACAGAGAGAGAGAGAGAGAGAGAGAGAGAGAGAGAGAGAGAGAGAGAGAGAGAGAGAGAGAGAGAGAACTCCATACACTCCTACACAAAGATATACATAGTTACAGACTGCAACCCTTTCAGGAGAGTGAACAAGAACATGGTGAACTGTTTCTGACTCGTGTTCGACTAATGGGAACATGAATTATCTCAAATTCTCACCTCAGTTAGTAGGTGAATGTTCCATTGGCACATGACAAGGACCTGAGTTTTTCTGTATCAGACCAGGTATGCATTTTAGCCTGCAAGCAATAAGGCCTATCAATTTTAGACATTTTTTTAGCATGTTGAGGAACCACTTCGGGTTCAAGACTAGGCCTGTGCAGCAGCATTTTGTTGATTATCGATATGCTACTATTGCCCTCTTCAGAAAAGTGAATCGATCTGATAGAATGATAATATAGACTTTTAGGTTTATATTTGTACTATGCAAAAATCAACTTATAAAGACGTTACCTTTTTTCATCTCGAGTTGTAAGTTATTGTGAGTGTGTGCGTCCTGACAGCTTGTGGCGCACTGTGATGTGACTGACATTACGCCAAGCGCACTATAATAACATGTCACTGACAATGGTGTCGCAGATAATCAAGTCCAAAAATGATAAACACTGCGTTTCAGCCAAAATCAACCATGCTTCCAATAAAATTACCGCAGACCATGTTATCTGTTCCTCCGAAAAACGCAACCTCGGCCACTATGGTCCATTCTGGAAAAAAAGCCATAGTGCAATATTTACAGGCCGCATTGCTGACATCAGAGAGTCGACGCTCACGACTATTCCTCAGTGTTCTGTTCGTCTCCACCTAGATCAGTATGATTAGCCTAAGCAAAAATATTGTGAGCGCACACACACACACACACACACACACACACACACACACACACACACACACACACACACTGTCTCTCACACAGTTACGCATTTCCTGGCAGACACCAACATTTGATTTGTTATATGTAGGCCACTGAATAACATTTATCAAGAATTGGTAATAGCCCAATCCCGAAAGACAATGGAAGTCAGTGAAATTGAATGGTAATACATTCTTGGATAACTTTGATTCAATAATTCATGTAACTCTGCAATCCAAAACAGCAAATGAAACTTCATCTCACTCAGGCCCTATAATGCACAGTGGCTAATTACATGATGAAAATGATCAGGTTTCTACAGTCGAGGTAGGCTACAGAGTAATAAGACGTTTCTGTATCAATGACCAGATGGAAATCTTGTTTTAATAGAAAATCTTGTGGTCCGAGTAGTGTATTTGTGCAGTCTACTGCTTTTGGGTATTTAATGATTATATGATATCTGGGCATGGTCATTAATAAAAGTGTCGTCTTGCGTTCCTCAGCTGGTTGGCTCGATAATTAGCCAATGTATAACGTAGTAACCAAATCCATTCAGGGTAAGTCTCATATTCGTGTGTGTTTAACCTCAACTTTCTGTGTGAAGGCATACAACGGTGTCGTGATATCTTGCAACTGAATATTAATTTGTAAACATTGTAAGCTATGAAAGAATAATAACGGATTGACGCGTGTCATCCTTGTCATTCAATTATCCCCTGTGGCATCATGTTCTTTTCTGGTTCTCTAATATGAGTGTATTTATATTATAGGTCTGTAAACACACACATCCCCACCCACCCCCACACGCACGCACACACACACACACACACACACACACACACACACACACACACACACACACACACACACACACACACACCAATACCCGCACCAATAACCACACCGCAACAGTAGCAGGTATTTTACAACTGCCATGATGAATGCTCAGCACCATGGAGAGTTCTTGTCAATTAGCTCAGTGTCAGCTGGCGTAGCCTTTACTAAATAGAGGCACCACAAATGAGCTGTTCCGAGCTATGAAAAAAATATCGAATATCAAGAACATATTAGTGCGTCTGGCTGCGTGTTGTGTTGTATTCTATGTGTAACATGAAACATCTCGATGTGATTAAATATTTAAATCGTACAAGTACCTGTGTAGTCAAATAAACACACCTGACGACTAGTTGACTTCAGAACCTCTTAATCATACATGTACAGATTAAGGAATGCAAACCAGTTTGATGCACACGTGCAGAATTTCAGAGGTCACATAAACACTGTGACACATGTTTCATAGAGTCCAAACAGATGTGTTAAGCACTGTCATTTTTGGATCAGCGTCGTTAGAGTAGGCTATAATCTAAAGAAGTGGTATTACAACGCCTGGCATTCTGACTGCGGTGTTATGATATGGCATAGCCAAAGATTTAAAATGTGATATTGGCAATGTATATAAAACTAAATATCCGTGCCTGTGAAAAAAACGATAGGCAACTGGTGATGATAAACAGCTAAAACTGAAAACTGCTCGTATGTCATCATAATAGGCCTACTAGCAAATACTCTGCGTTTACTTGTATGTGTCTCAAGTTAAATGTAAGGCCAATTTACGAACGTGAGGTGCGATAGGCGGTGTTCGTGCCAGGCAGTGACGTTATGAGGTTGGTCTTGGTGAAATCTACCAATGAAACGAGCCGGTTCGATTCATCTGGGGTTGATCGCTATGAACGGGTGTCTGAGGTTTACAAGGCAAAGGAGCGACCACAACAAGACGCGGCTATTGAGGGGATGCGGCATCGATGCGCGGGAGCTGTCCACCAGCACCAATTCCCCGACGCAGAACAACGCAACGCTCAAAGCAATCCAGCGATTTCTCAAAAAGGAAATTCGAGTCCAGTCGCACCCCTTTTCAGTTTGCCACCCCCTCCTCCATCGCAGAGAGAACGATCAACCACCTCCTATCATCAGAACCACCATGACCTGCCTTGCCAGAATCAGTCAGCTACGCAGGCTGTCCACGTCCGGCAGTTGCAGTATGGCAAGTCCTCGCCTTTGACAAGTCAAGAAATTGTTCCACGACCTGCACGCCAAGGTTGCACATTTGAAGCCAAGCTTTCGAGGCCACGGGAGACTTCTGAAGCCTTGGTAGCTTCAACGCAGACGGAGGTGTTCCTTTTCGAGAGCCGCCACTGCAGTTTTTCTACGGAGGCGAACCATAGTCATCAGCGCGAAGCCCACATATCCCCGCAGCCCTCCCCTTCTCACCTGCCGCCGCCTCTGTTTTCGCAGAATCCTAGTACGACGGAGAATTTTCAGTATAGCGCTAATTACCAGCGCGGAGATATTGCGCAACGGAAAGCGGGGGTTTTTGAGCACATAGACCAAAAGCAATTGTTGCAGCAACAGCAGTGCAGCGCTACAGGGCTCCAACAAAAGAACACATTTATACAATCAGCCACACAAAACTCATGTCAAGGACACATTAATGTGTGTGAGCCAAGGGTGACGAATCAGCGGTTTTTTGAATCTCCGGCTCGGGACCTGCAGCAGCAACAGCCTCAATTGCGCGCTCAACGACAATTACTAGTAGGGAGCAGCCTGCCTATCAACTATTGCACCAAAGGCGCGGGAGAGCTGAGCAGAAATAACCAGGCTCCGCCACTGCAACAACACTGGCAAGAGGACGTACGCGGACTGAATCTCCTCCCGCTCCCACAAATTCCGCAATCTGATGGTCATGAGAGTGAGGAACTAGACGATAAATTCACTACACGGCAGGGGCAGCAGTACCCGCTACCTAAACATGAACGTCGATTGGTGAGAAACTCATCTGACACCAGTAGCAGCAACAGCAGCCCACCATACGGATCCAGCAACCAGTTGTGGCCAGAGAGTCGATATCAAGAGGAGCGAAGGAGTCGATCTGACAACAAAAAGGTAGATATATCTACCTCACCCTAAATAGGTTTATATTAGTGTTGCAACCATATAAACTGATTCAACTCATATAGCCACGCCTATCACATGGGTTAGCTCAACAGCTTGGACACTGTGTGAGTGTGTGTATGTATGTGTGTGTATGAATTGACACTCTCTAAGTTATTTCAGACATTATTTTTAAATCTAAACATTCTCTCTCTCTCTCTCTCTCTCTCTCTCTCTCTCTCTCTCTCTCTCACACACACACACACACACACACACACACACCCCCTCTCTCTCTCTCTCTCTCTCTCTCTCTCTCACTCTCTCACACACAGCTCCATTTTAAATTCTCATTTTTGTCATTCTGAAAATGTCTATAAATATCATTAAAATGGGTCATATCAATATGCTTCCATTCCATTCCGTGTGCATTAGAGATCTGTGTACACACCTCTTCACTTCACATGTTCTCACTTCCAACTAGGCTTTTATATATAGCCCCGTGCTCCATTTAGTATGTAAATGTTCCAGTCAAACACACATTTTTGCCCACACAGTGAGTTACCCATGGCAGTATTGAACTTAACCTGACTATTCATTACCAGGCCCAGAGGGAATTTGATGTAGGCTAGGTCTTCCATGTGAGCTTCTGGCAGCCTGCTCCTCAACCTTCTGACAGGAAGCTGCTGTTTCTACGGCCTGCTGCAATAGGCTATAGTGCTAGGCGCCAAAGGTGGCTTACCATCACATCCCCATGACATATCCTGAGGGAACTTGTCAAAATGGACTCCACCTAATGCGACCCCTTGATTGATCTCACTCCCTGACTATAACATTACGTCTGGCTGCTACTACTCAGTCCAACCAGACATTTAGACAACCATCTATGGCTGGAGTACCATTTAATGTTGTGGTCCAATATTTTGTAATTATGCTGCTATGCTTAGCCAAAACCATGGACAGGTTGTGGTTTGTCACTTCTGGTAACTTCTGATTGTACTTGTTCTGTATGGCCCCTGGCTGTTGGGGTGAGTCCTTGAGCCTCGGATCCTGAATTACTACCACAAGGGAGTTTTTTCTTGCCCCTGTTGCTCTTGGGTGCTCTGTTGCTCTTGGGTGTACTGTCTGTAAAGCGCCCCATGGGACAAATTGTATTTTAACTGGTGCTGTACAAATAGAATAGAATTGAATTGAACTGAATCATGACCTGGAATATCAGAATGGAAAAAAATCAACATTTTAGTAGCGAAGTTGAATTGCAATTTTAGGGTTATGTACACATGATGCACATTTATGGTTCTCTACCTCGTTTCTCTCCCTCAGGGAACAGTGGTTACAGTAGGCTATATTCATAACCTGACGTTTTTAAGCATCTTCAGTTCAACTATTTGTCATTAATGACTGAGCTTCGTCGTTATTGCCGTGGCCAAAGCTAAGACTGACATGCCAGACCAATAGTGATAGCGACACACACATGAAATGTACACCATCACAGGATCTTGTGACACACAGTGAAACCCAATAGCAGTCCTCTATTGTGGACAATGTGATAATGTGTCAAGGCAGAGTGACAGTGTGATGTGAGAGGTACATTGCAGTAGCCATTGTGGTTCATATGTAAGTACTCTCTAATGCCCATTGCAGGTGATCCTTTAATGGTTACCTCCAGTCAGATCCTCTAGCTGTGCATCTCTGATTATTGCTAATTATTGTTGTGAGCTGTATACTAGTATACTGTACTAGTATACTATACTGTATACTGTACTAGATGCAGAGTGTGTATGGGCCTATCACAGATGTGATGATGATTCAACAGATTGTTCAAACCTGTTAGGTAGCTCTGCATGGAACTGCACTTGATAACAGTGGATGCAGCAGCATACAGTAGTTGTTTATGCTCTTTAGGTTTTGTGCAAGAAAGGTACATTCTCAGTCAATTTGGCAAGAGGTGTATTGAGGACTGCACTGAAGTGGGAGTACCACATGTTATTAGTGTTGTAGCATTCATCTTGCGCAATCATCATTTTATAATATGGTATGCTTTTAAAGTAATTTGACAGTGTAGTTTGTGGGTATGTGCGTGACAAGGGTAGTTCTTTGGGTGGTGCACAATTTGAAAAAAAAAAAATCTTTCAGTAGTAAGTTAACATGTAAACAAGAACTGAGAACAGAGTCAAATGTGTCACAAAGGAGACCAGACAAACTTCTACAGATGGCATCAGGCTAAAATGCCTCTGATGTGCACCTGGATGCCTGTCTGAATAAACGGTTCTCTCCTGTCCTGATCTGGAAATTAGACTGAACTTTTAATATGACTCAGTTCTATCACCCTCAGTTCCAGCTCAGCACATAAAATGTGTCACCCCTCGTCCAGTCGGATGGACTTGTGTCACAATGGGGAAATGTTCTGTTGGTACCTCATTTAGAAAACCGAATCTCTTTGATGGTGGTGATGTGCCAGACCTTTTTATTTAGCTCCCTGTTTATGTAATTTTGCAATCTGTGTCATCTACAACCCACAAAAGCTGATGTGCATGGTTTTGAAACAGCCATGGCTGTAGAACAGAATGAGTTAGGCAGGTCAGAACAGCCTACTTTGAAACTTGTCAGAGATGCTATTGATGGTGTAGTATGTTGGTAAGGCCTAGCCCAGTGTGATTTTTGGGTAGTATGCTATTGTTTCATCAAGGATGTCATTTAATGCTGACATTCTGAAATATGGTTGTTGCTCAATTCGCACCCTATCAGATTTTGTTTCTCCTTTGCAAATGGTGGCAAACAAAAACTTCTACAGTAACATCATTATCTCTGCTGGGTTTGAAGTAATTATCACCACCGGGAACTATTAAAATGATTAGACACAGTTTACGTATCTAATTCAAGATGTGTCTAATTGGGATTATCTTTTTTTTTAATATTCACTCAGAATTTGCAAAGATCATTTTAAAAGAGAAACTCTGTATGATTAAGTCCATAGACCTGTTTAGGAGAATATTTTATACAAAATAGACTGAATGGTAGCTAGCATTAACCGAATGGGACATAGGAAAATGAAACGCCAAGTGAGCTTCTTTGCTCCATTCAGTTTGTATTAGCTGATGCTCCAGTATTTGGTCTATGTTGTATCAAATTTTCTTGTTCTTTTTCCTTGCAAACAACACTGTGTAAGCTCAAACAACAGGGCTAAGGACTGATTCACTCAGTTGTCAGATTTTTCCATTCAGTTGATGGCTTTTTCTGAGAGGCACAGCTAAGCCAGAGCTCTGCTCTATATCACAGCCTCTTTCAAAGTCAAATTGTAAAACTGCAGGGCCTGCACCTGTGCATCGGATTGCTTGCTTTTGATTCCCCAAGAAGCTTTCTAGTAAACAGGAAATGTATCTCCAGAGAACACACTGGTTTAGGTGGAGACAGATGACTGCATCTTACTGAAAGAAACATCTGTACTTTTTCATCTTTTTAGGTTTCCCCCCTCCCCTCCCAATTACACATTTTGTTTTTGCTTTTTTTTCTTGAATCACATCATTACAGCAAGGCATGGCCACACTACGTCACCTGAATATCATTTTACCATAAGCACATGAGCCTGTGATCAGCAAGGGCCAAAGACATCCCTGTTTCCAATAGTAACCCCCTTTCTGATTTCATAATGAAAGGAGTGTGCAGGGACCCAGCTGTGATCAAAGGGCAGTGTGGCCTTTAACCCTTTACAGCGCTTTCACATGTCGCTCTACCATTCACATTTACATGCAATTTTCTGTGAAGTACCCTCTAAAGACAGAAAGGCACAGTTTTGAAGTATGTATAAATAATAATGACAACTTCTACCCATGCAGTTCCTGATGTTTACATGCTTGAGAGCCTTTTCAGTGTTTCAGGTCTTCAATATATCTCCAAAAGCAAGATTGAAAATCAGATTTAGTTTTCAGATAACCTTGGATGGTGTATTAAATCTTGAATATGCCTTCCTAATTTTTGTTTATTTTACAAACAAAATTCCATAATGTGCATTTTCTTTCATTAATTAATTTATTTAAAAAGGACATTGCACATTAATGAACATCTCTGTAAGTGTGCCAGTATTAGCCATTGGGCTCATTTTCAACTGCAGTCCTTTTTTATTTATTTTATTTATATACTTTGTATATGTATATATTGTAATATGTCCTAGATCCTATTAAGTTGGCAATGTTTTACTCCCTATGATACCAATCACATGTGAAGACCTATTTAACACACAAGCAGCAAATATTGGTCTCATGGATTACCCATTAAATAATATCCAAACAATGTTGATACATAAGAATGCTTAAAAACATGTCATACTGAATAGTTGAAAAACAGAATTTAGAAACAGGGTTCACTCGGCAGCTTCCCCAATCTTAACTGGGGAGTATCAGGTTTCACTAGTTTGTCTCTTGCTCAGTTTGAGTGACAGGGGGTTTCTGCTCAAAGTTTAAGGTACAGTATATCAGGGGACTTGAAGTTAGACATTATAAAATGATATTCAAGATCCTTCAACACATTCTATTAGTATTCCCAATAAAAGCCATGAGCTAGAGATATGAATTGATCTATACAGTAGTTTTAGACACAAAGTCAAGACAAACTGGTGCTTGGAATGTTTTGCATAGGCAGAAGGGCTTAAAGAATGCACACTGGGATGTTTAGCCGTCTATACCCCTGCTATTTGATACAGGCAGAGGCTCTGGAGGGAGGGTGGAGATGGCGGGAAATGTAGACCTAGCCTATGTAACAATAGGTTTGTGTACTATAGTCTTCATTAATGCTTAACCTTTAGATGCATTCTTATAAAACGAGACAGTGTTAGATGATAGCCTTCGATGGCTTTACAAGTTTCCACAAGTACAGAAAGAGGATTATTGAGGGTTTTTTTTAGATTATTGTTCGTTTTTTTTTTTTTTTTTTTTGCTTGCTCTTGAATGAACTGTTAATCGACTCAACTGCTATTGAGTTTCAGCATATCCTTAGTGGCTGTCCCTGTGAACATTCTGAGACCACAGATCAATAGGCCCAAGTGCACCTCTGGCATGCTCTTAGGAGTGAGTAAGACTTTCTATGAATCAGTGGTGGGGACAAACTGCCAGAGTAATAATGATGTATGGAATGTCTTGCTGCCATGTTGTCCTGTGGGCCTGACTCCAATCTTATGGTGTCTTATCATGGTGTCATTGGTCAGCAGTTTCTGACCTGCTTTCTACTGTTTCTTGTTTCATGTGGGCAGGTCAATGCTGAGAGACAAAAGCTGAGCCATGCTAGATCCAAGCCCTCAGTCTCCGCGAGCAGCCACTCGTTGCCTCAGATAGCCATGAACAGCTGCAAGTACAATGGGGGAGTGGTGAGACCACTGGGCAGCCTGGCGTCGTCACGACGCAACCTGGCGGAGCACGACTCTGAGACCCAGCCGCTGCAGACGCTGCACAGCTCTGGCCTGGAGGTGGTGGTCTCCAAGGGCAATGGCGAGGACCGCAGCAAGGCGTCCAACGAGAGCCTGGTCCGAGAGGGCGGCGGTAACGCGCCGCAGAAGAAAAACAAGGACATTGGCTACAAGCTAGGCCATCGCAGGGCTCTGTTTGAGAAGCGGAAGCGGCTCAGTGACTACGCCTTGATATTTGGCATGTTTGGGATTGTTGTCATGGTCACAGAGACTGAACTATCCTGGGGGGTTTATACTAAGGTAAGTGATAACTTAAGACCATTTCAAACACTTGACATCAACAGGATATCAATTCACCTTGAGTCTCAATTAGCTCTAGGCTGATGAGTTGAACATCCAGCAGAGTCTTTCAAACTAGCACTGCAGAAGAACACATAGGGAAGATGCCACAAGCATCATTTGACCTTTCATTGGTTCTGGGCTGACAAATTTAACATGGCATCTGCTTGCGGATCAGACTGGTAGCTTGTATCAGAACCAATTGCGAGAGTTTTTTTACATATCAATTTGTTTTTCTCCAATTGTTGTTAAAGGATGCATTTGTATAACAGAAAGATTTTGTTATAGGTATGGCTTTGTATGTTTTCATTCCCTTGGGCAGATATAATTTTTTTTATATATATATACAGTATATATAAATGGAGCTTTGGGATGGTAGTCATCAGACTAATGACAGGTGAATTAATTAGTTTATTCAATGTTATGTCACAAGGGAGTCTCAAAACAATTTCTCCCATAATTGTGTCCCAAAAGGCACGGGACCAGAGGTTAGGTGTGGGGAGACTAGGGGAGTAGTCTAGTTTCATTGTTAAAAATAAGTCCCCTAATTGGTAGGCTTTCAGATGATGAAAGAGAGTCTTAGCATTTATTGAGATGCCAACAGCACCACTTCAATTCTCAAATATTAATAACACGTATTTCACTGCCTTTGTTGTGGTCCGACTGCGAGGGATTTGTTTTGGGCAGCGCTTTTTTTTTTTTTTTTGCAAAGCCGATGAGCATTGAGAAATTAAGAGAAGAGACAGGACACCTTCTTCCCTGAGCTTTACCACTCAGGATTCTGAAAATTTTAAAATATATAAAATGAAAAATAACATTTTTATGAAAGTTAATCTTCATAAACTTTAGATGATGCCTTTCTCCTGTATGTGTGCTACAAACCAAAATGTGTCACATCTTCAAATCTTTTTTTAAAGCGATTGTTGATTTCTAAATGATTTCCTCTATCTGCTTCTATGCACAGAGAAAGGCATTACTAGGCTTATGTGTGAGTGATGGAGAGACATGGAGAGTTAATTCCTTAAAAATGACTGCATTTAAATAACAAAGCGCTTGCTAAAAAGTTTGCAGTTGAGTGTTTGACATGACTCAGCTCTGATTTTATAAAGGCAAACAATTAGAAGCAGGAAATCTGGCACCATATTGTGCCAGTGTAATCTCATTTATGAAATTAAATCAAATCACTGTTAAGTCTAATGTACAACTGATTTAAATGAACAGCAATATATACTTTTCTTCCCTTTCAGTATGACTATCAGTGTATGTATTTAGAGTAGATAGGTGTCCTCCTAGAAAATACATTGTGGTTTCCAATGCTCACCATTTGTTTTACTTCTCCAGTGCTAGGGGCTCGTGCTCGCTACTCTTGAGCATTTGCCCTGAACTGCTACAAATGCCCAAAGTACAATAGGCATATAAGTCCTAGGTATAATAGACAATACAGGTATGAACTGGTTATAGGAACAGAAAACAGAAAGCTAATCCATAAGATAGCATCTAAAACTCCAACCTGTGCTTGGGAGTCAAGGGAGCAGCTCAGCTCTCATTCAGCTCAGCTCAGTTCTACTATGATATATGGGCCGCACACAGCTGTGCAGCACTAGCATATAAACCATCCAATTCATCACCTCCCCCGGCAGCTGTGATGGATTCCCGCTCGTGGGGAGCAGTGCACCAGTGGGGGGGACAGCGATAGTGGTGGGGGGGATAAATGTTTGCAAGCCCATGAGCAGTCTCTACATTTTACAGTTCACTCCTCATTGTACATGGCCGTATTTCAACCGGCCATTGGACTGGGCCTGGACTCTCTCCAAGGGGATGGCGGCCCAGTGCGGCCATGATTCTGTCTCGTGTCTTGTCCGTGCATACAGTCCATTACCGACACTGTATATCTGAGAAGTAATGGCGGTTATGTTTTCATTATGTATGGCATTCGTCTAATAAAGTGCCACCGATGTGGAGCGTGGCTAGTTTGAGTGGTTGACTGCCCCAGGGATCAGCCCCCGTTGGGGGTACACCATCGTTGGCACAGATGATTTAGACAGTATGCCATTAATGGATGGAAATGACTGTAGGCTTATAGCAGCAGTTCCTGGTGTTTACATCCTCTAGAGCCTTTCAAACTGCCCAGTGTTTCATGTCTTTAATATCTCCAATAGCAAGATTGAAAATCTATCAGATTACCTTCCTGTGAATGTGTATCAATCAATCAATATGCATTAGTATTTTTTGTTTATTTTAGTTTAGGACAAAATTCCTTAATGTGTATTTATTGGAATGTTACCTCAGTAAATTCATGACATGATTTTGACAACCTATACAGCATAATGTAGATGTGTCAACAACATCCATACTAATCCATGAATTGTAGCAGCATAAATGAATTGTTTTATCTGTGCGTGTGTGTGTGTGTGTGTGTGTGTGTGTGTGTGTGTGTGTGTGTGTGTGTGTGTGTGTGTGTTTGTGTGTGACTGTGTTAGCATGTTCTGATATGTTGTGTTTGTGTCCTCTGCAGGAATCCTCATATTCATTTGCACTGAAATGCCTTATCAGCCTCTCCACTGTTATTTTGCTTGGTCTTATTATAATGTACCATGCGCGGGAAATCCAGGTGAGAAATAAATACCAAAGCACTGAAGGCCACCGGTGGCGGTGTGCTGTCCTTGATAGATGTGTGTGGCTCACAGTAATGCTTGTGTGATGTGTGGGTTGAGATATAAAAAAGAGTGCAAGTCATAGTTTGTCGTAATACATCTAATTTGATGAAGTGACTAAGAAAAAATATGATTTTGTGCAAATCTGGGATGAATCATGGGGTCTGTTCCGCTCCACGTCTCTAGCTCTTCATGGTGGACAATGGTGCGGACGACTGGCGGATCGCCATGACGTACGAGCGCATCTTCTTCATCGTGCTGGAGCTGCTTGTCTGCGCCATCCACCCCATCCCGGGCCAGTACGTCTTCACGTGGACGGCACGCCTGGCCTTCACCTACGTGCCCTCGGTGGCCGACGCCGACGTGGACATTATCCTGTCCATCCCCATGTTCCTGCGCCTCTACCTGATTGGCCGAGTCATGCTGCTGCACAGCAAGCTCTTCACAGACGCCTCGTCACGCAGCATCGGCGCGCTCAACAAGATCAACTTCAACACGCGCTTCGTCATGAAGACGCTCATGACCATCTGCCCCGGCACCGTGCTGCTGGTCTTCAGCATCTCCTCCTGGATCATCGCCGCCTGGACCGTGCGCGTCTGCGAGAGGTACGGTGTCCTTTCGTGCGTTTCAGAGCCTCCGCCGCAATCCGACTGGCTGACATTGCCTACACCACCACCATGACAACCACCACCAACACCACCTCCACCATGCACAGAGTCGTCAACCACCATCCACTCCTCCAGCACCTCCTTCATCTCTTCCCCCTTTCCCCTCTTCTTCCTCTGGGCTCTGTTGTTCACCCACTCCCCTCCCCCTCCTCCACCTCTCACGCACTCATTTCTGCCACTTTAGGGACATAAAAAGCTACCGCCTCCAGAGGGAGAAGTGAAAGGGGAGGTAGTGGTGGTGGAGGAGGGGGGATGGGGGGTCGGTGGGTGAGTGAGTGAGAGGTTGTAGTCGTGTCTCATCCAGCTGTTGATTGCATTTAAAAAAAAAAAAAAAAAAGAAAAAGAGAAAGAGAGAGAGAGACAAGACCGCTCTTGTGTCGTACGCTGTATTAGCAGTCTATTCATAATTCATGAGTGTCTAACTGTTTGTTTGCTGAATGGTTTGTTTTGGTAATGCTGAACAGCCCCAAGGATGCCCATCTCTTCATCCTGTTTCATCTCAAGGGGGGACGGTGCAGATTTGAAACTGGTCTCTGCTCAGCCGGCAGAGGCGTTGAAGAGCAGCAGCACTCATTTCAATCCTTTTGCCTTGTTTAAACCAGAGCTCACCTGTAAAACCTGATTCTGCATCACATGACTCACCTGAAATAGATTCATTTCAGCTGTCATGGAGAGACGCGTGTGTCTGTTGCTGTGTGTGTAGGTGAAGTATGAAATGGTGAATCTCTTTTTTTCTTTTTTTTTCTTTTTTAATCTTCAATCCCGCAGTGTATGTCTCAGATTTTTTCTGTGCCTGCTTTGCCTCCAGATGTTGTTCCATCCCTCCACCCAGCTACCAGTCACTGCTTCACCTTAACCACTTAGCAGTCTTCACCATGCGTCACTAGTGTCCAGAGAGAAGCCTGTTTCTAGTCACTCCATAGCTGAGGTGTCACAGAATATGACCTCCATGCACTGCCCCCCCTTCCCTTCTCTGCCCCTAGTGCCATCCGCAGAAGTGCACGCTAAAAGGCCAGCCTGCTTTCATTTAAAAAAAAAAAAAATGTGTGTGAAACGACGTAAAGTGTGAGTGTGTGTGTGTGTGTGTGTGTGTGTGTGTGTGTGTGTGAGGGCCTGTGTGTGTGTGTGTGTGTGATATACTGTAGAAAGACAGCAAGACAGATTTAGAGTGTGTATGTATGTGTGTGTACATATGCGAATGTGTGTACAGTTAGTGTGTGTGTGTGTGTGTGTGTGTGTGTGTGTGTGTGTGTGTGTGTGTGTGTGTGTGTGTGTGTGTGTTTAATTCACTGTTGTACTTTCTATTTCCCCTCTATGCTGCTCCATAGGGATACCATGTGAGTCCTCGCTCTCTAGCCGTGGAAAAAAAAAAAAAAAAACAAAAAAAAAAACCTACCATTGTTCATTGAGCTGGTGCCACTGCTACTCAGAGACTTGGAGGGGGTGGGCGTAGGCGATGCCATAAATCGATCGATCAATGAATAAATAATTAGATAGATAAATAAACAAAATGTGCAACGTGGCACCATCCTCATAAAAAGGAGAAAGGGGTACGTAGAGTATGGAAAATATATGTAGGCTCTTAATCACTTTGGAGTAGGGAAAGCTATCAGTTTTAGCGGCACTGTAAAAGAAGTGTCTGTTTCTCAGCAGCTTTCTGACATAAAGGAGGAGGCGGGAGCTCGTGCTAAAATGGAGCAGCTCCTTCAAATCACCTTCACAAACAGGCCTCAGGGTATCTCGCTATTATTGTTGTTCCTAAACCAATTATTAGAGACAAGAAATGTGTTCACACCTCAGAGACCTTTTGGAAGAATATGATGTTAATCAAAAGCTTTATGTTTTTTTTTTTTTTTTTTTGGTAGAGTTTTGTCTTCCGAGATGTAACTGTTTTTAGTATCACAACTTTTTCAACATTCTTGTAATGTAAAAGCAAGTTTCTGACAGGGTTATATCAACAGATTTTTTTTACACTTTTACACTTATTTTCTGCACACACACACACACACACACACACACACACACACACACACACACACACACACACACACACACACACACACACACACACACACACTCCATATGTATATATTTATATGGTTCATGTCATGTCATCGTGTGAGAGAGTGGTGGAGGGTGATGCTGTCCATTTTAGAACAAACTCTCAGGCAGTTGGAGGGAGAGCAGCGAACGGTGTTATATAAAAGCTCTCCTTTCTCCATTCAATTCTCCAAACCTGATTTGAAAATAGGCTGGGTGCTCACCTATGGTAAACAATGAAACAGCATGATGGTCTTCATGTTTACTTTTGCCATATGATTGCAAAGAGGTGTTAGTGTTGTTAACGTGCTGCAGTGCGGGAGGCAGTGAAGTGGGATGGGGGCTCTGGGAGTATTATTTGATAATGCTCTCCACAGCTATGACTGTAAGCACACAGTTCCAGTCTCAGGGTGCAGGGATATGAGACTGAACCAGAAGCACGTAGTGGGTGGGAGAATGGAAAGGCTTTCTTTAGGCCTTTAACAGAGACTATTACTACTGTGCCAGCTACGTCCTTCACCTTCTACCTCATTACCTGACTGGAGATACAATATGGCCCTGAGAAGACCATTATTTGTCACCAAACGTCCTTTTTTTCTTCCCCCCTGTCTGTTTTGTTTCTTGACATCTCTTTACATTCCCTCTCTTGAACATGTTGACAGAAGGAGTCAATAAGAATAAAAAAAGTCCGCTGCAACCAGGATTTAATGCTCCCACAATTTTTTATTTTACCGTAACGTTTCGGGTATGCACACCCGAAACGTTACACGGTAAAATAAAAAATTGTGGGAGCATTAAATCCTGGTTGCAGCGGACTTTTTTTATTCTTATAGACTTATTTGATTGTCCTGCTCCTAGGGCAAGTTCGGATGTGCGGGCTTAACTACTTTTTTTCAGAAGGAGTCAATGCCATTAGATTGTCTGGAAGACATGTGTGGGGCTAACCATCTTGGATGTCTGTGACTCATCTACTGTACACATGGACAGTTTACCAAGAGAATATAGTGTGATTTGGTCTGAACTAATTCATTTATGGATAACAAATCGGCAGCATCACTTAGTTAGTTGTATAAACGATTGTTCAGGAGGTTGTTCAGGTTGTTCAATGATATCGTAGAGTGAAAACGGCGAGAGAGAAAAAAAGGCCTATTTGTCATTGTTCCTTGGTGAGAGGAGGTACATCACCTTTGATGGTACCCTATGAGACCAAGCTATCAACTAACAAGCTAACAACACTCTACCTCATTTACTTACTTCCTGGTTACAGTCGCTTACCAATGAGTCAACAAATGAACAGCAACCCATAAGCATGGTCCATCTGAAATGTCTCAGCCTGTCTGTCATTCGGGTGTTGGTCATCAGTGAATGTTCATGAATTTTTCATGTGAGAGTGTTTGTGGGTGTCTCTGTGCTGGTTGGTGTGTAGGGTAAACTGATATGTGCGGAGTGTGTGTTTGGAGTTTGTGTGTGTGTGTGTGTGTGTGTGTGTGTTTGAAAGTTGTGAGGATTTATTGATCCCTATATACACTTGGAACTTCGGTTTGTGAGGCTGAATATAAAGTTGTAGGCTAGAAAGCTTTGGTATTTCAAAGCTAACAAGCTGTAATTCTGGTGATGTGACCAGCTGATCGATGGTGATGCAAACTCCCCATGGAAGTAGATAGCAAACTCCCCATGGAAAAAAGTGGCCGACTTCCTACATATTTTCACTTTTTTTTTTTACAATTTAGATTGAGGTGATCTGAGGCTCTGAGAATTTAAGTAAGAGGTAGACTAACTAAAGTACACACCAAAAATTGTGTGTAGAGAGTACAGTGTATGTGTAGTCCACACTTACCCCGTTTCTGTTGCTGAAATTGTGCATTTGGCACATGGGTGGATTCAAGAAAACGTTTAGATTGTGCCTCTGCCATCTCCCTTGTGGTGTCTTTTTTTTTACAATTTCTGTAATATTCTGCAGTTGCCTAAAACATTTATCTTGTTTGACCGGACAACAAATCTTCAGCAAAAATTCTGTAAGGTGAACCGTCTTTGCCAGTGCTTTCAATTCTGATCTTAGTTGAAGGTGGTACCAGCTCTTATCCATTCTATGCTAGAACTTCACACAGTATATTGAGAGCTTTGATCGTTGACCCGGTGTCCTTACCCTACAATATGGCCACGTGTTATTATGTAGTTCCCCCTTGATTAAGTTAGCAGCCAGTAGAACTTTTGAATGGATAATGGATTTTTTTTTTTTTTAAAATACAAGTGGATAGGCCATCATGTATTGCTGTGTTAACAGACTCCCTGTTATAAGCCAATGGCAGTTTATGGTGCTTTCCTCTTCTCTGACTTTACATGTCATATTTATGATGCAGGCAAGAACTTATAAGAAATCATATGGAGACTGTATCTCTCCCACGGTGTCACAGACACTAATGTTCAAATACAGCAGATTATAACAGAGGACACAGTGACAGGGAGACTCGGAGTGCATTGACTAATCATACTGTTACACTGGGACACCATAGAAGCCAAACCTACAACCTGTTCAGCAGTGAATGACAGACAAAGAGCTATAATTTTGCATCTCTGAGATCTGACACCAGCTTCAAAAGAGATCAGCCCCATATGGTGCAAAAAACAAACAAACAAAAAAAAAAGTTTCAAATTTCGGATCTTGCAAGACAGTTCCACCATGTGAACAACATCCAGACTCTAGACTTGTGCCTCTATGCATATGATCAGCTGTGGTGATCTCTGAAGATCTGGTGCTAAAGCCTTTTCATGCACAGCTCTGAGAAAAAAAAGAAGAAAAAAGAAAAAGTTTCTGAAGCTTCAGCACTGAACTGATTTTCCTCTGAGTTATTTATTTATTTATTTATTTTACTATCCCAGTGTAGGGACTTACAGGTGAAGGCACACTGCCAATATTTGTGTTCATTGGGCTTCCATTTTGACAGTGTCTAAGATGGCTTCCATTAACACCTTCTAGGCTTGATCATTTCCCCCACGGCTCTCAATATACTGGACTCTATCTCAGCATGCAGGTTGTGGAGATCTTTTTTTAAAAACAAGCCTGCATGGTATCTGCTGCTTCGTTCGTTCGTTCGCTCGCACGCATGTTCAAACTGAGCTTTTTTTTCCTCCTCCAATCACTGTCTGGTTTTCGATAAGGAACACTGTCTAGTCTACTTAACTGCTTCGTTCGCATGTTTAAAAACGGGGCTTTACTTCTCAATCACCACTGTCTGGTCTCAATTGGAGAAGCGGAGGTTGCTCTCACTCTCTCAGAGCATGTTTGCAGTGTCAGGCTGGGACAGAAATAGATAGGCCCAGCTAATGGCATGATACATCATGTGTGGAGAGTGAACTGTCTAGGAGGAACTGTCCAAGGAGGCTTTCTTTTTTAGAGAGACCCATTTTAAAATTCCAATCGAATGCGAAACCATCTGCTCCAGGTGTTCGTAGCACCATTTCACACCTAATTAAATCCCAAATTTGTGGCCAATGCCAATTTACATGGTGGGTCACAAGCGGTCAGACTGGTCATTGGCAGTTCTCTGGCATGTTAAATTGTTTGTGCCGCACTCAAAGAGCAACTTATTTTGCTTTTTTAAACTATGTTTGCATACCACAATGAGACATGGTATTTGACTCTTTTCCGAGTGCACTCATATTGCGTGAACCCTTAGACCCTTGTCTCCTCTCGGACAGATTATTGATCTGAAGTGCATCAGCGCACCGGTGAAGTCGAGGTGAAAAGGTTGGAATGGGTTGTGTGTCTCAATCTTGGGCCTGTCCTCACTAGGCACAATTAATGACTAAAGAAATGAATAGATAACTGAATGTTGCCAGAAGATGTGCTCCTCTCAGGTCTTCTGTATGGTTGCTTGCTATTTCTGATGCTCAACAAAGTGATGGTGTTTGGACCTTTGTTGGGTTGTATGTGACACCATTTGTTTGGGAATGCTTGTGTGTCATCAGCACAGTTCATCCTATGCTTTATGTCGTCACAGTGGATGCTTGAAAGTTTTCACCCCAAATGAAACAAATGTTCTTTTTAGACATTGTGTATGTAAAAACAATCAAACATGATTCAATCAGTTACGTACATACAGATAAAATGAGATAGTTTGACATTTTTGTCATTCTAATGAGTGTCTGTAATACATAGTGGTGGGTCTTAACCCTTCCAACACTGACAACAAATAGTTTTTTCTTTTTTTTTCTACTTTTCTTTATTGTTTTAATTACACCTTTAGAATATGTAGTGACGGTGGTACAGTATATACAGTATACTACATAGCATACTCTTGAAAAACCAATGCCTTGCCATGACTCCTCTGTTTCGCTGGCTCCCATTCCCAGTCCTCTGCTTCTCACAGCAGCCTTGTCCTCTGTCTGTCCTGTCACTGCACCAGGTATCACGACAAACAGGAAGTGACCAGTAACTTCCTGGGAGCGATGTGGCTAATCTCTATAACTTTCCTCTCCATTGGCTATGGAGACATGGTGCCACACACGTACTGTGGCAAAGGCGTGTGTCTGCTGACAGGAATCATGGTATGTCTCGTCTTGCCATTGTTCAGATTTTAATGAACAATTAAACATAAACAAACATTGTTTTGTTTTTTGTTGTTTTTTTGTTTTGTTTTGTTTTTTTTTGCCAGAGAATATAACTTTACAGATTTGGTCTGTTTTACATCTATAAATTAGTTGACATTAGTTGAGTCATAGCCTAAATTACAATAATATAATAATAATAATAATAATAATAATGATGATGTTTCTCACAGGGGGCTGGTTGCACTGCACTAGTGGTGGCTGTGGTAGCCAGGAAACTGGAGCTCACCAAGGCTGAGAAACATGTGCACAACTTCATGATGGATACACAGCTCTGTAAACGAGTAAGCATTTCAAAATACACTTCTGAATTGGACACCTTATGGAGTTGTTCTCATTCCTCTATTATAGAGCAGAACTACAGTATGTCTGCTGTCAGTTTTATAACCATTATAAGCACTGGGTTGTCAGGCAAATAGCTGGTGAGGTTGTCACTCAGCTGAAGGTTTGTCAGAGTCAGTTAGAACTAGTTTCACTATTAGGCTACTAGATTACTCTATCATGAAGGTATAATGGGAGTATATACAGTCATTCTCAGTGATACATTTGACATTTTAGTAGAGGTATTTGACTATGCTTTATTCCACTTTTATTCCTTTTATTTCTTTTAACTAACTAACTTTCACATTCTGCCATAGAGCACTGACATCTCTTTCCATGTTCTATCTCCTTCTCCAGGTCAAGAATACAGCTGCCAATGTACTCAGGGAAACATGGCTCATCTACAAACACACAAAATTAGTGAAGAAGATTGATCACGCCAAAGTGCGCAAACACCAGCGCAAGTTTCTACAGGCCATCCATCAGTGAGTAGGACAGAAGTAAAGAGCAAGTTGTCTGTTGCTGAAAAAGTTACTGAGCATGAAGGTGATAAGGATCATTTGACAAGGATAGCATTTTTTAATAAAAAGTAGCATTATTAGGGTGACAATTAAAGGGCAATTCACCATGCTGAAACATATGGTGTGTCAAACATAACTATTTAACTTGCCTACATGTTTTTAAACTCTTTGGTAACCCTGAAATGATCAGGTTTTGTCCACGGGCAGTGATTTGAAGCTGGTGCTCAGTTGATGTAGTTCTTCTGTGTGATGTGACAATGTCTTCTATCCTTTCCCTTCCCTTGACCTTTGACTCCCTGCTTGTGGTGAGAAGTGTAACAGTTGACTGGCTGTTGTTGTGTACTAAATGTTGTGGGGTTCTAAACTTGAACTGTGTTCTTGTTCTGTCTCTGTTTTGCTCTATCACCGCAGAGCTCAGAAGTAAGTTGTTGTCCTTGCTGTTTGCCCTTTACTCTCTCTCTCCCTCGCATTCTCCTCCTTCTCTGTGTCTCACATGCATGAGGTTTTTTAATATGGGTGCTGATTTTAATTTCTCAAACACTCATGTTTGTAATGAATTGAACTTTTCCATTGCTCTGCACCTCTTATTTAAAACACAGGCATTTTCAGGCTTTAGGTTTACCGTGCTCATACATATACCATTAATCAATGAGGTTGACACTGTCTCCATATTAACTTGCACTCATCCTGTGCTGTAGAGGTGTTTGACTCATTTTGTTGGGGTTATGCTAAGGTAACGAGGAATAACCATGCATGGGTCTTTCAAAGTCAGATGCAAGATGATGAAGATGGAGGATTTTTTGTTTTGTTTCAGAAAGAATATTAGCTCTGTCCTGCATTAAAACAGACTGTCAGCTTCCACAGTTTCAATTCCAGTTCCAATGTGTCAGTTTAGAATGATTCTTTGCCAAGTTGTGCTTGAGAGCACAGTTGAAGTCCTCTAGTAGTTGCTTAGAAGAAAAGGCAGGATAAGGTGGCAGATGTTCTATCAATCTCACTCTGTATTGCCATACGTCTACCTGTAGTTTACCTGACAGGTATTTACTCTATTTTACATAGGAGTTAGAGGACACACCTGTACACCATTCCCACAAGTTTCCCCTTTGATGTCATTTATGCCAGACTCATGACTGTGTGCTGGTTTATGTGCCATCTTCCCTCCATGAATGAGGCCCCCTGACATTCTCTTAATTTCTTTTGTTTTGATGAATGGTTGGTTGGCTGCAGGAATCCAACCTAAATATTTTTAAGGGTGACCACTAATCTCCTCCGTAAGTCCTAATAGCCCTGAACCCTCTAAGACACAAATTAGTGATGTTGAAAGGGACACACAACTATTTTTGAAAATGAGCTCTTTTGCTATATTCCCTGGAGTTAGACTATTGAATATTACCTTGCTTGTTTCCATGCAGCCGTTGTCCCAGTCTGACTCTAGTGTTTTTTAGCTTAGCATAACTAAGCCAAAACTTGATCTTAGTATATGTCATATCTGTGCAAGTGCCAACTTTTAAATAAGAATAAGATTTCTGTGGTCACTTTTGGGAGTTGTGTGAATAGATTCACTGGAACATAGCTAAAAACACTGGTGTCAGATTGGAACAACAACTGCATGGAAACAATAAAGATAATTATCTAACTCTAGAGAGAATACACTGTACAAAATGACCTACCTTTCCAAAATAGTGGTGTGTTCCTTTAAGTGTTTCAGGGTCCAGGCCTTAGGGCTTAGTGAAGACATTGAGGTTCAGCCTGAGTGTTTTGAGCTGACAGAGATGAGTGGACTCTTTTACGGTGTGTGCACTGCATGTGACAGAATGGCTGAGGGGACTGTGAATGCTTGCATGCAGGTCAGACTTTCTCACCCACTGCCTGTCTAAAAGGGCCTTTCTGACAGTACTGTGTTGCTCTTCCCTGGTGACTCCCCTTCCTCCCCTTGTACCCGAATGTCCTCCCCACTCCATCCCCTCCTCTCCCCGTCCCCCCACCCCCACCCTCCCTCAGGCTTCGCAGTGTGAAGATGGAGCAGAGGAAACTCAACGACCAGGCAAACACCCTGGTGGACCTGGCTAAGGTAAACATTGACTATTGGGTTCATATAGCCTACTTGATTATTGATTAATGAGGATGTGTTCCTAATACCAAATCTCAGACTCTAGCTAGCTGTGGCTTTTACTTGTCGCATATAGGAATATCAGACTAAGGTTATCTCTCTCCTCTGTCAGTGTGTGTGTCTATATGTGTGTACATATGTGCATATATGTGTGTGTGTACGTAGGCCATGTGTGCGTGTGTGTGTGTGTGTGTGTGTGTGTGTGTGTGTGTGTGTGTGTGTGTGTGTGTGTGTGTGTCTTTGAGTGTTTGATATTTTGGATAATGTTTAGATGTGTGAGTGCCCTGTTCTAATTGCTGGTCATCCACTCTGCAGACCCAAAACGTGATGTACGATCTGGTGTCAGAGCTGCAGGAGCGCAGCGAGGAGCTGGACAAGCGCATCGGCACGCTGGAGGACAAACTGGACTCGGTGACAGGCACCCTCCAGGCCCTGCCCTGTCTGATCTCGCAAGCCATAACCCAGCAGCAGCAGGACCTCCTGGATGGTTTCATGCACCGCTACCGGCCTGGCTCGCTGGGCTCCGAGCGCTCGTGGACGCCCTCACGGCGCCGCCGCTCGCCTTCCACGGCGCCGCACACTTCCTCCGACAGTGGCTAGCGCAGTCTGGGACAGATTCTGGCACTGACGCTAGCGCTCCTGCTAGCACAGGTGGACCAGAGAGTGATGCTGCTGCAGCTCCAGCACAGACTCATCTTTTTGCAGGCAGACAGCTAGCAATGACTGCGAACTCAACATCAAGAGACTGAACCCAATCATTCAAAAATTAGTAGATTTGTGGTTTATGTTTTGGCCATTGTATGGCTGTTCAAGTTAGCTTTTTTGTAAAGCCCTTGTATACCAATGGACTGAATGGAGTGTGCTGGAGAATCGTCTGCGGAGATGAACCGAAGGGAGTGTCCAACGGACTGGCCTGAGGGGGGGAGTAGGCAACAGCAAAGGAGGGACCACTGGGGAGGGTGAGATCAACGGACGGACTTCCTATCGTCGAAACAACGATGCGGTCGGTTCTGTGAGCCAAGGTGACGTGACACGTGAGACTTGGACAGCTCTGCAGTCAGCTCTGGAGACCCATTTACAGAGAGAGTGAAATGGCAGGAGGAGGGGGAAGCACATGCCATTACTATTGCATAGGATATTTTACACAAAATGCCAAGTTTAAGGATTCAGTTCCCTTGTTCTTTTTAAGGGAAAATGGGGATGCGACTAACTTTTTTTAGTTAATATATTGGCATGTTACTTTTTAGTGCCTGAATGTATAAATTGTGGAGGGTTGTTAATTTACACATTTTGGAGCGGGTTTTTTGTACACTGTTGATACGAGCATTGCATTCCTTTTTCAGATACATTCCTCTTCAGAAAACGCTGTCTTAATATGATGTTTACCATTACCTCCATTATGCTGTTTACTCTACGTTTCAAATCTTTTATATGTTTACTAACTGAAAGACAAGATAGGGAGAAGAATGGTTAGAAAGAATAAAGACAGATATGATCAAGGAAAAAAGAGAGAAAAGGAAGAGAAAGAAGGAAGGAAAGACAGACAGAAAGAAAGATAAATAGATAGAAAGATATAGTATACATGTTGGTACAGTATATTAATGTAAATGGAGAAAGGAAGGAAGGCCATAAAAATGTAAAGTAAATGATCATCCAATTGAACCTGAAACCTCATTGTCACACACAAATCAGAGCTTCCACAGGTCTTTGCATTCTGGCAAGGCTTCTTATTTAAGGCTATGGGAGTGCTCTTGGCTACGGTAGGCACAGATAAACCTAGCCCAAATGCATGCATCAGTGCATCCTTGTGGTGAATGGCTACTTGATGGTTTTGGGGATAATATGTTGTGTTTAATTCTATTTGGATTTTTTGCTTTTATACCAGGATGTTTTTATAAGTTTAGATTTACAGTTGTCCTAATTAGAGGTGCAATACTGTGAGAACTAGCGATGCACCCGCAAGATGACGTTACATGGCTTTGTATACGAGACATGAGACGTGTGCTATACAACTAGGCTAAATGCTTGTGTAAAAGGGTAAACAGGAGGTTGGTGAAGGATATTGCCCTCTTCTGTAGCCCTTTGTTTCATATTGATTGCTTTAAATGTGGAGGTTCTCTGTTTAACTTTCAGGGTTTAACATTTTAGATCATTCATGGTTTTTAGTTAATTCATTTTAGGGCAATATTTACTCATAATTTTTACTAAAACAACTTGTTAGCATCTATTGATTATTGATTTTATTTTGTTTATTATGGAATTTTTTGCTGTTTCTGCAGATTTAGGACAGATTTAACTATGGAGGATGAATTACAGGGATGTGTCAGTATACAGTTATTTGAACATTTTTTATGGCATTCACAGGGTAAGAGTCTCTTGACAATGTCCTCAAATTTGCCATAGCCTTGGTTAGATATGAGAGAGTGCAGTCTTTGAGTTCCCATAAGAAATCTGTTTGAGTGTAATTATGTCATCTTATGCATATACGCATACACCAAAACAAAATACAACAAGAATATTGGAAAGCACATGTGCAACAATGCACAAATTCCTACGAAACCTAAAGTCATTTTTAGCTTTAAAGATGTTTGAATATATACAGGTTCCCCATTGGCTTTGGTGCAAACTCCTCTGTTTTTTTTCTCTTCAAATCTATGTTCTTCCCCTCTTGTCAACAACATGAAATGCAAGCACACTTGGAAAGGGATGTGTCTGGGAGATCTTGGATCAATCAAATGGTACACAATCAAGTGTCAAGTAGGGAGATGCACTCACACCATTTGCACCAAACCCCCACGTTTCCGCTCGAGTGTCTTAGTTTTACGTCGCCAATTCCAGTACGGTGACCCAAATGTAAGTAGTACAAGGAACATCCGAGGGGACCCTCCGAAGACAATGAGTAATTTCACTACTGATCCAGAGTGAGTGGATGGAGAGATCTGAGTGGCTCGTGTGAGGCTTACTCTATTCTTATCTGTAGAGTGACCATCTTTGTGACCTTCCTATAAATGAAATAGATTCTGTAGAGGAAATGGTTTTCTATGTCCCCAGGGTAACTGTACATAGCCACATGGGTGCTTGTGATGGGGTCTCTCATGTCTTAAGTCCTGTGATTTTGTACTTGCAGGAAGAGGTTGCCCAAGACTCTGCCATACCGGCACTGACATGTTTCAAAGACATACATTCAATTTGTTAGATGTAACAACAGTGAAAACAAAACCTCTATAAAGTGTTCTTCTTGCAGGCTGTAAAGACTGGGACTATGTTTACAGTATGGGCCACAGTAAATTGTGAAAGATTTCACCCCATCTTCCTCATTCAACATCCCAGTGGTTAACTGAGTTGTATTGTTGTTCTCCAGTCTGTATAAAGATGATAATGGACTGAGTGCGCAACTACAAAATTCAATTTCGAAAAACACACTCTGATTAAGTTATGCTAGCAGAAAAAGCTCAGTCCTGTTAGGTGAAAGTAATCCATTCTACACTAGTGGATATTGAAACAGAGCCATGCTTCATTTTGAGTGCTTCTGGAAATATGTAGGCCTACTTGTCCTCTGTGAGGACTTTTTAAGAGTATACATGGAGGGAAATCCTGAAAGCTTTACTGTATTTTTATTTTTTTTTTTGGTTCTTTTTGCATCTTACTTTCCTGCCGTGGGCTTCTATCAAAAAAGGCCTTCTAACAAAACAAAACAACACAAAACTCCAGTTAATGATCATTGGCTCACAACAACCAGACAAGCATATCTCTAAAGAATAAGATGATTACTGATCAAAAGATTACTGATTATTGATCAGATACAGCAGAGATATTTTGTAAAATTAGTCTACTTCTCCGTGCTGGCATTAGATTGTATTCCAACTGGACATGATTAATAAAAAAAAAAATAATTGGAAGTTGTAATACCATAGTTTTGTGTACACTGCCACATTGCTCATATGTAGTTGCACTGGAATAAATGACCTTGAGTAGATAAATTTGTAAAGACATGGTCTCTGTGTCATTTGTTTACCTGTCATCTCTCTCTCTCCCTCTCTCTCTCTCTCTCTACCACTCTGTCTGATTCTATTCTCATCCAACTAATAACTACAAAGTGATGATGACTTCATGAAGGGAACTTCTTTGTCTCTGGCAATCCAGATCTATCTGACTTGAATATTTTAAATCAGTGTTATCACTGACAGCCATTTTTTCAACATTATTTTGTAGGAGAGAAATGTGAATTCACCAGTTTGGTGAATACAGAATTTAGTGCGCCAGTGCCACACAATGAACCTGAGGTGAAAGGGCAACCAACATCAACTAGGCAACAAACTTGCGAACACTGAGATGAATTTATTCTAATGTTCTTAAAAAGGCAAGGAGCAAATTTACTAGCATTTTGTTCCTTTGACAGAGCCATTCAGCTCATTCCCACTCTCAGTAACTTGTTCAGACAGACCTAGATCCTGGTTTGAAATTTTTGCAGCCATCTCCCCGGAGATCATGTGGAAGTGGAGCACATCTAGCTGCCTGTGACATCCGTTACAGAGGCGAGCATATGTCCATAATGAAATACACCACTGCAGAACTCATAAACATTTCATCAAGACGAGATGAGCATTGAAACACAGGACAGTCATCAAGGGAGAGAAGAAGCCTTGCATCCTACTCCAAGGTGATGAAAGAAGCCTTGCATCCTACTCCAAGGTGATGCCACTCTGGCTCTGCCTCACAACACTGCCAAGCCATCTCAGGGGGGCTTGGCTTGGCTTTGACAATGGACCAAATGTTTGTCCTTTACAGATGGATATTGTGCAAAATGCACCTTGTCACAGGGGTAGTGACAAAAGGGTTGTAAATAGGACACCCAAAGGCTTTTTGTTTCTTGAAGTTTCCCTGTTGCACTGAGAGAGAACATGAGGATGAGATCTGGCTCAGGTCCACTTATTAGGAGATGTACACCAACGGGCTTTGAATAGAACCAGAACCAATAACTTAATGGCCCTACAATCACATTGTAATCTAATTTACCACACTCTCAGAATGTCAATAAAGATATTTTACATTCCATGGAAACTCAAAATAGAAGCTCTGATTTCGTCTGGACTCATTGCCCGACCAGCATTAGTATTCCGTCACCTCTCTAATACGGTTAAAGCTGCAGGGAAGGAGTGAAAAGGCAAGAACGGGGCTCTAATGCTGGAGTGCGGGGCTGACACTTGAAACCTAATATGGACATCTGTTGTACTCCAGAGCAAAACTAAAGCAGCTGTCTGATGCAGACAGAGCGGCGATGTGTGACAAAGGCAAACTGAGGCATTAGCAGTTTGTGATCTCACAAGTAATGGTGTAAGAGCGTGAAGAGAAAAAAAACAAAACATAGGCTACAATGTTTAAAGACGTATTGCTCAGTCTCACTTCTCCTAGGTGCACTTTTGTAATGATTCAGGTATCTGCTGCCACCTAGTGACGTGGCATAAACAGTCTACATTGATGGTAATTATATCAGTTTGAGGTACAAGTGGGATCAATATTCAAAAACTTGGTCAAAAGTTTATATTTCAAACTGGTACAGTATGTGAAATATGTGTGTAAAACTTTTGCAGATTATTGTGTTGCAGATGACACTGTATATATATAGGGGTCAAAGTCATAATTTTAAGAGGAAATTTCACAATAGTAATAACAAGTTTCTTTCACCTTTGTAAAACATTATAGTTCATATGCAGCCAACCATGTCATCATACTTATTGTTCCTAGTGAGTGTATGTAAATAACAGGAGTAACAGCAACACCCCCAGAGATAAGCCTTATAAAGCAGCAGGCAGCACACACACGGAAACACAGGCATGTAGGTTTAATAAGTAAGCCCTGGCCTGGTTTCGGCCCACAGCGATAAAGCCTGAGTCACCTGAGAGGGTTGGTTAGGCCAGCTGCACAAGCAGCCATTTTTGTTACACTTCAACTGGCAGGACACACAGCAGCTTGGATTGGACAACAAGGTAAATACTGTTGGTGTTGTTGTTGCTCTTGCTCTTTTTGTCCTTAGTGGTTCAAACTTAATCTGAGATTTCAATCCAGGGATTAGTTCCTTTGATGCCTGATTTCCAGAAATCCCAAGAGAGAAAACATTAGCATCTAAAGTCCTTTCACAAAACATACTTTGGAGTTGTTCATGAATTAAGATTTTTTCCTTTAAACCAATTTCAGGCATTACTTCCATTAAAGCCAAATTCTTTAGTCTCATATCGGATCTGTTTGTTTTACTGCTTAGATTTTAGCCCAACCTACTGCAACTGCTATTTCCTACTTCTACCATATCAACTTACGGCCAGTCGTTAACCTACGTGACTAGATTTAGCACACGGATCTAGTTCATTTTACTGCAGCGATATCAAATCCTCACAAAGAATGTTTTTAAGCATACTAAAGTAGCATTAAAACTGTGATATTTATTCTCCTGGCAGAATCATGGATTCAAACCTAAAGATAAGTAGTTTACTGGGTCATTGAGAGTTGTGCCTACTGAAGGTACAGAGGCCCATCCCCAATCACCAGGATGCCAGACTGGACTAAGAGCTCTGCGCAGGCAAGAGATGCCAACCACATGAACGGAGACTCTTGGTCGTGGAGTGATGATGACTCGCTCTCGGCTCCTGGCAAATTGGAGGATGCTTCTGCCAAGAGTGACACTTCACCTAGCCCCCTGCCCCCCCACCAACGAGAGAGTGGCGAAGAGGAGAGCTCTTTCAAGCAGCGGATGAGATCCCTCGTCCCAAAGAAGCTGAGTGGCTTCTTTGATAAATGGACCAAGAGCGACGCTGATGTTGATTATAATGGTGATGATGACCACTCCAGCCCTGTGGCAGTAAAAATCCTGCCCAATGGGACCAGAGTGAGCCCACCAGTGACTCCATACCTGGGGAGACGCTGGGAGGCGGGGGATTCGCTCAGATCCAGCAAGGGCTCTCAGAAACCCTTAATAAGCAGCGGTCCTTCAGACAATAACAGGGTTTATGATGGTCTCGAGGGCTCGGAGTTGACAAGCCTCCATGCAGCTGAGCATTATGCTGAGAAGCTGGAGGTTTACCGGCTAAAATACTCCTATCTGAAATCATGGCCTGGACTGCTGAGGCTCTTGGCTGGCCTAGAGCTTCTTTTCGGGGGGATGGTTTTAGCATGCGTCTGCGCCTACGTTCAGAAAGACAGTGAATGGTCAAACGTCTACATGCCAACTTATTTCACCGGGTCAGGTTACTCCTATAATGGACCTATGACACCTTTTGTGATGGCGGTGACTGGCGTGGCGTGGATAGTGACCATCATCCTCCTGGTGCTGGGAATGACCATGTACTACCGCACCATCTTACTAGACTCCTCTTGGTGGCCAGTCACAGAGGGCCTCATCAATGTGGCCCTCTTCCTGCTCTACATGGCCTCTGGCATCACTTACATCAACGACCTCAACCGCGGTGGCCTGTGCTACATGACTGTTGGCGTGAACCCCATCCTTTCCAGCCTCTGCCGTGTGGACGGAGGCCAGATGGCTGGAACGGCTTTTCTCTTCATCAACATGCTCATGTACCTACTCAGCTTCCTCGTGTGCCTGAAGATGTGGAGGCATGAGGCCACCCGCAGAGCGAGAGAGGCCCTGGGCAGCATGGTAGGTCACCTGCTCCTAGTACATGGCTGCATTATTGTGGACAAATTCTGTTTGGTGTGAAGCTGATGGGCTAGTTACCCAGGCACACATAACCTTCCAAACATAGACTTATCGTCTTACCATTGCTAGAACATGCAAATTGTTGATTGAAGGCTGTACAGTGAGCAATGCCTTGCTGAAAAGCTTTTTTATTATTATTATTTTGTGGACGTTTCCTACCTTTCACACAGAACTGTGCAGTGCATGTCTTGGATGGCTGGTGGGAATAACACTTGTCTCTATCCACACCCTTCATTGCCATCAAGTGCCTGATCCAAATTAATTTGGGGATGGTGCCAAAAATAGTCATAATAGCCTGACAAAAAGGATACTCTAAATTGTGTTACATAGAATTAGTTTAAGCCTTATTCATGAAGCAGGAGAATATGTGCATTTATGTATTTATAAGGTCAAAAGAACTTGCCGGTCTCTATGTTCCTTAGAGCTAAGCTACTGCATTATTACTGGCTTCTGTCTGTGTACAAAATAACTGGAAAAGTACTGCACTGATTTGGATGAAATTTTCAGACAACGTGTGTATTGAGACAAGTAACAATTGATCAAATTTTGGTGGTGATCAGTGATCCAGAACAGCATCTGGAATTTATATTGTGCGTTGCCTTGGTGGAGGTCTGCGCTATCCATGAGTTTTTCTTGTTTCATTGTGATATTTATAATCTGGGAATAATTCACATTATAAAAGGCATTCGTTGTGAGCTCAAAATGACCAATGTTGTCAAACAAAGCATGTGGAAGAACATTATGCTTAAAACACAAAAGCACGTCTCTGGCATTTGTTGTAAAATGAGGAGGTTTATTTCTTACCAATTTCCTCCTGTCCTTCTGCAACTGTTTTGGAGAGGCAATGGTGTTCGTAAAGCCTGTTGGTGGCAAAGCAGCATGGCCACACAGCTGCCACAATAACTGGTTTGTACCCACACCCACGCAGTGGCAAGGTGATTACTGTTGTTGGTGGGCTGCTGGCTAGACCATCAGCTTTCTCAGGGAAACCACCTCCTGGCTCAGAATAGACAGATACCGTGTTTGATGTCAGCAAAAGAGAGTTGGGTAGCCTACAGAACATATGCGCAGTTCAAGTTAGTGTTAAACGTTTAGCCCAAGAAATCAAGTCATTCATCTTCAACTTCCTGTAGCCTTTGTTATACCCTCTCAGCATGCCAAACAGAAAGATATAAATATTGTTTACGTAAACCCAGACTTAATCCAGAACCTGATTTTCTCATCCATGTCTACTTTAATGGCATTTGATCTATTAGAAGCTATTACATTAATTTCAGATAGTTCAGTCCAATCATGATTTAACAATGCACATACAAGCACTAGTTATTGTCAACATTAAAAATGTTCTCCTACAGGCCCAGGAAGGCCTACCTCCTTCTGTCACATCTGTCAGACCCAAGACCAAGAGGATTGTGTTCCAGGACGAGATGGATCAGCCTCCGAGGAAAAGCAACCAGATCCATGTCTCCCTGAGAGCCCAGGAACCAGAGACTCTGTGTGGAGCTATTCCCAGTGGATACGTCCCAAAGCCTCGGGTCATTCCAGATTACATTATGTGAGTGTTAATTGGGTGTTCATACTAAATTAAATCCTGTGTGGAAAACAGCAGGCCTCAGCTCTTCTGTTCTACATTTCAAACAAAGTGCTGAGCAGAGGCATGAAGGACTTTTTTTTTTTTTTTTTTTTTTTTTCCCTGACTTAATGTTGAAAAACTTGAAGGAGGATGTGACAAGCATGTTTATGGTCTCTCTGTGTGTCTGTCTGCCTTACAGGAAATATCCTGAGATCACAACAGCGGAGGACAGAGAGCAGTATAAAGCTGTGTTTAATGACCAGTATCAGGAATACAAAGAGCTCCACAAAGACATCAGTGCCAGTGTAGCAAAATTCAGAGAACTGGATACCATGATGAACAAGCTCCTTAGTAATGTCAGCACGTCAGAGGTCAGATCATCTTCCATCTAAATGCTAGAATATCAATATACAAGCCGAGCAAAGTTTGACTTTTTGCTGCATGTTTTCTGTTCCCAATACAGGACCAAAGAAGGATTAATCAAATGTTAAAAAAATATGATCAAAAGAAAAATGTAAGTAGAATTGTTCTGTGCTGTATTTATACAATTACAGTATGCATGAAGTATTACAATATACTTGTTGGATTGCCTAGGCCTACCGGTAATTGTGTTTCTATGCCAACACCTGCAGGATCCATCCTTTTTGGAGAAGAAGGAAAGGTGTGAGTACCTGAAAGCCAAACTCAGCCACATCAAAAGCCAGATCAAGAATTTTGATGAACAAATGTCAGACAACAATTAAATATTGCAGAATATTGTTACAATATCACATACACATGAACTGATATCAATAAACATTTGAATAAAGATATTTGTTTTTCTATGTTTCATACAGGCCTATTTAAAGATAAATAAATAAACAAAAATACATTAAATCTCTCATCTTTATGACTATCTATTGACTTATTTTTCCAAATGTGTGGATAATGTGTTTTTTGATATATATATTTTTATATTACTATTAGGCTACTATTGTAATTGTTGATACTATTTGTGCGTTTTATGGGAAATATTCACGCATAAACAAAGATAAAGAGAGTTTAAGTAGACTGAAGTTAAACATCCTGTATAAATCCAACTTGCCTATCAGAGTAGGACTAGAATTAATACAATATGTTTAGAATGCACAACTGGGATCTTGGGTTCAGTGGCAGTCGTGTACAGCAATGACTTCATCTAATAATTCTGCAAGTAGTTGATTGAAACCCAATATCGTGATACTGCATTGTACCCACACTAATGTCGCGAGGACCTTGAGTTCTAGCCAGAGAGATCACTGATTCTACTTATTATTCTCTAGAAGATGTCAAAGTTTTAGTTTTTTTTTTTTTTTTGCATCGTAGCTTAGGCTACTGCGTTATTGAAAGCCTGGGAAATACCTTTTTTTTCAAATGAAACGTGAGAGAACGTAACTGGAAAGCCTGACACCAGTTGGCTGTTAACGATCCCTTACACGACTAGTTCTTGTTATGACCGAAGCTATAGCATGTGGCAAATGGTCACGGACAGACTGTGATTGTTTAAGGGTATTTTTTAGGCTATAAGTTTATAGTTTCATATTGTGAGTGACGGTCTGGCTAAATGTGAGGGCAATAGTAGCCAACAGAGACGTTTGGGAGTCTATTCATCTCATTAAGGATGTGAAGGTATTTCTCAGGTAAGCTGTGCATAGGATCTATTTATTTCTTGGTCGCTTACATAAAGTAGGCTAAAGACTAATGACTAATTTTATAGACCTTTACCTCTTACCTATGACTCAAAATTAGGCTTATTGACGTCTCGCGCAATCTAAACCTTCCATTTCCATGAATAACAGACGCAAACGTTTATATATTTACATATATAAACACATGCGTGTTGTCAGGTGAGTTTGTCGTTCTCCATAACATGTTTATGTTATTTTTTATTATTTTATTTTATTGTACTCTGTGTGAGAGATGATACTTGGTAGGTTAGATGAGACGGGGTGAAGAGCAGTGTGGTGACCATGCCTCTGCTGTTTGTGTGTTGCCCTATAAAATTTCCTTTAATTATTGACAAATGCAGGGTTGAGTTGCGGAAAGCTGTTGAAGGGTGACACTCTAATTTGAGTAAAACAGCTGTGAGTAACATGTCTAAAAGGGCAATGTAAATGGCCTGAAATCCTGAATGTGAAATGTTTTGCATCTCTTTTCCCTGATTCTAGATTCTGTGCAAATTTCCACTTTATACCAGGTCTCCATTTACATGAATCATGTATGACCCACGGCAGTATGACAGCCCACCCATATACAGCCAACACTTCAACACTCCATCAGATGGATTTTACGCCTCCAGAAGTGTGCACTCCCCACCAACCTATAGCCACAACACAGTACCTCTGGAACCACAGTACATGGATGGAAACCCACAGTATTTTTACAGGTGGCTCTCACCTCCAGGGATTGTGAAAGTGATGCAGGGCACCTGTGTGCTTCTTTGCTTTGTGATATTTGCTTGTGTTGCCTCCACATTAGTGTGGGACATGCACGGCTATGAGACTAGTGTTGGGGGATACGTCTCAGGTGGAGGGTTCGGTTACAACGGAGGGGTTGGCACGGGTGCTGGATACTATGGAGGCGCCTATGGATATCACAGCTCCTACATGACCCCTTACTCGGCAAAGAGTGCCATGATCTCTGTGGCAGCCATCAACTTCATAATAGCCTTGATGTTCCTTGTGGCTAGCTTCTCCAAAACACGCACAGTGCGTTGCCGAAGGTTCTACCTGACCGTGCTGATTGTGGATGTATCACTGGCCGTCCTGCAATGCATAATCAACATCATATTTGTCATCGGTGTCAATCCAATGGCTCAGAGCTCCCAGAGCATGCTGTACAACCCCATTCTGAAGATGTGCCAGACACCACAGAGCCCCAGCCTCAGTGGGGCAGCAGGGGCAGGCTTTCCTGGCGCTTATCCCATGTTCAACCAGTATCTGCACCACTACTGTTACATGGACCCAGAGGAGGTCAGTGGTGTCCCCACACAGGCTACACTATGTATTTACATATACATGTACTGAATGTGCATGCAGGGCCGGTTCTAGCCTTTTTGGTGCCCTAGGCCAGATTTGAGTTATGCCCTCCCCCCCTTTTCTAAAAAAATAAGAGAAAAACTGAAGAAAAAAAAGTAAGAAATGTATTGTGATGCCCCCCTGATATGTGGTGCCTTAGGCGACCGCCCTGTTTGTCTATGCCCAGAACCGGCCATGTGTGCTTGTAGCCTACTGTATGTGCATATACACATGCATGAATAGGTTACCTAATATGAAATAAACATTTAAACAGACAAAACCTAGACAACAACATAACAATAAAAAAGTTTCTGAAAAATAATTGAAGTGGATATAACATTTTGGAACTGAACGCTTCAAATGATTATATTATTATGCTCTCATATTTTTTCCCAGAGTGCAGCACTAGTGTGTGGTATACTGGTGATGGTAGCACTGATAACGGCTGCATTCTTTTCCTACAAAACCCGGAGTAAGATCTGGCGTCACGGAAAACCCAACATTTTTTGGGATGAGCCACTGACCAGCCCCGTGCGTAGAGAAGGGTCAGCTGACTGGGTAAGTGACCTTGTGGAAAACGTGTGTCCTTGTGGAGGCAAAGATAGCTTAGAAACATCTCTGCTGAAGTTGTGCAATGCATTGAGTCAAACTATTCCACTTTGATGTCAGTTGACACAATTTCCTCATTTAATGTTGACAGAAACATATTAGATGTGAACTTGCCACACCTAGTTTCAGTCTGTTAAATCATTAACAGCAGAATGAATACTAGTTGTCTTGAGTGAAACAACTCAGCCTGTGATTGTTAATTTCATTGCTTCAGAGTTGCCAGCAAAATCTGCCCAGTTTGGAGGATGTGGCTTTGATGAACTTTGGTGAAGATTTTCAAATTTAAAGGAGTATTAACAGTTTCTTGGTTATGACTTCATTAGATGTTCTCGTAGGGAGAAAGGTCTCTCTTATTCTCAACCACTAACCCTCCACCATAACCCCAATCCTACACACACACACACACACACACACACTTTTCCTGTACCACAGTCAAGATGTTTTGAATTTTGTTCTTACCAACATGGTCCCATGATGACGCCTAACCTGTCTCTTGACAGGGAGTTGTAAGTTATTGTTTGACATAAACAAAGAACACCACCCAGGTTCCTCAGGCACGTCAAAAGGAAGGATCATAGGCTCTTCCCTGGGAATAAGAATTGGATGTGCACGTAGGCACTTTGCTGACAAGTCTAACATGTGTTCTGAACACATTACTCAACCATGTAAACAATCATACATGGAACACGTTGTCACTTCCATTGTTAGAACATGCTTCCTGTAGAGACTACAGAAAAGGGGCATTCCAGTGGCTTTTTCAATTGGCATTGATTAATTTCTTTGGCATGGAGGAATGTTTTTGATTTTTGATGTAGAATTTATTTTGGTTCGCCTTAAAACTCACAACGCCACGACTTCTGGCCACACAAATGTAGGCTGTCAACTTCCTCTGCTCATCAAGTGGGAGACTTGTGTACTATACTCTGGTATCATATCAAAAATGCCTTGTCCTGCTGCTGTTGCTGTTGCAGTTTACTAGTGTTGGAAGCACTCTGCTGCCCCCTGCAGTACTGGTGTCAGACAAGTCCACCCCCGACCTGAAAACAGAGGCCAGTGTGGCGTCTTACCCTGAGCGCGCCGTGAGTGTGGTCAGTGGAAATACTTACGACACTGTGTGAGTACACATATCCTAAGTGGGTTACAGTGGTTTTATAACTCGTGGCTGTCACTACCATCTTATTATGTGTATTGGGTACATGTCTATGCTGTTTAGTGGGGCTGTACAAAATTCATAATTTACGGCAAACGGCTAAAAAATGTGCCTTAAGGAAAAGCATGACAGCTTTGTCTCTGTAAGGGTAAAGAACATCAAATTTGGTTATGAGACCTCTAGGGGAATGTGTCTACACATGTCAAAACTGAAAATGGAGATAGCTCATATTTATTATGCCATAATTTGATGTCAATTTGTTTTTGAAGAAAATATAAACAAACATATAAATATTATTTTCATAAACAATTAGACAGGATGAATATCAGATTTACACATAAGTGATATAGATATCCTTACAGTACTTTGTACAACTTCCCCTCCCAACGGTACCATGAACTTGATCTAACTCATGCTTTATTTTTTACAAAAATCCTATGGAAAATCCCATTGGATCTCACAGGAAATGGTTCTCATCTCTACTAACAGCACAGCCGCACCAAGAAAAACATATAATTATTATTATACTGTTACTACCAGTCTCTAACAGTGTTGCTCATAATGTATATCAAATGATGATTTGACATTCCTAATCTGTGTTGTAGACACTTTTTAATGAAAATTACCCATGTGACCTTAAGAAAGACCTTCGCTGTAGCCACATTCTTTGACTTATTTGAAAAATTCAGCTCAGCATGTAGTTTCAGTGGTGTCAAGGAAATTTTACAACTTCACTGTGATCATTAATGGGTCATAGATAACAATTCAGTTCTTGAATTTGAGTTTGAATTTCCTTTTTTTGCCTTGTACATTCAACATTCTATTTTTAAAAAATGGACTGCTTGTAAAATTAGGCCTATTGTATTTCATTAAAGATAAATGCTGTTCCCACAAAAAGTAGTAGTAGGCCTAAAAGTTAGTTAGACCTACTAAAAAAGTTAGATTTGCATTTACCGAAACATCATTTGATTTTAGTGCATACTTCATTAGATTAAGTTTGAAATGGCAACAGTATTAGTTGTTCTACATTTAGGTGGGTTAAATTTCTGAATTTAATTATATTATTTATATTTTGTTTAGATATTTATAAGTTAATATTTAATTGTGTCTCCTCTGCAACCTCATTTGAAATACATTTTTCCCCTCTCCCTGCTATTCCCATTCAAACACTAATTCAACTTCCTGTCTTGATCCAATTCAATTCAAATTCCAACTCATGAATTGAATGTCTCGTGCCTATGAAATGATAATCAGCTGTGTGAGGTACTGTAGGATTCCTATGGGGGAAAAAATTTAATCCACTAGGCCTGTCCACTCCCTGTGTTTTCAGTTATTCCGAGAATGTCCACAGTGGTCCTCCACAGCCGCTGTATCAGGACAAGGGCCTCAGCTCCAGTACCTATGAAGTGTCTGAGGTCCAGTGGACCTCAGCTGTTCCTGCCTCCAGAGCTCAGGGCCAGGCCTCAGCCTGCGAGGTAGAGTCATACGAGTCAAGCTACCCCACAGATCCTGGGTCAGTGGCCGAGATGCACGCAGACCGATGGGAGAGGTTAGTTTCAATGCGGTTAACACATAGATAGGGTTGGACTTAGACGTCTAGACCTCCTTGAAGTGAATTTGATCTGTGATCTGTTGCTTGGCAGCATGTATCCAGAGATCTGCTCAGATGCACAGAGGCAGTGCTACAGAAGGGAGTTCGACATGGACTTGGCGGAATACAAGCACCTCTGTGCTGAAATGGACGACATCAGTGACCAGATGAACAAATTGAGCAGGGAGCTTGACACTCTTGACGAGGGATCCACAAAGTTCCAGGTCAGCTCGAGGGCTGAGCACTTTTAAAACCTCAAAGTGTGCAGCTGTTTCAGGATGTTTATTCTCTAAAAACTCTTGTATTTTAGGCTGTTGCAGAGGAATACAATCGACTGAAGGACCTTAAGCGGGTAAGTACAGTAGACTTCAAAACCTGTAGCAGAATGGACCACAAGAGGCTCATTTGGCTCCCCAGAACTTTTTCAAATCCTTAAAGAGATTTTTTTTTTATTAACACTACAGTGCCTACTCTCCTCTCTTCTGACTAGACTCCTGACTACCTGGCAAAGAAAGTGCAGTGCAAGGAGCTTAAGCAGAAACTGTCCCACATCAAGCGGCTGGTAAGAGAGTATGATGAAGGCTCTCCTTAGACAAGGAAATATCTCCCTGTTTGGGGATGGGGGCCTTCACCAGAACTTGTCCCTCATATCCACAGTTCCACTCGTTGAGAGCACTAAGCCCTCCTCCCGAGGAGGCTGATCTTGTTTGTGTAACTGTCAGCTACAACAAACTCACGGCATAGGAGTCGAACGTTCTAACCACTGAGCTGAAAAGCCCAGGCTTCCAACTCAGCAGTTAGAAGCGTTCTTGAGGATTTACACATACTGCCGCTAGCTAGCATCTAGCAGTTGGCATCTGTTACACTCGCCACTCTGACTACCACATTCAGCCCCCAGCCCGGTGTGAATACTATTTTTTAATTCCAATGCAACTGTTCCCAAACAATCTCAATCCATGCCCCTTCCAGGGACACAACAGTCCTGGGCAGGTCTGGCAATCTGACAAGTGACAAGAGAGCATCACAGGAGTATTTAGTTATGTACAGTACCATGTAAACATAGGTCAAATGTGAAAGGTACTCTTTTATTACTTTTTTTCAAGCTTTTGTTTTCCTTGAAAATAAATAGGCAACGTCAAAGAGGTCATGAATTTATTCACATATATGTATACTTTGAAAATGACACAATCATCTTCATTACCAAACACATTTGTGAAAGCGTTGGTGTTCTGTATCAGATTGCTTTTATTGTCATTGAGGGTGATATAACGGTATATTAATAAAATTCTGAATCGACTCACATGTTATAAAACTTGCTTTCTTGAAAAACAAACTGATTCTTTTTTTTTTAATGGCAAACAATGTAGTGTGTTTTTTTTAGGTTGGTCTATATCCAAAGGCCTTTTGAAAGTGAGGTAATTCTGAATTATATTCAGGATGCTTAAGGCAGACATAAACAAGTATGCCATGGCTATCACTTGAAATTCACTGAACATCGAGTAGTACAGACACGTGAAAAAAAAAAAAAAAAATCAATCAATGTGCCCTCATTGCCAATATAACCAAAGTTTCCCCCTCGCCACATAAAGAAAATAAATAGCATTTGGGTTTGTGTCCAAAATGCAAAATGGCAGTGATGATCACTTTCTTTGCTGCAAATTGAAGTATCTGATAGTGTCAAAGACACGTTAATGACGAAGACCAGAAGTTTATTGTGAAAATGCCGTATATTAACATGACATGGCTGAGATGGTTCATTCACGTCTCAATGGACGATGAGGTATTTTCTGGTTAATATACATTAAAGTTAAAAGTCAGCTGTCCACCATTAGAAAAAAATATGATAATTACAATTGACATAGTAAGCACAGAAAAAAAAAAAAAAAGCTACGTCCACCATGTAACATGCTCCTCTGAAAGACACAGCGAGACAGTTTGGTTTTAAGCCATATGGTTTGTACTTGCAACCTTCACAAACCTCTGTCCATCATGCAACCATTGATGTCTTATGTACCATTTATTCTTACCATTCCATTTCATGTTTTAACCGTTTTCAGGTGATCTTAAGACAGTCTGACAAAAACACATCCTGAAAATCCTGCAAGTGCTTTCAGTATTTTTTCAACAATACCTCCTTTTATAACAGAATTTATTTGTTTACTCCTTATAACATTGGTTATTTTAAACCAAATGATGTCTTGACATTGGTTTTATGTGACTTCATATATAATGGAATTCATTGAGAAGAATCCAGTCAAGGTATTGACGGTAGGCAGACCTGGTATCGAGCACAGTGCCACAGGTGGCCACTGAGCAGTTAGTGGAGGGATGAACATAGCGTGCATTATGGCATCAGTACCAGGGGTTCAGTGTTCCCGGAGATTTAAAAACAAGAACGTAACACAACTACTAGCCCTATTAGTATTGAAACTAATTCTTCCGAAACCAATAAGCAACATTCCTTAGAGTCTGTGAAAGTAAAAACGTAGTTGAGCATAGTTTTTTGTTGTTTTTTTTTTGACTCCCCGATGAACTTTGGCAAGCTAGTCAAAGGTGTTTTAGTATCTAACAATCACACTGAAGGAATGCGTCCTTTGTCATCTGTGGCAGCCGTGTGCAGTACCTTTAGTGTTTGTTTAACAGTAGCAATGTCCAGTAGTCCAGTAGTGTGACCATCCAGCATCCACTCCCAACCCAACCCCACCCCACCCCTTCTGTCTCCAATGTAAAACCATGTCCGGAATGACCGACACATTAAGAAAATATTAAGAAAGAAACAAACAAACGATAACAACAGAAAACAAACAGATCTTCTTGGGCACATGACTTAAGTTTAAGACGATGATGATTTAAGACGAGGACCTGGTGAGGGCTCCGGACGTAGTTCCACTGGCCCATACCTTCAGGCATCTTTGTTGAGGGTGTGAAGCATGGGGTTCATGCCCCCACCCCACTTCCTCCCTTCTGGTGCCCCTTCTTTACTGTCCAGGGGCATAGGGCCAGCTGATGGAGCTGCCCGAGAGTTGCATGTCTCGGATGAGCGTTTCGATGGGCGTCTTGCCCACCAGGCGCATAAAGAAAAGCTGGGAGATGAGCGAGGCGGGCACGGCACGGAGCGCCGGCAGACGCAAAAGTAGGCGGCCGAAGCGCTGTGGTTGGCTAGGGTACTGCATACGCTCATACTCCGTCAGCGCCACTTGGGCCTTCTCTTGCAGGCTCTCCACGTGTGCCGGGTCCGTCAGGCCACATGCATCTAACACACACACACACACACACAGAGAGAGAGAGAGAGAGAGAGAGAGAGAGAGAGAGGAAGGAAGGTTAGGACAACTAACCTCCATTGGCACAACTATTCCAGATTTTTCCTTCATGCTCCCAAGAGTTTAGTTCAAGAAGGCAAGGGTCATTTTCAACAAACAATGACTGATGGTCTTAGATTATCCTGCTGCTCTAGGACATCCATGGGCGGACTAACCCATGGGCCACCTTTTATCACTTTGCTAAAATAATCACATGGCACTTCCAGAGGACTAACCCACCAATGCAGTAATACTGCCCTGTGTGACCATGTGGCTATAACTTTAACTAATGAGGAATTTGGAATTCTTGAAGAAAATGACTTGGGAATTATTTTAGGGGGTGGCACTTTAATTTGAAAGCACTTACAGTACAATAGCTCAGACAAAGCTAAGGGCTACTCTAACTTCTCTTAATGTGAAGTCAGCTCAAATAACAGACTGAACAATTTTTATATTTAGTGCCAACCCTAAAACACGCACACACAATTCTCTCAAAACACACACAAAAAAATCTTGACACAATAAATCCAACAGAGGGAGCTACTTCCCACAATGCTAACATAGCACTATGACTTCCCTTGAAAAATACTGCACTGCACATTGTCCTCAAGACTGTTACAGTAAATAAACTTCCAGATTAACACAACATTCTATATTAGCTTCTTGCTCTTCATAACACAATGAAAATTCTGAATTAGAGCTGGACAACTCCTGACTGTCCTCAGCACCCCCATCTTTCTCACCTGGGGAGAACAGAGCGATGGCCTTTAGGCAGCTGTACTCAGCTGTGTCCACCTGCAGCCGCGTCAGCTTGTCCACCTGGTCCTGGAAGACGCGCACCTGGTCCATGAAGGTGACCACGCGTTCAGCAGACATCGGCGAAGAGTGGAAGCCAGCGGCGGCCAGCAACGGGGCCGTGTGGAGCGGCAGGGCCGACTGCGCCGCGTTCAGGATGAACAGCTCGCTCCAGCTGAGCCGCAGCAAGGCCACCTGTTCGGACACGGGCAGGTCGGGGAAGTAAGGGATGTTGCGGGACCACTCGATGATGCTGAAGAGCAGGCGCGCTGCCAGCTCGCAGATGTTGTCAATGCCCATAGCTGGGCCGCCACCACCTCCTTGCAGCTGCTGGTTGTACTGGTGAGGGTAACGGCTGCCCGGGTACGGTTCGGCCCGCAGCAGCTGAGAGATCAGCTCAGACACGGGCTGGCCGTTGTAGAACTCGCCCACGCCGCCACCTCCACCGTCTCCTCCGACACCCCCTAGTCCGATGCTGCCGACACCACCGACGGGCGTAGTAGAAGGGCTGAGGCTTGGGTGAGATGGGGGGACGCGTCCACGTTGAACTGCTGCGGTAGGATGGTGAGCATGGGGATGGGTGGATGGAAGGAAGGATGGATGGATAGAAAGAAAAAGAGATGGATGGATGGATAGATGGATGAGGGCAGAGTGAGTGAAGAGGGATTTATGAAGAAGGGAAGAAGAGACAGAGGTTGGAAATGAATGAGGGAGGCTTGACAGATTACATCTTGAGTACATACAGGCCAGCTGGGGATTAGGCCCACTGACTTCAGATTAAAGATGAGGTCAGAACAGTTCAACAACCATTCATCTCACAGACAAACAGACTTGAGTATTCACTTTAAACAGGCTGTCTAGGAATGATACTTGGGAAAGCAGTCATGAGTAAGTGAGGGCATGACTGCTTAGTGGATGACCAAACTTTGTTTTGTGTCTTTACAGCTATTAATGTTATTAAAATAAGTACAAATATGACCACCATTGTCCACTACTGACGACTGACTGGCATTTTTTCTGAATCAAAGTGGAGGGTTACCTTCTTTGCGCATTCCCACCCGAAAGCACTTCTTTAATCTGCAATACTGGCACTGATTACGGTGATGCTGGTCAATCTGACAATCTCGGTTTGACCTGTGATGGCAGAGCAAGAGATCAAGTGAGTGAGTCAAAGTTGCATGCAGATAATTCAAAGTTCTTTGCAGCATTTGCATTACTAAACAGATTGCAAACAAAATGGTTAAAATAAATTAGTGATATACTATAGAAGAACCGTACTATTCTTTTGTGCTTGTAGCTGTCAAGTTGTGATTGATGTTGAAAATGGCCTGAAAAGTACAAGGTGATGCAGTATATGCATAATAAAAAAATATCACTTAAGGTAAATCACAAGAAACTATAGTTAAGACTAAGATTTCAAACTCTATATCCATAAAGTTGTCTGCTGGTTGCTGAATGTGAGCCATATTTCCTCTATCCAAATCCTGATGGAGGGCCATAACCTACCTGCAAGTGTAGTTGAGGTTGCGTCGGACACTCCTCTTGAAAAAGCTCTTGCAGCCCTCACAGGTGAAAACTCCATAGTGTTTGCCACTAGACTTGTCCCCGCACACCACACAGTCCACCACACAGGCCTTGTCATCGTCCACCCCCTCCAAGTCGCTGCCACCCGCATGGGGCGATTCATCGTCCTCCTCGCCCCTGAGGTAGCCCTTATCCCCAAGTCCGTTCGTCTCACCGTTGGGATCTCCCCATCCCCCTCTCACCATGGCCATTGCTCAGTTGTCAGCCCCAAGAAAGAAGAGTCTGTTTAACGATGACCTCCACCTGGACAGCTTGAATGAGTTTTGGCAGTGGGATTAATTGACAGGCACTCACTGAGGGTGTCAGAGTTGAGCCGCTCTCCCCAGCCTCATTGTTAAAAGTTCCTGACTGCTTACGTGAAGGACGCAGTCCTCCTGTGTTCTCTATGCACAGGTTTGCTGTCTATTGCCTTCCATTCACACTTCTTATGTGAACTTTTTCTTGGAGCGTCCTCCAGACCCCTGACTTCTCAGGCAGCAGAGGATGCTTCACAGCTGCTCCAAAACAGGACCCTTCACAGGGAAAAAGCAGTACACCATAATGTTCAAAATGTAGCTTTTAAAACAACATGCAAACAGGGCCTAACAACACTACTAACAATTACCACTAACAAAAATAAGCAGTTTATCTATTCAACAACTACTACTACTAAAAATAAGCAGTTTATATATTCAACACTTGCCTACACACGTTTGCCCAATTGTGAATGAATTCTCCGATTTGTAAAAAAACAAAAAACAAACAAACAACAACAACAACAAAAAAAACACGTGTATATTGTGTAGGCCTACATTACACATTACTGTACCAGGGATTAGTCTATTCAACTAGATGTCTTCTGCACAGGCCTTCGTTTTCAACGAAAAACCGGATTAGCCTGCTAAATGTCTAAAATTCAACACACATAACTTCCAAATTGAAAACTCTAACAACAAATTTTGCAACAAATGTTCTTTTACTTATATGAGAGGTCTCTCAATTGAAAGGCAAAATCATTCTCTTTCCAGTATTAGTTCGAGGAAGTAACTTGACGCTCTCCCACGTTTGTTGTTGTTACAGGCCTCGCTCTTTTGCTAATTTCCAATCTGTGTTCGGCAAGCAAGCTCCAAAACAGACAAAACTGAAGGAGTAGAAGCTTACATGAAAATAAATGTCTTTGCTTTTCAGCCAATTGCTCCTTAATCGACTTCTCCTTACCGAGTTTTTGTCAGTCCATGTCTAGCAACCGCTTGCGGCCTACCTCCATGGCGTTCTTCGTGTGTATCGAACCGGGGGAGGGGTGAAGCTGCGCCTTGGTTCCACTTAGCATAAATTGAATTAGGCGCTATAATGGATTCAAGGTAAGTCCGCTAAATTTATTATAGTTCCCTTCAAAAAATAATTGCACGGCATGTACGACTCCAGCACTCCTCTATGACTAGCTAATAAACACTCGAAGGGATTGAGAAGAATAAGGGAGAGAGAGAGGAAGAGAAAACGGGAGGGTGAGCTGAGCTGGTCGTGAACTGCTGTGCGCCTGCGTACAGTGATGGTGGCGCGGGGTTGGGGGGAGGTAAGCGGGGGTAGTTTGGTTTGCGAGGGGATTTGACACTGCTATTCAAGCCCTGTGGTTGCCATGGCATCCTCTACCTTATATGGACATTGAAGTCAAAGAGCAAAAAAGGCTGCAGGGCTGGACACAAGAATGTGGTGTTTCGCTCTTCTTAAAAAAAAAAAAAAAAAAAAAACCTGATCTCGGGCATCAAAGATAAATTAACCCCGTGCGCAAAACTCAATGGTCCACTTACATAGGCTAAAAGATAGGTCTACATTAACCAAGACAGTAGTCTGCCTAGGACATGCAGTTTGCAAACAAAATAAAAATTAGATTGAAATGAAAATCAGGAGTTATAATTTCACAAAATCATTCAGTAGGCCTCAACACCTAGATAGAAAGAAAATATAGATAGAAAAGAAAGAAAAAGTTGGCTCAATGGTCTCAAAGGGTGTAGTTCACTTAGTCTTGGTTGGAGTAAGTGAAAGGGAGTAGCCGACTCGAGAAAAAGAAAATGTAACACTGCATTAAATTATGCCCAGTGTTTTGGACTGGAACACAAAACCAGTGAAGGTGTGATTATTAGCCTATATGAGTCTGGTGACTGTGTACAAGATAAGGCCTTTGTCTCTGTCTTTGGGGGATGGGAGATTTCTGTGTGGATGGCCCATGCCTTTGGTTCTTGCTAAGCTGCTGTCAAGAAAACATTGCTTTTCTTATGATAGATTGTTCCTTACTCTAGTGACAGTCAGGTTATTCCTATCAACACTGTCTCAAATCTCACACCCTGACCATAATTTCCATCGATATAAAATAAAGTATCTCTATCTATGAGCTTGACAGCTCTCACATAGCTGTGGAAATTGACATGCAATTGTAACCATATAGCCTATTGGTGTTAATCCAGCAAATGCACACGTAAAATCAGAGGTTTATAGCCCAAATCTAATGTCATGTGTAATAATAATGGCAAAAAGTAAGTAGGGAAAGTAGGCCTATTAAAATACAGTAAACTATAGCAAAAGGCAAAAGAACTATCTGTGTTCTAAAATCTATCTAGGTGTATGTGGTTTGAAGGTATTTCTGCCTTATGCATTAATTATTATTGCATTATAATTATTATATAATAATATAATAATTATCTAATAATATCTCATGGTGGTGAAGACAAAGAACAACATTTTTGTTGCAAAGGCAATCAATCCAGCTTTTCATATATATGTATTGCATCTTAAATAAAGATAAAAGGCCTATTTTCATCACTCTACCGTCATAGGGACATGGATCAGAGTTCTTTCCAAGATCAGGGGGTCAGAGTCTCCAAGCTGCGCGCGTCACTAGAGTTGTAGACCTCCACCTCGCCATTATTTCCATATAACCGGTCACCTCGTCGGCCATTACCCCTTACATAATTCCTTTGCCTACTTGACAGTACACTGATGTTCCTCCCACTTGCAGATAATGACTTGCTCGGTGGAAGAGCCTGGGCCCATCCATTTCGTGATCAAGTCAGTATGGCCAAGGAGGCAATTTCTTCAAATCTGGAATCCAGAACCGGACCAGGACCCAATGAGAGACGAGCAGTCTGAATGAGGCGAGCTTACGATGACTCTGTTCAGCTCTGTCCAATAACATTGATAGAAGTTTGATAGCATTTGATAGACGTTTAGATTATTCCCACCTTGGAATTCCAAGGTAATGCAAGCTTTGCCAAACTACAGTTAATTTCTGAATGTGGCCGTGCAATCCAGGCTAGGAAGAGACAGAATTTTGAAAATGTATATTAGAAATATGTATCAACAACAATAATGCAAGTTTCTGGTGAGAGTTTTTTTTTTAATTATTATTTTAACAGTGACGATACCCTTGTGTAGCACCTTTGCAACAATAACAAAAACTTTTTTTGGCCACCACAATCTAGCTGAGCTGCTGATGGGTGGCATAAATACCCTCGAACTATGGATTACCTTTCTGCGGCTTAGTTTGTGGCTTTTTTGGAGGTTAAAGTAGTTCAATCATAAATACCTGTACTAAAAAAAAGATAGACAGCAACACGATTCATTTCAGTGCAAGTTCTCTGACTGGTATACACCTCTCTGACAATATACACCTTTCTCACCCATACTGCGCATATGAGGACTAAGAAACAAGTCAACAACAATAACAACAATCATTATTACAACAACATCATTAACAGACAATTTAGGATTACATTCAGAGAAGTGAACTGATGGCAAATATCTGAAAAATCCTTGAATCTTTGGCTTTTTTTAAAATACAAATTGTGAATCATTTATTGTGAATCTTTAATAACATAGCCCTTAATAATACTCCTGAATAGGGTAAAATTAACCTAATTGCCAAATCTCTATAGAACTTTTGTGGTTGACTTACTGATTTCAACACGGATAAGTTCAAACGTTTCGAGTTTCGGGTTTCGAGTTAAATGTCTTGTGTCTCTTCCTATCCCATAAATTAGCATTTGTGTAAACGATAGAAATACTATGTATCAATTTGTTTGGTCAGAAAATCTTTTTTTTTTAAGTATTTGAAGCTTTAAATAAATAAATAAAAAATCTCTGGTGTATGATAGCACTGTGACATCTATTTTTTGAATATAAATAGTTATATCCTGTCAGCACAGTCATTTCACAATTCTGTATTAGATAGCCTACTCTTTTTGTGGAAATGTACAATTCCACAAAGATACATAGATAGACAGATAAACACACCCATTATTCCAAAATGGGATAGGCTATACACAGTAAAAAATCCAGCAGTTTACACATTGGCATACCATAATACAAAATAAACAAGTATAGGAAGACTTGCAGCTGCATTATGCTGCCATGATGTTCTTTTGAATGCAAGTTTTCAGAAGTTGAATTGCTATTATCAACCAAAATGTCTTACTAATAAGAACTGACTTTGTCTAAATTTGTGTTTGTGAATCAAGATTGAGTGTCAATTAATAGTTTCAAAGAAAACAAAAACCGCCTCACAGATGCCTGTGAGAGATACCTCTGGCACTGACATACTGCATACCATCTACGTCTCTGTTCTATATTGGTACAAGGATGCTGTGTCACTCACATAGGCTGACATGGGTGGAACAGATTACTAAACGTGTAGACACCCAAATATGTTACATTATGTTCAATACAGGCTTTTGTTTTGGAAACACATAAACAGGATAGTTTGCTCTAATAAACAAATGTGTGTTTGGTAAAGATTTCCTACATTTGTTCTTTCGTTTATTTAAAATTTGTCCTGACAGTAACTTGGAGGCTGTCACTCTGCCGCAGTAAAATGAATTACAGCTTCCTCTGAAGAGAAGCAGGCATATTAACAATGCCTGGCAGGAAAAGCCCTGGCTTTCATAATGCTTCCATGTACGCCAGGCAGACGGCCTCCAACGTCACTAAGCGGAGAATTCCAACATCAAAGATAGTAGTCCATCACTAATCACTGCATGTGTTGACGTCTTTAAGTACTCAGTCTCAAAATAAATTCACTGAAATTAGCTTTGTCTGTACCTGAAGCTGTTTTATATATAACTATGAACCATATGGATAATTAGTTATTGTGTTCAAGTGTTCAAATACCACATATGAAATATTTGGTAACACTTTACAATAAGGGTATATAAATACACATTCATTAATGCTTTATATGAAAGCCATATTTCATTATGAGTCATGAAAAGTTATGATATGCATGAAAACATGTATGAAAGCCCTATTTTGAAGCCCTAGTTGGAACAAACGAGAAGCTGATCATGTGCTCCTTCACTGCAGTGTGCATGTCCCAAAATGTCAAGATCACATGTGGTGCCATGTTGTCAAACAATAGGAAGTGTGCTGGAGGTGAGGTGAACATGAAAACAATGTGGCAGGACAGCGTAGACGACCCACCTCTGTAGTCCAAGAGGTTATTCTACAACCCCCCCCCCCCACCCCCAACACACACACACACACCTCCCACCTACACACCCACCAACACTCACACACACAAACACACACACACTTATGTTCTGAACCATCTGGGTGGATCAGGAAGATCTCCCGCAGTGGGAGGGGAATGGTGGCATTCATAAGCTCGACTTCACAAAATCCTATTGCTAATTTTCAAAGACGACCACAAAGCGTTGAAAGGAGCAGTTTATGAGTTTGTCCTCATTGTAGGACACTTGGGACATACAGCCGATCTGAAAGGACTTTTATTTCCCTCATTGTGAGACAGAGGTCCAGCTGGACCTTGCCCCTTGTGCAGAGATGTACAACAACAGCTACTACTCTCATTCTAAGTTGGGTGTGAGCACCAAGAAGATCCACAAAGCCAGGGGAAAGAGCTGTGGCTACTACATGAAAATTGTCTTCTTTTTCTCCTCACTCATACAAACACTAATCATTGTGAGTCTGGTACTGTTCTTGATCTACGGGCAGCCAGAGGACTCTGCAGCGGAGAAGAGATTGCAAGAGCTTGATCCAGTGCATAATGAGCTCAAGTCCAAATATGGATATCTTCTGGAAGAGCACAGAAATCTTACCAGGAAAATGAACAAAACACATCGGCAAATGGAATTTATGCACGGGAATATTACCATGCTACGAAAATTAGCCAATCAATCTGCTGCTATCATCATGGAACTTCGAATATCATCAGTGAGTAACATTCCATATCCAACACTTTCCACAACAAACAGGAAAGAAACAGCTTATCACTATTATAGTCTAAAAAAAATGTTTGAGAAATGTTCTAAAAAAATGTTTACTGTGTATAATGTTTAATGTCCTTCATTTTATTCAGTGTCATAGTTAGAAATAAAACTTGTGTATGAATGATCATGAAGTACATTAACAATTTTAATAATACTGTTGATTGTTGCTATTTGATTTTTTTCCTTTAATATGTGCCTAATATGTATGATCATTAAAAGTGTTTACAATGTGGTTCTAATTCAACAGCAGAATGTCAGATGTCCGCCACCGTGTAATTGTCCAAGGCCAACACCAACACTTCAGTGCCCAAAGGGTAAAATAAAACAATCCCGTTGTGCAATGTTTGGCCTTTTAACAACTAATCATATTTTTTAATGCATTCTGTCCAACTCTAATGTCATTTCTTTATGTGATATCAGATCCCCGACAACAACACCTAGAACATCAATACAACCATCTGAAAGACTGGCATGAAATTGTGAAAAGGAATTTTTCAGACACTGTTAATTTTCTGAATGCTGAACTGAAAACTGCAAGGGATGAGAAGCTAGCCCTGAAGCAAGCCAAGATTTCACTGGGACAAGACAAGGCCATTCTTGAGGATGGGATAAAATTGTTTAAGAGGAAGTGTCAAGATGATTTCATCAGATCCTTGGAGGGAATTCCAGATATCACCAAGATGTTCAGAGAGAAGATTGACACCTTGTTTCCACATATGATCCCTTTCCACATAACCTGTGATAAACAGCATGAGCAACTGGAGCAGATTAGAAATAATTGCAGCAGCCTGTCAGCACAGGTGGAGAACAAGTTTCAGCCCTACTTGAATAATATTGGAGATAAAGTTTCTGACCTAATGCGCCGTAGCACTCTTTGCCAATCAAAAACTACAAATCTAGAGAGGGTCATGGGTGAATGCAAAAGAAATCTCAGCTCACAAGAAGAAAAGCATTACAACCAGCTTAGAGATACAGTGAATAAATATGAGAAGCAGGAGGAACAGTATCTGTTGGATATAAAGAAATTGGATAGCGAAAAACAACTATTACATAGAACCATGAGATTGAAGGAATCTGAAATCAAAATGCTAAACGAAAGGATAAACACCTCTTTGCCCAATTCTGGACACAGGGTAAGTGATACAGTACATGTCATGCCATTCAAAAATTTGAACAGAGAGTATACATGTACATTGACAATGATAACAACATTTTCCCCCTCATTTCTTCACAGCTGCCATCACCTAAGCCTGTGAATAATCCATTAGGTGGAATTGGAACAGGTACAGGAGGCAGTTCATATTCAGTTCAGCCAGGCCCAGGTAGCCCTTTTGGAACTGGAACTAGTAGATCAGGCACAGTTGGTTCATCTAGTAGTTCCGGATCATCTGGTTCAGGATTCAACACGGGTTCTTATGGAACAGGATCTAGTAGATCAGGGACAGGGATTGGTTCATCTAGTAGTTCTGGATCACCTAGTACAGGATTCAACACAGGCTCTTTAGGAACAGGACCTACTAGATCAGGATCTGGAGGGACAGGGATTGGTTCATCTAGTAGTTCTGGATCACCTAGTGCAGGATTCAACATTGATCCTCTTGGAACAGGAACTAGTAGATCAGGGACAGGGATTGGTTCATCTAGTAGTTCTGGATCATCTGGTTCAGGATTCAACACGGGTTCTTATGGAACAGGAACTAGTAGATCAGGGACAGGCATTGGTTCATCTAGTAGTTCTGGATCATCTAGTGGGGGGTTCAACACAGGTTCTTATGGAGCAGGCACAGGAGCAGGGCATAGTGGAACAGGGTTCAGCTCCACTGGCAGTATGGGACCTAGTGGAGCTGGATTTGGTAACACAGGCTCTTTTGGTGGAGGTGGCAGCCGAACACCATATTCTGGGACAGGGTCAAGCACTCTAGGGCTGGGGAACACAGGCAGTAGGACAGGGTCAAGTGGGACCGGGTTTGGAGGCACCAGTAGCTATGGAAACATCGGCTCAGGCGGACAAGGAGCAGGCCGAATTGGGATGGGTGCATCTGGAATGGGACGGACTGGCAACATGGGGATGTACGGAGCTTCAGGTAAGCCTGATAGTGTCTGTTTGATGACGTGAACATATCCGTGTGTGTACTGATGATATGCAATTTGAGTTAACTGGCATATCCTTTGTTTCCCAGATCCTATCTCCAAGCACTTGCGAGAACTGGAGAAGTATATAAATCCAGAACACCGGCACTGATCTGTAAAGAGGAATCAAGATGATGAGGATTCAAATTCTCCACCAATTCTACATCATAATGAGGATTCACATTCTACACCACACAGGGCTTCAGGAATGTGGAGAGAAACTTGGATGGACATCATATCCACAAATCTTAGCAGAGAAAATAAAAAGGTGGATTTAATCAAAACCATGTTTCAGTAAAAAGTATGTGGTCGTATGTTACCCCAGTTTTGTGCCCTACATTTAGCTTGTAAATTTGCTTTGAAAATGATGGTGTATTTTCATGAGGAAGGTTGAACAAACTGTGTAAAATGTATATAGTCTATATAAAATGTATTATGTAAAGATTATCACAAAATAAACATTTTGTAAACTCAATGTAATCTAAACCTTGTGTGGACTGTATGCATGTGATTGCCAAGGTACAGCTGTTGAATAATATGTTAACATAAAGTGACTACTCTTTGTAAATTACATCAGTTATTGATTAACCATGATTTAATGTACTTGTGGACTTCCGCTAACTAATAACATCAAATGTATCAATTGTTCCAAGTCCCTGACTACTTCAACCTCAAAACAGTAGATCCATGTGCTGTAGATATGAATGTGCTCAGACACAGAGCAAGGTCATATAAACTAAACAGAGATTAGTTGCATGCTTGCTTCACTTTAATGTTGTCTCTACTGATTGTAGAGGTAGTTCACGTATAGTATGGATAGTACATAATATGTCAAATTCTGAACTATGGAATATTGCAAATACATGCCAGAGTGATAAATAGTCAACTTGATCATAGGTTTATACTTTTCCATAAGACAGTTCCTTGAAATAATTGCGGTGACAACATTACAGTAGACATGGAAGCATTCATTTTTAAAGGAACAAAAAATATTGTTTGTGTTATGATGACTTGGCAGTGTAATGCAAAATTAGGCTTAAGGTCCATAAAGTTGGATCTCAGTCTATTTTTAATCTTGCACACCATTGCCCATCCCAAGTACTGTTTCTGTCTGTTTACATTGCTCAGACAACGCACAAATGTAAAGGGACAATGGGGACGGATACAGAGTAATAATAATGTTTATGAAACACAAAACAGGTCCAGCAGTGGTCAGAGCACAGGTGCTGAGGCAAAATGCTGGCAGGAAAATGGAAGGATGAATTCCTCAGTCTTTAAAAAAAAAAAAAAAAAAAAAAACTGGCAGTTTTACAACAATTGTTATTGTTTTGCGTCAGTAGGAAGCAGTCTTTAAAACAGTGCCCAAGCCAACAGTGGGGCTATAACATAAGCAAACCTTTGCTACCCCCAGTCCACCCATTCACATGACAGGAAAGTGACATAATATGATTGAGAGACATATAAGGTGGAGTACATCTTTACCCATCCCTAAATCATTCCTCTATACCTTGATCCATAGATTCCCCCCTGTTCATGACACAAGGTCATTAAGTTTAGTTCACTTCTGATTCAATGCCTAATTATCCTGCAATGCGTGACCATCACAGACAACAATCAGACGCTTTTTCCCATGTTGATGACTAGCTTCCTGTCACAGAAAACACAGCACGAGGCCGCCTCCCCCGTCAGTCCCTTGTCCCCACAGGGCAGCTGGGCGCCAATTAATAAATAGTGAAGCCAAGTAAAAGAGCCCTGTCTATCCTGTTTGGAGGATGTCCTTTGTTCAAGTTGAAGTGTTTTCCCATTTAGGCTCTTCAGATCCTCATCTCTCTTAAAGGGGGCCGGACAGCCACCAAATTCTGGAATTGGCTGCTTTCCCTTGAATTGGCACATATTACAGTGTCAGCACCTCCGTCCCCCTTCACACTATTATCTCACATTCAGCAAAATTTTCAATTTTCATGAGTAACTTTACATTCCTGCCATGCTCATATTCACAATAGAGTATTCTTAAACAGGCCTTTGAAATGTTCAAAGAAACACTTTAATAAAAAAGCAAATTTAAATGAAGTTGATGTCTCGGTTGATAAGGCGCTGCTGCAAGAATGTTGGGAAATGAAGGGGCAAATCTCCACCCTCCCCAGCCGTGGAAAGGAAAGGGTGCCTTCCTTCCTCCATGGGGTCAGAGGACCATGAGACCCTTTGTCTCTGGCTGCAAGCGTTCCCTATTCTCCACAAGTCCTAATTGCGCTTCCTATTTTCCTGCCCCCTCTAAAGTCCCCATGCTTCCCATGTGCTAAAGACATCAGAGGGCATGACCCTCCCCTTGTTGACTTGTCCAACAGGAGTCGACCCTGGAACCAGTTGGCTAGACGTAACACATTTTTCCAGGTCAGACACAACCTAAGCTGACCTTGAACTCATAGGGTTGTGGGTAATTCCAACTTCCAACAGAGAACTACAACTTATGTTAAATTTACAAGGCAAAACACAATTTGATGTCATCAACTTTGGCTCTTTGCCTCTTTTCAAACACTGTCTGGCACAAACATTCAGGCAGAGACAGAGGGTTGGCACAGGCTACATGGTCCACAAAACAACTGCAAGGACAAACAAGACATCAACGCGTCAGGGAAGTGACACTTGCCATGAGCCCCTTGGTTCTAGAGAAAGATGTACTCATGTTACCTGAAGAGGTAAACCATTACCATGTCTTCAGTCAGTGTTTTATAGGTCATGGAATCCTCTTACATTACACAGGGTCATCATTAGCATGTTGACCTTACAAAAACCCTGCCTTGTACAGTCATATCAAAACTGCTGTTTTACTTTTCTATACAGTTTTACTGTTGTTTACTACAGCTCAAATAGAAAGATCTGATTGGCTGACAGTGGAGCGCTAGTGGCCAGCTGGCAGTGGCATGTCACTGAGCCGACCGTTACTGGAACATATATGTATATATACCATATACTATAGGCTACTTTATATAGCAGAATAGTGTCAGACTGTCGGGAAACCTATGAGCAAAACACTTGGCTTGCCACTGGTGGACCGTCAGTCTTCTGCTTTCTGGAAGTGCATATAACAGTATCGCTGCAGTAATATTAACAATTCAGTAAGACTTCTGAAAACACATTCCCTGCCCTTCCATGCCATATGTCCCCACCCCAGTTGCAAACACTAATGAGAGCTGATTGTGTAAGTTAATAGGGCACTGGAGAGGGCATTGTCCCTTCAGTCTACATCACTTTCTCAGGTGAAGTCACCATGTGATACTTCTCCCAGCAGCTAACAGCTGTTTCACACTGTACACATCTGTTGATGGATCTCATTGACTTTGCATGGAGCTCTCTCGAAATGCATTGTGGGTCTGTCTGTTCCATCGACTCCATTGTCTGTGTCGAAAAAGTTGAGAAAAGTTGAACTTTTCAGGCAGAAACGAAGAAGCCAATTAGATCGACTCCCCCTACATCAGACACATTCTCTGTCGTCCATCGACGGACGTGATCAGTGTGAAAGAGCAGTAATAGTTGACCCCAATAGGCCTACACCTTATCAGATAACAGTTGCCACTAAGTATACAGTGTACACAATCTGAAGTGTTATAAGTGCTTGAAGATGTTCAATTGTTCATTTGTGTGTGTGTGTGTGTGTGTGTGTGTGTGTGTGTGTGTGTGTGTGTGTGTGTGTGTGTGTTGAAGAGTTTGGCAGATTAGCAACAGCTTGTTTAGATAATAGTTTGATCTGTTCACATTCAGTCAAATTGGTACAAGTGCTATAAATCTCTGCTGTAAACCGAAGGATAATACATTTATTTTACATACTTCACCTTGTCCCTTTCAAGAAACTCACCCATAGGCCTCTGTCCATCCGTAGGACATGATGATAGACAAAGATGCACTCAGCAAAGAAGATCGCCACAATACAGTTATCTTGATTACAGTCATCATGCAACCTTAATACAACATCAGTCGAGCACTTGTCGCCTGTTTTGAACATCCCTGCACAGTGCACTTCACCCCAGATACATTTTTCTGCAGTTGCTAAGTGGCATTTGAATGAATTGGTAGTCATACTGGTCTGGTCAGATCAGTGGTGAGACATTTCCGCCCCCTGCTGGTCTGTGCATCTGTTGCAACTGCTCAGATGGTTGAGAGAGGGAAACAACCTGAAGCGTTCTGCAACAACTAGCTGTACCCTTTCTTAGAAATCAACCTGCTTTTAATTGTATCTGTTTTTTTGTTTGTTTGTTTGTTTGTTTTTTTTGCCTTCTGTATTTTTTTATTTTTATTTTTTTTTTACACATGGACACCTAATGATGATAATGAGGACCAATAGTGTATTTCATCTTAATCTAACATGTAGGCTACCTCAGAATGAGATGTGTACATTTCTGTGCAGCCTCATTAAAAGCAGATTTCTGCCGCTTCATTGTTATGCCATGGTATAGCCTATTATTGGTGTAGATTGAATGCTATTCATTAGGCTAATTCATCCTGTGCCTCTTTGAAAAGAGAGAGAGAGAGAGAGAGAGAGAGAGAGAGAGAGAGAGAGAGAGAGAGAGAGAGAGAGAGATTTACCACGATAAAGCCAAGATAATTAGATAGCTCAGTTAAAATTTTAGACTAAACATCTTCAGGCCATTACGAAATGTCTCTGTCAACAGAAGTGGAGTAGCCTAGTCTAGGCTGTAAAGATTCAAGAACATCAAACCGGGCGCAAGTCCGTAAGATCTCAGTGACGTAAACAGACTGCAAGCGGTGTGGATAGCAAGCGAGATGACTTTGCGCTTCGAGAAATAAAACTCACAAGCATCATGGCACAGACGGTCCAAGGAAGAATATAATCTCAGTGACATGCTGAAAGGTAGCAGGGGTGTGTCGGGGGAGGGGCTCGAATTTAGCAGTTAATTCGAACATAAACGGGAATCAGTGGATTAATGAAGTTTACATTTAAGCATAGCGGACCAGTTTAATATAAAAAGAGACATTTCTTTTAAAAAATCTAATTGGAAGACTCAAAAATAAACATGTGCGAAATCCCCTCTTCTTTTTGGCTACCCCTGTTTGGACGTCCTAACAGCGTTGATATGGGTACATTGTATCGTCGTATTCTGTGTTTGTAACAAAGAATGGCATATGCAGGTGCGCATTATGCTGCTGAAGCTCTGATCCTATATGGTTGGCAAATTATGAGATCACGTAGACTTTGGATGACATTCATTTAAGCATTGAAGAAGGACGCAGTGCTATGCAAAAGGGGACGTAATATAAGCTGTCGCCATCGCAGGTCGCGTCGTGACAGTTAAAACATCCTCGACTTGTATGCCATCAAACATAGAACACTGCAGCCCACCATGGAGGGAAGTGGTAAGGACAACATTGCAGCCCGGTGAAGGAGTAATGCAAAACGCTGGAAAATGTCTTCGGAGGTCCTGAGTGAGTATTCATGCTGACACCTGTGCTGTATGAATTTCTACCCATGTAGCCTGTATTCCATCCAGTGAATCGATGCCAAACGCACACGAACTTATCTATTACTTCCCATATAACACCTGCTAGGATGTCAACCTGTAAACAGTAGGCTACACATGTTCAAAGAAGTCACTCTTCTGCCTGTCGATGTCTCCTTCATCTACTGTCCCTTGACATTTAATCTCTTTTCTTGGTGTGTGCCATTTTTGAAATCCAGAAAGCCATAGGCAGCCTATAGTTTTCATTCTTCAAATGTCTTCACGTTGTAGGCTAATTATTGTCATTCATTGACATTAAATGTGAAGCAATATCCCTGTTGATTGAAACTGATGTTGTGACCGTCACTGTTGCTATGCCTTTAAGGGTTTTCAATTCCAAAAGGTTAGAACATTTGTTGCATTATTTGCACAGTTGATATTGGTTGAAGCCAATCCTTTATTTATTTATGCACTTCACAGGACACTGTTTGACAACATACAGTGGGCAAGATATCTCTTCAGAAAAGTGAACCAGAAGTGCATCTTTGTGTTAAAATATCCCCATGAGGCAGTAGGTTTATTGATATGACTGGTTGGCCCGTTATTAGATAGGCCTACTGTACAGTATGTAGTCTTTTGAAAATCATACTGAAACAGGTCAATCTGCAGACCTAAAAGGTTTTGAAGAGTTTTTTTTTTTTTTTTTTTTTTTTTTTAACAATTGTTTTGAGTGATGCAGTCTGATAGTGCCTGCAACATAATGTTTAAGTTGAGGCTGAGAGAAAAAATAAAAAAGTAAAGTTCTAGCACCCTAATTTTTTTTCAGTGGCTGGTAGAAATATTTTTTGGCTGGAAAAAGATCAGGCCTTACCTGCCATTGGCAGGTGGGACAAAAAGTTAATTTTATACCCTGACCACACTGGATGCTTTATCTGTCAGAAGTCTTGTACTGCAGACCTAAAAGGTTTTGAAGAGTTTTTTTTTTTTTTTTTTTTTTTTTATACAATTGTTTTGAGAGATGCAGTCTGATAGTGCCTGCAGTATAATGTTTCCGTTGAGGCTGAGAGAAAAAATCCATTATAACTTATGTCTCTGACCTAGTTATGAATAACCACACTGGATGCTTTATCTGTCATAAGTCTTGTACTGGGCAACTTTCTGATCCCAGATGATTAGATGAGATGATAATAGCTGCATGTTTAGTTTCAGTTGCATAAACAACTTAGGCAAATGCACTAAGTAGAAGGAGGGGAAAAAATCACAAAGTTTTAATAGCAGTAACGACAGAGCATCTCTGATTCAGTGTATTATTAAATGTTGACATGCAATGACTGTAGAACACACAAAAGCCGTCCAATGTTTTAAAGAACTTCTCATGCAGCTTTTCAGAAACTGCTTGGTAGTTATTACCCACAAACCACATTTCTCACTGTAAGCAGTTTTGCGTTGCGTGGCAAAAACAAAGCACTTTTGGCTATCTGTAAATGTCAAAGATGTACATAGCATACTAAGCAGTACTTTCACATCACAAGTAGTGGCGAGACACAGAAATCCTCTCTTAATGTCCTTGGCTTGTTGGTATTTTTTATGTTGACTAAAGTAATTCTCACTAATGCATTGTGCAATGCAGTTGAACGTCATCATCTAAACTTAGTGAAATCAACTCAACATAATCTGATGTTGACCCTTGCTTATTACAGGCAACTCAGCAGGCAGCCTTACAGTCCACATGGATGTCCTTTTTATTAAAACCATCTGTGTTTTACAATTTAAGCCAAACCAACCAAACACAAACACTACTTGATTTGCATGTAAATTCAATGTTATATTTTTATCCGAGGTACAGTAACTAATCAACGAATACATGTGACATTGCTGGACTTACCACACTTATGAGGAATTGATTGGATTTTAAAACACAGGCCATAAAACGCAGGGAATGCAATCAGGCTCCAAAGTAAAAAAGGAAGCCATGGGCTTCTGAGCTGGATATGGATTTTGCTTGACAACCCTGTGATAACCCAGATAGTAGATCAAGTCCTGGAAAACCTATTAGGGCAAGCATCTCAGTGGCACTAAATGTCTGTGAGATTAATTGTGAACTGGGGAGATTATTCACTCAACGAACAGGAAGGGACATGACCAATTCTAACTGCAAGCAATGGCACATCCCCACATTCTTTTTACATTTAAATGATACCCAGGACACTCATGATGTACATGTAGCTACAATTGTATTGTATTTTACTCATTGGAATATACAGGATTATATAGGCTATATACTGTACATATTTTATTATTGGACGCAACACTATTCTTTCTCCTTTGATCTAATGGCATTTGATGTTGGCCTAATTAGAAGAACATTTCAACGGTTTCCTGTGGTTGTCCTATATGCAAAGGTCTTACTGATGATGATTGTAGGACAAAATCCCATAATTTCCTAGGGTTTCTACCCCAACATTATCATCATTTGATAGAAGAAATATACATGAAATCAATGCATTAATCTCTTAATTCATAAAACAGAGGATGTATAGAGTTTTGCAGTGATGGAATTCACACTACTGTAGGCTATATTACTTTAGAAAACTCTCTTCCTGAGTGTCATTTTTTTTTTCCAAATGTGTTTAACTGTAATTACCACTTTGTGTCTTGTAATGAACCTAGTTTAATATTGCCCTCCTTTCCTGCCATGTCTCTTCTCTGCCCACCACCTGCTCCAGATAAGTGGTTTGGGAGGAGGCTCTCCCAGGCCAGACAGTACATCATGTACCACAAATCCCGCCTGAAGCCTGTGCCCACTGAGGACTGTGACATTGTCATAACATTCCCAGGTGCTGTAAAGACGTACATAGAATTTAAAGGAGAAATCCTGTGTAAATCAATCCATAGCCCTGTTGTTCACCAAGTGCTGTAGGTAGGAAAAAGAATGAGAAAATTTGAGCAGTAAACTGGAAACTAACACTAAGTGAATGAAGCTTTACAACTTACTTTCATTTCATTATGCCCCACTCAGTCAGCATTTGAAATTGGTTATTGTTATTCAGTCTATGCAGCGTCAAAGTTTTTCATTATTTTTCTTAAAGATAGCATTCTGGTATCTGGAACAACAGGACTATTGACTGATTCACACCGGATTTCTCCTTTAAGACATTTTCTCTTGAAAATGCAATCAATGTCAGGTGAATTTTATATATATTTGGTCAAACTGTATGTCTACAGATTTGTCAGTACAAATTCTTCTGTGTTTTGCTGTTTTTCTACATACAGACAATATAGATGATCATACGTTGTTATGGCTTCTCAACCAAATCAGACTGGGCATTCCACAAATTATCGTCCATATAAGATACCATAAACACATCCGAGGGTTTGCTTTCTTCATCACCACAACATTTGAGAAGTAAGTCGCACAAAAAGCCAGCAGTACTACCCTGCCAAACACAGTTGCTCATTGCTCAACTAGATTTCCCTACGGTGCATTTTGAATTGTAATATGCATTTCTGTTATTGACTGTGTCGTTAACTGTGCTTCTGCAGCTTGCTAAGGGGAGCAGAGCAAATAGGAATGTACAAGCAGGTCAAGTCTCAATATGGGGGTGGTATACGACGGTTTTCATGTGAAGAGGACACCATCTATGAAAACATAGAGAGCGAGCTATGCTTTTTCACATCACAGGTGATATTATGTTATTCATTTCTGTTGGACTCTTGTGACTCTTTGTCTTGTGAGGTATAAAGTTTGTTTGCCATCCTATTGTATTTTATACTTTCTCAGGAACGCCAGACTATCGTTAAATATTGGCTGGACAATCTCCGTGCCAGACAAGGGGATGTCCTTCACAACATTCACTTCCTGGAGGGCCAGCCAATCAGTATGTATTATCCAAAAGCAGTATGCTCTTTCTTGTTACAGTTTTTTTCTGATTGCTTAAACATTTTTTTTGTTGAAGAATTTGGCTCATTGGGTGAAAACATATACAGCCAGCAAAATTGAAACTTGATTGCCTCTTTTGAATCCACAGCAACACTACACTACAGTATCCATTTTCTGGGTGAATCTGACCTAACCACATGACCGTCAAAAACAAATCTCACAAAAATATCACCCTGTAGTGAAGCATAGCCACCCTTTAACTGACCTCACCTCAACATGCCTCACTGGTACCAAAAAGGCAGGCATTTGGCTGATACGTCCATACATCTACCATTGCCTAACCATTGTTGAGTGTTTTGAAGGGACAAATAGTATACAAAACTGTAAATTATGCACAACTTTACAGGTGCGTTGGATGTGTGGATGGTTCCTATTATATTTGTACTAGAAATATTTTCCCTTGTGTACTTGGAATTACTTAATGAAGTAATTGAACTAATGAAGTAATGACTAATTGGATTAATTAATAAAGTGAATAAAAGTGAATAAAATGTAATGTAATGCCATCAAAGTGCAAAACAGCATAATTGAATATTAAGCTTGAAGCATAGGTCTAAGTAAGCACTTCTTTTTATACATTAAGCAATCAGCAAAAACTGTAACAAGCAATCATGTTGTCATGTGTATAATACAACAATATAAATAGCCAACTGATACTGCTATTATTTTTTTAGTACCAGAGTTGAAAACAAGGGGTGTAATCCTTCAGATGTTTCCTCTACATGAACAACGGATCCTCAGCCAACTGATCACCTCGTGGGTTCAGGCTGTGTGTGAGAGACAACCCCTTGGTGAAGACCACTTTCTGTAACTGCTCTTTGACATCAGCCCATATATATTTACAGCATGAGTCATTGTAATTTAGCTCTTTTCTTTCCATTGCCAGATGATATATGTGCTTATTTCGGGGTGAAGATCGCTATGTATTTTGCGTGGTTGGGTTTCTACACCAACTCCATGCTTTATCCTGCGGTTATTGGCTTGCTGCTGTGGATGCTCTCAGAAGCAGATCAGGTGAGGCAGAAAGACTGTCAAAAGTTTTGAGTATTGTTCTGCTCACGGTAGTGTACACCCCTGCTGATGATATGTACATACACAACTTCCCGTACTCAGAAAAGCCAAGACATCTGCTGTGTTGTGTTTGCCCTCTTCAATGTCATTTGGGCCACACTCTTCCTGGAACGCTGGAAAAGAAGAGAAGCAGAGCTGGCCTTTAAGTGGGGGACTCTGGACACCCCGGCAGAGTCCATCGAGGACCCCCGACCACAGTTTCGAGTAAGACGATAGCTGCACTCATCTAAATGCCTTACTCATCCTTAGGAACACAGATCGGTGATGTCTTATACTCATCCTTCTCTTTTTAAAGGAACATTTAGGAGTTTGGATGTATAAGAATAGAGGGCTAGCTTCCAAAAAGGCAAACAAGTCTTACAAACACATCCTAGTCTCACTGGCACTACTGTGTTAGACCTTCGTAATATTGGTGTTTGATGGCAATACAGCAGTGTCATGTTCTAAAAGTTTCATTTTATTTTGTCATGATTTACTAGAACTGCACAGTGTATACTGTATTTTGGATGGCTAGTGGATGGGCTGTGTTCATTCACCCTTCATGTTGCTATAAGCTATCTAAATGAATTTGAGGATACCAAAACAAAAAAGTCTTATTATAAAAATGATATCTCACAGTGACGTCTTACACAGTATAGCATTAATACCTTTAATTAAAGGTGACTAAGGAGGCTTTCATCTCAACAGGGTGTGAAGCGCAATAGTCCTGTGACCGGGTGCGAGGAGCTGTACTACCCTCCCTGGAAGAGAAATGTGTTCCGATGGCTGGTTAGCCTCCCTGTGTGTCTCCTCTGTCTGTGCTTTGTGTTCCTGGCCATGTTCATCTGCCTTGAGCTTCAGGTAAGATGAGCAGAGACCCCATTCCAATACTGTGCAGCTCTAGGCAAGACTTTCATTTACCATGTAGCGAGATGGAATGTAACAAGATAGCTTTTCTGTTTCATTTTGGCGTACTTTTGGAGTGTCTTAATGTTCAGTGCTTGTGTTGATCTAAATCCTGTCAGCAGTAGACTGTTTAATCTCGTTTTGGTTGGTTGGTAGGTTTGCTGCTAGCCTGAGCATAGCAGTGATAAACAATTGTGTTTCACCCCTCAGTGTGTCTGTGTTTCCAGGAGCTTGTGACGGAAATGACGGAGCTGCCCAGCATCACTAGATTTCTTCCCAAAATCCTTCTTGCTGTAACAGTATCCACATGTGACGAGGTCTACAAGAAGATAGCCCTTTGGCTCAATGACATGGGTAAGATGACAACCATCATAAAGCATGTTAAATAGTAGGAGAGTAGGAAAGAGCATGAAAGAAAACCTGACAAGACATTTCTAACTGTATTGCCATCAACACCAGTCGGTGTCCTCTAGCATTGCCAGTGAGGGTATTGGAAATGTTTGGAATGTTTTGTGTGCTTTCCAGGTCAATAGAAATAATTTTAGACCTTTCATTTCAACAATAAGAATAGATGGTACAACAGTGAAAGAAATGAGGTCAAATGACACAACAAATGACAAAAATAATGTCTTTCTGTTTTCTGCCAGAAAATTACAGACTGCAGAGTGCCTATGAGAATAATCTCATTATCAAACTGGTCTTTGTAAGTGAAGCAATGCAGTGTTATCATATCATATCACTTTTTAATTAGCTGTTTTTCAATCTAAAACAACTACTTTATTACCTTCTTTTAGTTTCAGTTCATAAACTCATACCTCAGCCTGTTCTACATTGGGTTCTACCTCAAAGATATGGAACGACTGAAGGAGGTAAGGAAGTTGTGTAATTGAACTGGACTAGGAATACATTTGATGACTTGAAATTGATGATACAGTGTTTCAATGTGTGCAAAGTCAAATTTCTAAATAGAATTTGAAAAACAAAGATGTCATTTTTCTATGCAGATGTTGGCTACCCTCCTAATAATCCGTCAGTTCCTGCAAAATATCAAGGAGGTGGTACAGCCCTATCTGTATGAACACCAAAAACTGGGTGAAATTACCTTGAAGACTATGTGGGAGATCTTCCAGGCCTCGATTTTGAAATACGGCCGTGCAGCTTTAGGCAGGGCTTGGATGACTGGGGAAACTGCGGACAAAAAGGAGCCGTCAGAGGCCTCTGGGCAGCCTGAGAAGAAGGAAAGGAAAAGCCTGCTGGCTGGATTCAGAAATACTCAGGCAGAAGAAGGAGACCCAGAGAGCACCCTCAAACATAGGAAAGTCAGCTTCACTAAGAAGGTGGAGCACAAAGGCCGAGCAGCTGGCTCAAAGACCGCGCGCAGTCTCCTAGACGACGGTAGTCCCACCTTGGTTGAGGAAGGAGCGGACCCTTCTAGCCTTTTTGAGAGCTGTGACAATGACTCTGACACTGAGTCTGTGGAGGCCAGCAAGGATCCCCCTGGCAATCCACACTCTGCGTCTTCACCTTCTGGATCCAAAAACAATGTCTCTCTCCCTCCAAGCCAAAAAGCAACCGCTGAATCAGAGCCTGAATGTAAAAAAGCATCCTGGATAGAACCACCAAGTGAAGGCCTATCTACCACTCTGACCCAACCAGAGATTGAAAGCTGCATGTTGACATATGAGGTATATTAGCAGTACATTTAGAAGTGATTGTAGTTTAATTTAATAAAAGAAAGTTTTGTAAACTTCAGTTTATTTCAGTACAGGAAAGGCCAGAATAATAGCACCAGCTGGCACACAGGGTTTGAATTGTCTAACATTTAGTCTTTAAAAGTATTGCCCTTGACGTTTAATCCATAATGTTCGCTTGAAATTCTATATTTTGTTTTGCTTGTTTAAAATTTCATTTCTAATGGCCCAGCATAAACTCTTGTATTGGGTAAATGTCGACTGTTTAAGTGAATTCTTGCGACTTCTGGGTGTGCTTAATCCAGCAGGACACCCTTCAGGATTACCAGGAGATGTTCATCCAGTTTGGCTATGTTGTCCTGTTTTCCTCGGCATTTCCCTTGGCAGCTATGTGTGCTCTGATCAACAACATCATTGAGATCCGCAGTGATGCTCTGAAACTCTGCACTGGTCTACAGAGACCCTTCAGCCAGAGAGTGGAAAACATTGGACAATGGCAGGTTAGAGGCACTAATATGCCCATCAGCAATGTGTTCAGTATTTTACCAACATATATACTTATGTGAGAATGCGTGAAAAAACAATGGAATGATTTGGCTGAAAGAAATGAATTCCTTGTATATTCCTGAGCTTTTAAAGTTCTTTCTTTGTCTTTTTTTCTGAGCAGACAGCTATGGAGGCAATGGGCCTGATTGCCATTATAGTGAACTGTTACCTGATTGGGCAGTGTGGTCAGATCCAAAGGCTCTTCCCTTGGCTAAGCCCTGAAATGACCATCGTCTCCATTGTTATTATTGAGGTATTATTTTAAAACTTTCAGGAAGCACACAAACAATCTGGCTAGATTTGGATGTTAAATTTAGTCCCTATACTCACTGATTGATTATTACTGTATATTGGTAGCTTGTCAGATCACTTTGAATGCAAGGTCTCAGAGAACTTTTTTATTTTTTTCCTTTGCAGCACTTTGCTATTCTTCTCAAGTATGTGATTCATATGGCGATACCAGATATTCCTGGTTGGGTTGCAGATGAGATGGCCAAACTGGAATATAAGCGGCGGGAGGCGCTCAAGGTCCATTTGCAATAAGAATCACATAAACAAACTGAACCATATAAGTGCTAGGCCATCTGTGTCAGGAAGGCAGTAAATCATCATATTTTAACATAAAATATAAACATAAAATGGGAAAAAGTTTTATTAAGTGACAGTAATCATTAAGTAACTTCTGTTTGAATGCAATATGAAATTACTCTCTGAAAAAAATTTACATTTTATAGCCTGGCATGCTGGTTCATTGTCAGATCTAGGGGCTCCTGTAATAGCTTTTAAGGGTGGCCTCTTGTGCAGTTGTTCACATTTGTGTTGGCTCCTCCCTTTCAGCGACACGAGCGGCAGGCTCAGCAGCAGTACCAGCTTCAGCTGAGGAAGAGGAGGGAGGAAGAGGAGCTGAGGTTAGCCGAAAAACAAGCCCGGCAGGAGTGGGATCAAGAAAAGGCCGGGACCCCGGAATCCCCGGTGGGCGAAGACCCCCATGACAGAGTGCTGGGAGTAGGGAAGCCTGGAGGAGACAAACCTAAGAGACCCAGTTCACTGTTGACCAGTAATAATGTGATGAAGCTGAAGCAGATGATTCCCTTGCAGGGCAAGTTCACAACCAGCTCTTCCCCCACGGGCAGTGAACCCAAACTTCCAGGGTTTTTGAACTTCAAATTCCTCAAAACTCCAGAGATGAAGAAAGACCCCACAGCTGCTTTGATGTCAGCAGCTGCAGCAGCCTCTTCCAGTCAGGAAAAATCACAGTCTCCAAGCAAGTCCTTTAACCCAGGGAAACTCTTCCATTTTACCAAGTCTGATGGGACAGATGTGCACTCTAAAGCAGCGGACAGCACCAAGTCCAACAGCGGGCAACACCAGCCACACCATCCCAACACAACACCAGAGCAGCTGTCTTCCCAGGAGGAGGAGGGGGAAGACTCCACAGATTCAGATGCAAGCCCTTCTAAAAAACTGTGAAAATGAATTGTGATATACTGTAGCAATGTATGTTTAGCAGCAATATACTGTACAGTGGCAATACAGGTGCCAACTGATACATTAGAATGTTAGCTTGCTTCAACAAGGCATGAACAATTTAATGTAAAACTATAAATGTACTGTATGTCTACTTGCATGGCACAAAACTGTTTAAATATGCACAGAACATTGCAGTTCACCATTTCAGTGTCGATCACCAAGACTTTCAGAATTTCACTTCTTTTTGTGAAGTTTTTTTGTGCCAATTATTGAAAATATTCCATGAAATCTGTATAATGTAAAAATTTATTTATAGTTTAAAGACATTCTATTTTTCACTGATCCTTTTTCCAGTGTACTTTCTTTTTACAATGACCAAAGTAAAAAAATAAAATAATTACGATCAAAAATGTTTTAGTTTTTGTTGACCCTGTAGTTGATTTAAAAAGTATTTCTGTGATATTGACTGATGTAGTATTGAAATACTGACAAATGATTATACTTAAACAAGACTAAATGTCTTTAGTCATGAAATTACATGTAGATGTTAAAAGATAGACAGGTCTACACCGATAGACAGGTCTACATCCTGAGTCCCTTAGGATATGGAAAGCCCATAAATTGTATGAAATCTGAGGCAAAACAAAAATAATTCTGAGATAGAATTTGACTGAGATAGAGTCAAATTATGGCCTGAGCTCACAATTAATTAACTGGGGTAGACCTGATTTGAATTTGCTAGCAGTATGTTTAGCTTGACCAGGCTAACAATAAACCAGAATTAGACAGAATTGGGAAAAAACATAAAAGGATGACAAAATAAAGCATGTTTATTTAAAAATTCCAACTTATAAGTATAGCCAGATAAAATCCTTTACAAATGCCTGATCGAGTGTGGCTGTCCAGAATAATCAGTGATTTATGTATGCTGAATAAATGCTGCCCACACACAAACTGATATGCCTAAAATTCAATATCAACACACATTGTTACAATGTCAATGTACATAGGACACAGGAAAGTAAGTGGGTGTACAAGCTTAACCAACCTGCCCAACTTAACCAAAGGCCTGACAAACATGTTGCTTGTTATTTGTTTCCCCAATGATTCTGACAAGTAGACACATTGTGAAAATGATTTATGTTAGCAATATTGGCAGTGGCACTCTGGTTTTGCATGCTACTCAAATTTTTAAGGTCTAAAACCAATAGACAAAAAAGGGGGGCGTCAACGAACCACTATTACGGTAGATTTTTGTTTTACAGGGTCTTAGTTACACAGTCACAAAGGCAATTTTTGAAAACATCTCTACTCTCTCATATTGCATTTATATTTTGATAAAATGTAACCAATCTGCACTATAAAGATTACTCCAATTTATTTGATTAAGGCTCATCATTGTGCATTCTGTGTGCTCATCCCTCAATCAAAACATGCTGTGAGAGAGAATATAGCATTAAATAACACCAGGATTGAAAATGAGTAATATCTGCCTTGAACAAAACCTTACAAGCTGGAGCTGAGAAGACCTAAACATTTTACATGTAAACTCCAGGCAACACTGCTTTGAGTATTTGAAAATGTTCGTGTACTGGCTAGAATAGTACTTTATTCAACAACTCAATAAATTACTGAAAGGATGAGATCAAGACAAAATATTTATAGTGTGCCAGCCAATGAAGTGACAGAACTGGTCAACATTTTTTTTGCCAGTATGCCAGATACTCAGCCATTGCAAGACAACTGAGAATTAACAAAAGTTCTTGTCAAATCAAACCGGACGTTAAACAGGCTGGAAAAGTGAGAGCAATGAGTTGCACTTAAAAAAAAGGAAACACATTGAAATCTCCAAAAACGACCCAACTTCACAATCTGAGATAAAGCAATTGCTACTTTATCAATTGTCTGCATCTTCCATCTTGGCCTGTGTGCTTGTTAATCCTTGAACAACCACATGGACAACAGGCTGAGGCTGATCACATGTGGTGAGCAGGGAAAAAGGTTTTAAGAGTCCTCATTCATCTCACGACTGCCAGTTCGAGCGATTTTCCTTGGAGGTGCAGGACTTTCCCCCTCGGCTTGCTCCTGTTCCCGTTTTTTAGCTCCATTCTGCAGAAAAAATCATAAGAGTGAAATCACATCATCATAGTTTTAACAAGGCATAGGACATATTTCATTTAATTCAGCCACATACAGCAAAAATTCACACTTACTTTCTTGTCCCATTGCTGATGAAGGTATCGCAATAGAATATTTGTCTTCTCAGTGACAATGACTGTCAAACACAAAAAAACATTACTGTGTTAAATATACATGACTACTGATGGGCTAATGAAATGAAACTGTCAATCGTTGAACTTCTTCCAAAGAAAACTAGAAAAAAAGCCATACAAAGGCTAAACGGGCTCTAACTACTATTCCTTTTTTAAAGACCATGGAATACTTCTGAATGAACCATCTGGAATGCAGCTTTGCATTCATGTGCATTGTATTTTGTACTTGTGAACAGGATGGAAAAAAAACTCAATCTAATCATTTGGAGCAGCCTATTAAAAATGATTGAATGGTAATACTGTATGTCTATCAAACTCAGCTGCCATTTGTCCCCCAGCTCCCCTCTCTGTGCCCTAGGCAGCACAGTCCTGTACTCTGTCTTGTCCTTCTGGGGAAGTCTATAGAATCATGTACTTCCAAATCTAGCTTGTGTGAATGTTTTTTTTTAGCCCGACCCTACCTTTAACTCAGTGGCCAGGAGGGCTGACGCTACTTGAGTTGCATGCTAACTTTAATGAACATCTGAACAACGCTGTGCTTGGGCATTTCTGATATATCATCAATGCAGTTGTTTCTTCACGTTCCCACTTCTAATTTTGCGATGTTTCAACATTAAAGTATTACTCAGAGCTCCTTTAAAAGCTTGAGCCATCATAACAAGCTTGTAGACTTTAAAGGTAAATTAACCATTCCAACAGAGTAATACCTGATAACTTAACACACCTTATGATTAACTTGGATCTAACTTTACAGACTTCACTGTTTGATGTGCCTGTACCTGTGCTATGACTAGACAGGCATGCCTGTGCACCTCTGAGCAGAAAATGTCATGCAATGTAAAATGCCACCAATATGCCACTCACTCTGTTCTGAGGGAAATTCGCGTGTTGGGAGATACACAGAAGGTCTCCTGTTCTGTAGAATGGCGTGTGGGTGAAGCAGAGAGAAAAGACACGTATAAAGGGCATGACAAAACCAAACAACACAAACCACAGTATAATGATTTTGGCATTTAGTTTAGTGAACACCGGGGCTTGTAACCATGAAAGCCTTTTAAGCATTAATGCCCAAACATGTCTCCCTATTTTAGGCTGTAAAACTGAAAGAATATGAAGAACTAAAAGTTATGAAGACCCATTTGATCAGAAACAGGTACAGATAGAAGTCCTGGTTTTGGGATCTAAAACAAAAACATCTGAATTAAATCTGAGATGTTGCAGCTATAGGCCTAACCTTATGTCATTTCACAAGGAATGACACAGGTAAATTTTCAGTAATCAAACATGTGTAGTAAAAAAAACTGTAAGATGAATTATAATTGTTGTATAAAAATGACTATTTTCTGTTTGCTTTACAGACACTTTGCACAAAGGACTGTCATGCACAAACTCATGTGATCAGGAATGGACTGATCAGCCTACCCCTGGGTGTGGCATTTTTAGGGGCTGGTATAAAAGCCTGTGCAGTGAGCAAACAATTGAAAAGGGAGTGTTATCTGAATACATTGTTTCCCTTTTGAATTGGCTATGAGCCCAACCTGAAACTGAAACTGAAACTGAGTTAACTTGCCCCCCACCCCCAAATTTGTGACAAAATTGTGCAACTCACTTACCGATGTTTTGCACACTGAATCTGAATGGAACTTGCTGAAGTTGCTTTTATTGTACACAGGCAGCCCTTTCAAAAAATCCGCCTGAGGGAAAAAAATCAAGCCATCATAAAACATCACACTTATTGCTATTTTATATGTGCCATAACATAATCCTAAAACATTCAACTACGCCTGCTCAAGCATTTATCCAAAATATAATTTATTGACCATAGACTTGCACTTATTTTACAAGATTTACAGTCATCTTGGGCTCCAAATTCATCCCAGTTTCATCAGTGTATAAAAAAAGATTCAGACACAGAACATTGGCATAAAAGTCATGGATAACCATAGGCCTAACTCATGGATAACCACCACAACAGGATATTCATCTATTAACAGTTATCTATCAATACGTACTCAGTTTGTTCCAAATTATCCTAACCTACACATGCTATATTTGTACATTTGTAATTTGTTCCATAAAAGTATATGCAAGTGATAGGGAATACCACTTTTTAATGGTCAAAAATGTCTCAGGATACAGTATATCTAGCTTTCATTTATTTATAGGACAGCTATGCACACAGCACTTTCATCTACAGAACTGTCATACACACAGCACTTTTTAATACCTCCTGCTGCATTATCTGCCTGCTGTAGGCCTATTTGTGTACATAACTGAATGTGTACTTTTATCAGTTGTGCTAAATTACTGTATGTGGTTCTATGATAGTCAAGGTGAAGCTGCAGCGCAAATTTTGTTGAATTTGATTCAATGACAATAAAAGGCATCTTATCTTATCAAAAGATAACAATGATGAAAACCATATTATTCGTCACTCAAAACATCACTCAAAACACTGTTTCAAATTATTATGCAAAACTCTTTCAAAACATGACGTGCATCTGATGACGTCAATCTGATGTGCATTCACTTTAAAATCCTTGTTAAAGACACTTTAACATTTTTTTTATTGAACTTGTGAGTTCAAATAGGCCTGCAGTCATTCATAAGATGTCAAAACTGCTTCCCAAAGTTGCTGTTGGGTAGTATACAGTCTCCCACCCTTATGGGTATAGATGTTACTTTTAGGGATCCTCTAAAGGTCTCGATTAGATTGAGGTCAGGTGATGGTGGTGGCCACACCAAGAGCTTTTCTCCCTTTACACCCTTAATGCACTTCTCCTACAGTGCATCTCAAGAGTGCCTGATGGTGTCACAATTACCTGTGTAAAATACTGTAGCCTGCTTGTTATTTCTAGCTGATCATTTCCTACCATGGTGTAGGCTAATTAAAAGAAAGGACTGTGCCTTCCGCAGGAAAATCATTTGATGCAAGAAAATACATAATCCAATGCTACAAAAACATACCACTGGATCTTTGGCTGCTATTAGCAGAAAATCTCAAACTGTTGCGGCATCATACCTCCAAACTGGGATGTAGCTTAATTTCGGTATTATCTAGGCTACATAACGTAAATATAAAAGATGTAGAAGCTGCAGGGTATGCTATATTTCCATGTCTGTACAATTTAATATTCTTTTGCAGCAAAATTGGAAATAAGAATTTGGAACCATGGCGTGAGAGATTGGCTGAATGCTGTTTTCATTACTGTTACATGAAAAAGGTTATTTATAAAGGCTATCACTCACATTTTTTTACGAGTAAAAGGTGGTATTCACTGTGATAAGCAAAAGTTAGCCTTCTGTAAGTCAAGCCAGTCTGGGTCGAGAGAGGCAACCAGGCTTTGATGACTGACTACAGTACATCAGAGATATTAGGGACTAGGGATATAAGGGACTAGAGCCCAGAATAATTCCAAACTATGCTAACGTTAACGTTACTAACTTACTCGCTTGATAGATAGACACACATGTTAACAATATTATTTTAGGGGAAAGTTCCATCAAAGTATGGCCATATGTGTAACGTTGCTGTTCTGTAGACTTACAATGGCGCATAAAACTGCCACAGTGCCAATGTTAACGTTAGCTTTAAGTAACGCATCTTACCAAACACTTCACTTACTTTAGATAAGTAACGTTACACTCTTTGCTTGGGCTCTGGGATAAGCAGATGTATTCGTTAGCCAGCTAACTTAACGTTAGCAAGCTTGTGTGACCACATTGTCAGATTGAGAACTCTGTGAAATGTTAGCTTGCTTCTGATCCTCAAAATTAATGGCTCATCATCCAACCCAATATTTACAGACATGCAGAACCTTTGGTTAACCTACCTTATCCATGACTCGTTGACTCCGTTGAAGTTAGAGGGCTATTTTAGCTGTTAAATGTAGGCTGTCAGGTATTTCAGCCAACGCTAGCTGACAAGCAGACTATCGCCAAAGTCTCTGCTATAAAGCTAACGTTAACCAGTCAGCTACCATTTGTAAGTTAGCTGACGTTATCTACAATTCCACATACAATCCGTTTATGTTGGGCCCTGAAAGCTATATCACACAAGAACGTATCGTTTAATCAGATGACCGCTACTATTAAGAAGTAACAGTTACGAGTGACGACCAAAATATTGGTCGCTATCATAATAGCTAGATACGGTGGCCGATTTCACTGAACGTGGGTTTTCGACAACAGAGGTGTTAACTTAGCTGTTTGCTAGCTAACGTCAGAAGTCTGCGCAATCCGATTCTCCTGCGTTCTAAAACGGTCTCAGTATAACCCTAGCCCTGTATTTCATACAGCGAAACTATCAAGTAAAGAGAACAATTATATTAAGCAAACCATTTGGTAGACTAAAGCAAGTATGACACCAACTGGTTGGTGTAGTAATGCTAACGATAGTGGTCCTCACCCTACTGAACAGACATCCACTAGTGAATGGTGAAAACAGCTACAACTAGTGTCTGGAAAAGGAAATGCTCATAGCTCAAGAAGTGAGATTATGACGTGAGTATTCGCTTGCCATGTCCCTGCAAGTGCATACATTTGCTTGTAGCCCACCGCAGTTTGTTTTTTATAAAACATTAAAAACATATAAAACCTTTTTGACCTTTTGACTTTTTTGACACATACAATACAGCTCTTTTTTTAAATTCATTTCGTCAGTTTTTTTTTATTAATGAAGAATAAATCACTACACATCCTTAACAGACAAATCACAAACAAGTACATCATGAGAATTTCTTCAGTCCAAGTGAGCCTGTATGCTCAGGCAGTTTCAAAACAAAAGCATAACGTTATAATTGGTCCATTTGACGGATCTCAGTGAGTGAGAGATTTTCGTCCTTTCAGCATTCTTCGCAAAATCACCTCAATTCCCCCTCTAGTGCTTATTCTTTTGATCCAGCCGTGGGTCCTTTTCCTTTTAATATTTTTGGGTTGGTATTCAGTACCCCTCTTAACAGTGCGGATCTGCTGATACTGCCAGAAGGGCTGCTTGAAGACTTCGACTCCCTCAGTTTTTGCCGAGAGTAATCCACTCCGACAGAACCTCTGTTCCGAACCAGTGTGTAACTGTGCCCATCCACAAACAGACTGCTGCAGAGATGGGATCACTGGGGATGGGGATTTTGGAAGTGCACCTCTGTAAAAACAAAGTTATAAGAATAGCGTTACGGTACGTAAAGTAACGACATGCTTTCAAAAACACCAAGTTTAGCACTGCATTTAGCAACCACCAACCTAGGCCTCAAGAACGTTGTAGTCACAACATTTGCCTGGCTACTGTAACTTAGGTTATGATGGCCTTTTCTCACTCACTCTCACACTCACATCTTATAAACTGCCAGAATTAAATAACGTTACCGCACTTAGTTTCTAAATAAGTCAAGTCAACTTCACCAGGCCTGCTAATCAAGTTGTTATGCTAACAGAAACCATGACATGATAGTGATAAACCTACCGCCATGAGGCCAATCCATTTAATCGGAAGACAGTGGATTTAATTATATTCATCTTGGACTAATGGTTGATTTGGGTAGTAGGCTATCACTCAATCAAACTTAACAACAATGCTCCGACAAAGCCATGTGTATCACGCCAATGTCACCACAACTGACATCTTTGCGTTGTCTACCACGTCTCGACTTCGTCCGTCTACAAGATTTCATGTAGGCCTATGATAGATTTGTTACATACTGCAACCTACTGGATGGGAGTGGAATCGACTGGTAATAATACAATTCTAAAGGTCAACAAACCAATACAAAATCTAACATAATTTTTTTCTTTTTTTATTGTCTCGATATTTATTTCATCCAGGTATGTGTGCACAGATGTATTCAAGTGATGCATTGATGCCTACGTGATTCCCCTCAATGACTTCCACGGCACAAGGGGGCGACACGTTTGTTTGCTTTAGCGATTAGAGAACTGAGAGAGGAAGAGAACTTTGCGTTTGCGCAAATGTAGTGCGAAGGTTGACTTGTCGAGGAAGTAACGTGAGCAGACCAAGTGGTGTTGCTGTGTTGTTTTGAAAAAGTGAAAAATATCTGAAAGCTCGTATTTTGTCGGATTCACGAGCAGTACCACAATGTTTAATCGGATGACAAGCCTTTGGATGGGTGATGTAAGTAATATTTATATGACATATTTCAGTTGCCAATGTAGCTAAAATTAGCCAACGGACATGTCGTACGTTGGGCCTGTAATGGCAAACGTGTTAGCATACTATGATAGTATATTCGCTCTTAACCTCTTTTTATGCAACATGGAATGCACTAATAAAACATATTTTATAATTTTCTAGTAAGGTACTTTTGGGACATGTCTATAACGGTTTTGCACGACCGTGCTTTGCTTATGGAATGAATCATGATTAGCAACGTGTAGGCTAACGTTAGCCAGGCCAACAGCAGTTGGCCAATGGCCGCCACATAGAAATGACTACAAGCATAATTGGTATGTAACGTTACTGCAACGTTGTCTGCAAAGTAAGCACTTAAAAGACTTGAATATTTAACTTGAAAGTTAAATATTTTAATTTATTGTCAACCTGTCAGTTTGGATACCTGGCACGGCAACGGACTTAAGCCACAGCTAAGACATTTGTCACTTAGCCTAACAGTTATGTGACTTTAGGATATTAGCTACATACGTGGAAGAAGTTCTAAATGGGACGTATGGTTAAAATCGAGATTCTCATCTACGATTATATCACTTTGCTTAAAAATGTTTCTGACTGCGATACAGTGGGACTCTACCATGCCTTATTTCGAGGTAACGTTAATCAGTCTGGTAGGCCTATATTTTCTCTGACATAATGTTGAGAAGGAATTATGGACATCAGCTTTGCATGTACTTAACGTTACTTTCTGAGATTATCAATGAATGGCCAAAATACCCTGTCCAGTTGTTGTTCTCGCTGACCAGTTATCCATAATCTTTATTTTTCTTACAGTTAGACCCATACATGGATGAGAATTTCATCAAGCAGGCATTCAGTAACATGGGAGAGACGGCATATGGAGTAAAGATTATAACACATAGGGTAACTGGGTAAGTGGAGTTGTTTACTCTCTCTCTCTCTCTCTCTCTATTGTTTTTAATTACATACTTGTTTGTACTGTACATGTACACAATTTGCAGTTTGTTGCTGTAGATATTTGATGATTTTGCCTCTGTTGTGTATGACAAATTCAGATCTTAATTATATTATTATTGTTTAATAACAGCGGATCAGCAGGATATTGCTTTGTGGAACTGGCAGATGAAGCAAGTGTAGACCGCTGCGTACACAGACTCAATGGGAAGCTGGTTCCTGGTTCTAATCCTGTAAGTGCAACTATCAGCCACACTTCACAACACCACAGTGCTTGTTTTATCTTATCTGATCATATTAATATGGTACACAAAGTGAACTCAGGATGACCTACTTTGATTGAAATTATTTGACTTGTTTGAGGCTGTTGAGTAAATTGTTTAGAACTTGTTTAGAATGTTACAGTACTGTACCATCTTTGAAAAGAGGTAAACAACCCTTCTTTCTTTTTTTGTGCAGCCCAGAAAGTTTAAGCTAAACTATGCTACCTATGGAAAGAGGCCAGAACCAGGGTGAGTAGTCAGTGCTGATGCTTCACAAATGTTATGTGTTTGTGAGTTTTGTTGTGCCTCTACACTAGAGGTTTCTCAACTGAAATAATCAGTATAAATATATATATAATGTATAAATTGAAGATTGACAATTTATCAAATTGTTTATTTATTTTGCTAGCCCTGAATTCTCCGTGTTTGTTGGTGACCTGACTTCTGAAGTTGACGACTACCAGCTTCACCAGTTCTTCTTGAAGAAGTACCCATCATGCAAAGGCGGCAAAGTCGTCACAGACCCCTATGGGAACTCAAGGTACGCCAGATCCCTTTGTGGACGGAGACGTCAGCCCATAGACTTTTCTGGTCCTTCCCCGTGATTATGGCCATGTCAGAGTCAGTTTCAATGACTGCACTGTGACAGTGATCAAGGATCGGGACCTCCAGCAATATCTTGAAATATTGTCTCATTCTCAAGTCTCATATCTGCTGCCATGTTTAATTATGGTTTTCTTTCATTTCAACCCCTGTTTTACTCCCTCCGTACGGAAAACGAGGACAGAGAAATACGTGGTTGTGGTGTGTTACAGTTATGACAAATCTGCTAAAACTATTGTTTTCCCCATATAGGGTAAGCAAGAGCAACTCACAATTGAAGTGATGCTACTTCATATTAAAAGTAAAAAAAAAGTTTCAGTTCTACCATATATAATAAAACTTTATTTCTTACAATTTACGTATTTATTTTGCATGATACGGCATGCTGTGAGGGAGAAGCTAGGCTGATGGCTCAGTGCTGTGTTTGATCCACCAGAGGCTACGGCTTTGTGAAGTTCGGTGATGAGAGCGAGCAGAAGAAAGCCCTGGAGGAGTTTCAGAATGCCTCTGGACTGGGAGGGAAGCCGATCAGGATAAGCATTGCTGTCAACAAGAGGTATGATGAGACTGAGTATCTAAATCAAGCCAAAGGAACTTCACAGAGTTTCTGTAGATTATTAGTAGATAAATTACTTAAGTAGTCATTTACCATTGATATCTTTTCAATGACATTATCACATGCCCTCCTCCACGGCCCGTAGACCTGTTATTCATGCTTTTCACAAACACACTAACTTTTGAGAAAGAGTGATTGTTCAATACCTCAACATCCTCTTTTTTATGATGCACACAACCACATAATTCCGTGTTTATCACATAAAATTCTCTGAGGTACAGCTGAGGTACACAATGTACATGAGTGAAGAATTTGCATAAATTATAAAAATTGCAGGTGGAAAAAGAAGCAGTGACGTGTGGTGAGTGAGCAAGGGTAGGCATTGTGCATAATGGTTACAAATTTAAATGTTAATACTTAAAGGAAAATATCGGAGTGAATTCAAGCATAGCCCTGTTGAAAGAGCGTGCTAAATGCGCTAGTTAGCAAGTGGAACAAAATAATTTGGTACAGCACAGACCGAACGCGAACGCAGAAGCGAACAGGCACTTTACACTGAATCAATGGGACCTGACTCTTGGAAACCGAAAGTAAGATCTGAGGTTACATTGACTCAATGTAAAGTGTTTCGCGTGCGCATTAGGTCTATGCTTTTCGAAATTCTTTCATTTCATGCAAAATATATTGCTGTTAGAAGGCTCATGCAGCAGGGCTATGCTTAAACTTACTCTGGTATTTTCCTTTAATAGATATCGAACTACAGGGTATTATTTTGTCAGACTACTTCATACTCACATAGGGGCACCTAATTTACTGGTTAGAATAAGACCATTTAAAATGTAATAGAGAGAGATTGATTAGTTATTGAATTGCTGTTTATTGGTGTCTCATTTAGGTGCTAAAACTATCCAGTGTGAGATTTTCACAATATTTAGGCTATTGTCACTGAATGAAGGACTGCTTTTTAAGAATTGCTCTGGGTGCCTGATTTTGTCTGCTTTTGCACAAGTTGCTCTTCCATAACATTAATTTAATCAAAATGTTTATTTGTGTTGCTTTGAGCATTTTGCTAATCCTCATTCATCAGTAGCGCTCGTTAGTGGATGTGTGTACCGTTTTGTGAATTCTGACAGTCACACTGAACAATATGTTGATATTTATGCATCAACTTTATTGCTGTTTTAAATTGTATATTTTAAACATTAACATTTTGCTAGATTGAAGTAGAACAGATGCAGCTGTGTTTAGATACACTGCTAGACTAGTTAATCTGTGTCAACATTGTCTTCTTGAACCCAGTTATTCTTGCCGTTCTATTTCTGACATGTTCTATATTAGAATGGGTTGAACAGAATTGACAGGCACTAAAGTGAAAAATATCTTTGTAACTCAAGTGCTGAACCTATTCTTGACCACAATATTGATCCAGTCCTCGTGTTCTCTTTTAGCAACAAATCCAGCAACTACCACAATCAGAATCACAACTACAACAACTACCAGCAGCAGTACTACCAGCAGCCCTACCAGAACTATTACCCCCAATGGGGCTATGATCAGTACAACAGTTATGGAAACTATGGTTACAATCCCTACGGAAACCCTCCACCAATGCCGCCGCATGGGATGATGCCTCCTCCGCCCATGGGAATGCCCCCAGTGCCCCCAGACATGCAACCTACCACAGAGGTAAGAACTGCCTAGTCTATCTCTCACCAGGCCTGCTAGAGTTGAGGGCCTTCTGTGCTGACGGTGCATTGGTGTATTGACAGTGGTGTTGATCTGCTTTATGCCTGGTCAGGCAACAGATCAGTAACATTTCAGGATTATCTGGCTCCGGTTTATATTGTTCTCATGATGTTTAGTAGTGTATTGATATTAGGGATTAGGGGGATCATCTTCATCTTTTTTCATCCTTAAATGAAAATGAAAATAATCTCTAAGAAACTTTATGATGAAGTGTGCAAATATCTGTGTGAGTGATGTGTAATCTGTCTCTCATCTGTTTTGCATTGTCCCAATACTTTGTTTCCCCTCACAGCAGTCACAGGAAGCCATAGAGGAAGGTGAAGAGGACAACGCTGAGGGTAAGTCTCCCTCCATGTTTACACTAACAGCCCCAGACATTTGCCAGATCTGATGTCTAAAACTGACCGTCTTATCCTCCCCTCCCCAGACCCCAACCCCCAGTTGGACGTGGAGACTCTGAATAGGCAGTTCATGGAGCGCAGTGAGGAGCTGTATGACTCTCTGATGAGTTCCCACTGGCAACCCCTGGACAGCATCACCTCAGAGATCCCGGCTGCCAGCTCGTGATGTGTCCCCTGTACCATAGTCTCTGAAACCCTGAAACTTCTTTTTACCAAATGTCTCTTTTTAACGTGCAACTAAACGTTGCACACTTTCCAAACAATACATTTTTTTTGTTTTTGTTGTTGTTTTTTCCCCTTTGTTTTTCTTTCTTTCTTTTTGTTTGTTTGGATTGAGCATCAGACATCAAGATGATTGTGAACATATTATCACTGATTTAATGTATGTACAGATTTGTTGATTCTTTTTAAGATCTACATTTACATGTAGATTGGAAATGGCCTGATTTTGGTACTTCAACATTTTTAGGAGTTGGGGTTGTCTCTTGTTAATTACAAGACTATGTAAATTGCAGTGGTTTACCATATTTTGTGTAAGATTGTCTCTGTTATGAAAAGACTAATTTGGTGATTTGATGTTGTTATTGTTGATATCAACAACAAGCATGTCTTTTTTTGACTGGAGTATTGTGATAGACATGTACAGTGAATTTAGACTTCATGATGCAAGTGTTCATGATGCGGCCAACTCAAGGACATTAATGTTAAATATCAGGCAGTCCAAATCTTGTGCCGCATTCATGACTGACCTTGCTTATGGGCTCCTACCCCCCCACCCCCGTAACATCCTTTTTGTTCATGAAGTCATACCATTTTGTTATTTTTATTGCATTTTGGAGATATTTTTGTAATAAAACAGTGATTGGTTGATAACATTATTAAAAAATACACTTAAATATGTATCTATGTTTTGTTTTTTGTTTTGCTTGTTTTAGACATCCACATAGTAATTACCTCTGCAGGTTTTTCCCACGTCTGTCTCTGTGTGTGTGTCTGTCCGTCAGTCTGTACCTCAAAGTACTGCAAAGATTTGGATGAAATTTTAGGACGTGTACATTAGGACAAGTAAGTCTAGTGAGAACTGATACAATTTTGTTGGTGATCGGTGATCCAGAACAAGATCTAGAGTTTATATTGTGTCTGTGACCATTGCCTTGATGGAGGTCTGTGCTCTCAGAGTGCTTTTCTAGTTGTATTTTGTAATGGCTATTTATTTCCTGAGAATGCAATGAATGAAATGGAGACCAAGAAAAATCAATTTCATCTTGACATAGCTACTCTGCTTATCTTCTAGAGGCTACTGCAACAAGCTAGATCGTTCAGACAAATGATGATGTAGCAAGCCAATGTAGTGTCATCCTCAGTACTGGTGACCTGCATCATGTGCACATTTCAGCTGTTTATCACCCAGTGTTGGTGCAGACATGCTGTTTTGCTGAGTCGCTGTCATCTGAATACGTTGGCCTTTCTCCTAATGTCAAAGACCATGGCATATTGCCTTACCGATGGTAGAGCCAAGGTGTTAATAGTCATATCACTTTTATGTCTAGGCATTTTCTCAAGATCATCAACCAATAGACCAGGTCAAACTACAGTAGACTTTGCTGCTTTATTGTACTACTGGCTTTAGAATGGTGTGGACTGTCAGTTAAATGGATTGCATAGCTCTACTTGTGCGCTGCATCATTTTCTTGGCCTAAACCCACAGGTTTTCCATCTTCAACCTTTTTCTCAGTTGTCAGCAGTCCCACGCCTGGCCTTCCTGGGCAGTACCAACTGGGCCCAAGTCGATACCAGCCCTGATAGAGTGCCCTCCAGCTGAGGCAGCCCAGAGCGCCTCCTAGCAGCTGGGTGGGGAACTGTGGGAAATAGGCCAGCAGGCAGAGAAGCAGGAAGATCCAGAGGCCAAGCAGCTGCACGCAGAAGAGGAAGAGGATGCGCAGCGGCCCTCCCGAGGGCCCGCCCAGGCTCAGGTAGGGCCCGAACACGGCCATCTCCTCAGCCAGCAGCAGGCAGCACAGGCACAGCAGGAAGGTGTCCTCAGAGACCTCGTAGCCGCGCCACAGCATGCCCGCGTTCAGGCAGGCCGCCTTGCTCTCGCCCTCCCGCAGTAGCAGCAGGGCCTGGGCAGCCCCGTTGTCCCCTGCTGCTGCGGCTGACACCTTTCCCTCCAGGGGTGCACTGAGGGGCTCATAACAGCTACCAGTGGTGTTCTCCAGCAGGCTCACAACTCTCCGGAAGCCCTGCCACAGACCTCCAGCCACGGCCAGCCGCGAGAGGTGACGCAGGGAGAGGGTGAGGGAACGGCGGACGGAGAAAGAGAGGAGAAAGACGAAGGAGCCCACAAACACGCAGGTCCACCCCAATGCTGACCGCAGAAACAATCTTCACAGTGGGAGAAAAAAATACACATGTGAGGTATGTGCCATTAGTGCTCAGTAGTCATGTTACAGAGTATCTGGCTGTGAATGTGATACAACAATTTGGCCTTAAGCCCTGAACCTCTTCTACCTTAGCTGGGAGAGCCTACTAGTTTCATTCATGCAGTGTGGCCTGCTGTTGCCAAGTCCATAAAAACATGATGACCATTAAATAAATGTCATGTGGATTTCATAATAGCCATGTGTAGCTAATGCTACTGATGGTAATATTGTTCTGCTGTGTATAGTGTTGTCCTCACCTGTACAGGAAATGGGTCTTCTTTGCAAAGACACTGTATGGGGAGACCCACATACTCAGTGCAGGTCCAAATATGATGAGGCCAGACATCAACAAATGAAAATGGCGGCGTATGGAGGCATGACCAAAGAAGGCAGCTGCCAGGTCAGTTAAGACCACCAGAAAAGTGTTCAGAAACATCTGTGTTTTGGGCACGACAGCAACCCTTGATCCTGGAAGTAGTTATGGAGGGTTGCTTTACCCTTGTTTACACTGAAAGGTTTCACACAGAAAGTGCTGCTACTGATGTTGGTCACTGATGGAATTCAGTGGCTTTTGTCAGTTCATAAGATGAACATGAAATCAGTGCTGTCTCCAAGAACAAACTAAGGCACTGATAGTATCACAATTTGTTGTGCCATAAAGAAGTTACAATCCAGGAGCAGAGGAACAATATCACACATGGACTTTAATCTCTTTGAATGCTTCACATTTCACAGGGCTGTTGTTATCAGCATGGATTGCATTATTTATTCCACAGGCATACCCAAAGCTCTACTTCCTATTATCCTGTGGTGTTAGTCGTTTTCAGATCTCAGATGTCTGTGCTGACCTTCAGCTCTGTTCTGCTGTCTTTCCCCCTTTAGTTCCTCTTCTGAGTCAGACGGTCACCCTTCAAGTTGTCACCTCCCACGGCCAGTCCACTTGCTTTTAATATTCCAGTTAACCACACAGGCGGGGATCACAAATCCAACATGCTTTGGCTCCTCAAACAATTCCTTTACCCTCATTCACAGCCCCCTGGACTCTCTGCACAGTTAGGGCATATTGCTAACTGCTGCTACTGCTGACTCTCCCCACCCCCAGAGTCCACGCTCTCGCTCTCTCTCTCTCTCAGTAACAGAAAAAGACACATGTTCGCGCCTCCAGTGTAGCCCCACACTGCAGGTGTCACATTCTGTCTCCAAAGGTCAGAGGTCAAGGAGGGACTGTGACACATTTCCTGCTATTTTCTGTGCAGAAATGCACATTCTGCACAAGCACACAAAGCCCTCATTAACTACAAAATAGTATTTGCCCCAAAGGCTTGGTTTACAAATTCTGTAAAAACACACACACACACAAAATTATTTTGGTTCGAATATTTAGTCTTTAGATACCAGAGTAACAGAGAATGAATAGAACATCTTCATTCGGAAAACACTAGAAAGACGTAGCACCCTGCAAAGGTATATAAATATCGAATGACTGGCATACAGTAAACAGCACTCCCATCTAAATTTAGGTCTAACCCCTGTACTGTATCTGTGTGAGGCTCTGTCGCTGCACTTCTCTCCATTCTTAGTCACAGCTGCTGATGGCGAAGGCCTGTTTCTGCCAATCACTGGAGGCTCCCTGGTGCCTTGTGCCTTTATCCACCCTTAACAGTTGTCCATAACAATGCCTCCCCTCTGCTCCAGCCAATCACACGCAACTCACCGCAGCCAAGGCATGTTACATTGCATGTTACATTACATTGCTTACATGTTACGCTGCTGCTAAGTGCAAAAGGAAAAGGCACCCAGGTGGAAGAAGAAATGGCAAAACGTAAATGTTCCTTTTCAAACGTCGGCCCTGGAGATAAAAAAAAAAAAAAAAACAAACAAAAAAAATCCAAACTAAAGCATAGTTTGATTGTGTAAGTGAGTTGCTCAGAAACACTGTACCAATAAACCTATTTTCCATACAATCTTTAGTTTTAAAACTAAATGGTTTCAGGCACCATCTTTTTAAATGTCATATTATGTAGCCAATCAGCCAGCAATATATTTTGTGTCGTAAGGTCCTCCAAAAACAAATGGATAGATAATGCTGAATCCTCTGATATGTCTGATATGTTCCTCTGTGTGTGATCAGTCTACCTGTTTGGGCCACTGCTGACATCTACTGGAGACTACATGTACAACAGAAGATGGACAATTTTCTTTCTTCTGTGCTTTTGATGCAACTGATCTGAGACAGTCAGACAGGGGAGATTACTACACTAGCACAGTGTACTAGCACTAATGCAGCATAACCTTGATAATAGTTGAAGAAGGAGAATATACAGTATAAGCCATCAGACTCTTTGGATCTGAAAAACACATCTCTATTGTTAGAGGCTGATGCTACCTGCTGGACAAACTGCGCCACTGCACTGTATTCATGTGACTGTGACACAATGCACATGAACAAAGACAAAAAAGCTGGTGCCAAGAGTAGATGCCATAGCAAAGTTTCATTATAGTCAATGAGATCTATCCCAGTACACAATTACCTATCACTGTTAGAGAATTATCTCCTGGGCCTTCTGCTTTAGGACTCACACATAGTCCAGGCAAAATAGCCCACTTTGGAGCCAAAATTAGAAGTAATTGTAAAATTATTTGTAGATCTAGATCTACATTTTTAGGTGTCCTGAACAACACACTAAAAGTCCAAAGAAATCCTAGTTGAGGATGGCAACTCCCCTGGAGTCACTCTACTTATGAAGTCTGCAGAGCGTGTTGAGAAATGGCTGTTGAAAAGGAATGCAGAGGGTTTCTCAGCTGTTGTCCTTGAGGTTGTAAATATCCAGCAACTGTCTTCATCTGTCTTTCAAAACTCAGTTTAAACCCTCTCTACACTTTTGACACAATGGAGATATAGAGTTGTGTTTTTCATTCCGTCACATTAATCAATAAATGTTTTAGATTTTTCAAGTTTTTGTTTATTTATTTATTTTTTGATTTAAATAGCAAATTGTTGAAAATGTATTGCCTAAAATTCTATTGCCTCAAAATCAGACTATAAAACATAATCACCCCATTTGCGTGGGTATAACGATCACATTCTGACACTTCTGTAGATTTATTACAGAATAACACCGTGTGTTGTTGACTACATAACACTGGAATAATCTACAACCCAATGTCAAAAAAGTTGTGAAACAAAATATTTACATTCATTTGAAAGTGAATAGTGTCAAGTCTACATAACTGAAAAGGGGGAAAATAATTGTTTTGGCTGGGGGAATATTGGTCCTATAGGCTCATTTGACCACTGACTCCAAAAAGTCTAAAATAATAAGTCACTAAAATAACAGCGTTCCCGTTTTATTGCCATTTTACCAAGTGACCCAACTTTGGATTTGTTTTTTTTTTAAATTGTTGTACTGTACTATGTGGACTTGCATTCATTTATCACTTTTTGACAATGTTAAATGAATTTAAAACGATGCAATAGTAATTTCGTTTTATGTAATTCTGAAAGTAGGCCTATTATTATGTAATATTATATTACAGTAAAAAACACCTGTTTATTCTAATAATAATCTAATAATCTCATTAATTTCATTTTACAAGTTACATTTCCTGAAATTTCTCTGCCCATGAAACACATACTTTTTGTTTGAATAATGAATTGACTGTAATAGTGGAATATTACTGTAATACTGAAAAGTATTTTTATGCTCTCTGATCTACAAAAATCTTGTCATGTCTACCAAACACTGTCCAATCTCTGTATATGGCATTACTAGCATTTCCCTCTGAACAAGCATGCCAAGACCAAGACCTTACCTCCAATCCTATGCTTGACATCTTAGACAGCTGAACCGCAAGGCACTCTCCACTGTGGATATAGTAACTGCTTCCATACCATGGACAATAATACAATACTATATGCATGAGGTTATTTAACCCATAATAGTTAGTTACATCTCAGACATGCTTAATGTATAGTTTAATAAAAGTTCATTCAATAAACTAAAGTTAAAATAATATATTTTGTTGTAAAAATAAATAAAAAAAATAGTTTCCATACCAAACAACACATGCCAAGTAATAAAATAAGCTTTAACAATAAGTTATAAATTATTTTAGGATTAGACAAAATAATTTTTTAAATGATTTTCAAGATATATTTTTCATTGCCTAATTAATTCAAAATCATTAGGCAAAGCTAAGAATTGCTTGATTTCTGCTGAAGCAAGCAGACAGTCAGTAGAAATATCTTGTCACCTCTCAAAAGATTTACCACCATCACTATTCAAACAGCGCCTCACTGTTTAGCCATAAGCCACCACTAATAAAATGCTCTTGTAGTACATTGTTTAAAAATACTAGACGTGACACGAGGGGCTGAGAGTCTCCTGCTGCCAATGGGCTCCCGTCCCTCTGTCAAGACTGCTGCCAGCTCCATTATACCTCTCATGGAAATATGAGAGCACTGCTGTCCAATGTCTGGACTCTCTCCTACAGTAAGCTAAGTGGGCCCCTCATTCATCTCCACTCTTGATATACCGACATTAGCCGCTAAACACTTCCCCTGGGGTCATCTACGCCTCATCTACCTGCCGTAGTCAGTCTCAATGGTGGGATTACAGATTTAGCAGGCTGCAAGTCCAAACCACAACAACAACGCCATAGTGCAAGACCAGATCTGAAAGACAACAGCAAAACGCCGTGGTGAGGATTTACAAATCAGACAGGTTCCTCGAGACACAAGCTGGTGCATTCAAAAACAAACAAACAAACATACAAACATATAAACAATCAAACAAAAAGAGCTGTCGGTGTAGCTCACAGAGCAACCTCTCCTGTGGGTCAGCCCACACTGTGCGCTCTCCCATAAAAACTTGTTTAGTCTACAAACAAGGAGAGGTCAGAGACCACTGGCAGGCACTTGACCCTATCCAGCTAATCTCCAAAGAGAGTGCCGCTGATGTGGCTGCTGCTAGTCTGTGAAGGCCCAGTGACAGGTCGATGAGAAGCCTCTTCAGCAAGCAGACGCTGTTGGCTCCAACTCTGCTCTGAGGGCCTGACCATATCCTGATAAATAGATGGGCACCATCAACATGCTGAGCTGAGACTTAACATCACGGACATGGACATATATGGAAAGTTACTCCATTCCTTAAAATATACTTTGACGACATGCCGCACACAATACTTCATAAACTGATTAGAGGTCTTTGTTTGTTGACAGATATTGCCTACTTGGACACATTCAGAAATAGGAACAGAGATGGCCATATATAGATAGTCCAGTGGTAAAGAGCTAAGGAGGTCTGAGCACATGTGTAATTTGTGTGTGTGTGTGTGTGTGTGTGTGTGTGTGTGTGTGTGTGTGTGTGTGTGTGTGTGTGTGTGTGTGTGTGTGTGTGTGAGCGTGCATGCTATGTGCTCCTTTCTCTTTCCCCTGATTATGACAGGCATTCAATTTTGATCCATCATACAGTTCGTTGGCTACATCTATCTATCTAGAGATTGAAGTATTGATTTTAGGCAGTACAATCTTAAAGAATGTTTTATCTTCTAGTACAAGTGTAACTATACATGCTGATGACACTGAAAGTATACAGTCAGGGCCGTTTCAAGGTACTTAGGGGGCCCCAAGCAAACAGGACATGGGGGCCCTTCACCTCCCATAAACACCTACATGAATCACATTGTTATAATTTTCAAACATCATCAATATAATTATTTGTATTGTACAGTTGTCCAACTCCAATTTAAAGTAATTTTTTTTGTTGAAAAACACCACCAACTTAACTGCTAAAATGATTAAACAGTCAATCTTGGGGGCCCCTTTCAACCTGGGGCCCCAGGCAATTGCCTGGTTTGCCTGCCTTGTTGCGACGGCCCTGTATACAGTATCATTATGGCACCACCTGGAGTCTGGTATGTTCTTGAGAGGCCAGGGTGCAATACATGACCATATAGAATATGCTATGCTTTCACAGTTGAACAAAAGGGAAGACATTGAAGTCAGTCAGTCACTTATAGTAGCCCCTACCCCGATGACATCTCTCTCAGACCACCCCCAAATTCTCCAGGGAAACAGGAAGGAATGTGCCCGTTGTCTATGTGTGTGTAAGAGGGGTGGCATTTTATCATGCCATGATAAAAATGTGCTAAACAGAAAAGGTGCTCCAGCTCATTATAGTGTGCAGATGTTATGTTGGTGAACAATCCAGATGTGGGGTGTGAGAGCAGATACAGGTAGAGTAGGTTGGTGAGGATTATCTGAGATGAAAGGGGGAAAGGTGGGGGGGGGGGGGGGGGGGGTTGCTCTGTAATACGCAGAATTATGCTAGCTGAACTGATTGAAGGAATATGAGAAGGTTGGATAGAATGGTGTCATGATGTATTGCTAAATAAATACAATACATTCAATAAATAGAATAGTGTCATGATGTATTGTTTATAAGGGCTTATAAGTGAGTATGTGGCATTCCTGACTTCTGACCTGAACAGTTCTGCCAGTGCCTACTAAGGGAGAGGCAAAATGTGAGTTTGTGCAGAATGTGTGTTTGAGGGGGGGGGGGGGGGCATCTTTGAGTGGCACAACACCTATGGGTGATACGTGGGTGCCAGGCAGGGGAGAGGTGGCACTAGGATGGATGACTGTGTCCTTGGCCTTATAGGGCAGGGGTAGCAGGGCTTATATATTTCCCTTATCACAGAAAACCTTACTGGAGCCCAACACACACCACAGTCGCCGCTCTTGACCTTGTGTGTGAGTGCGTGAGTCCATTTACAATATTTTCATTATTGTTATGTTGTTCTGTGTTTTTAGACAAAATCTCACCATGTCATCAAATATGTTATTTCTGTTGATATGTACACATTGTGTGGCATTTGTAACTGAAACATGCTATTTGTCTGATTTTGACCTTTACACATGTCATTTTTAGGTAAATCAAGCTTCAGCAGTCTCCTTTCCTCATTGGTGGATTTTAACATCCCAAAAGGTAAAGTCTTCATTAGATTACAGCAAGATACCAAACAACTCATATTGGGCAGTATTCTCCCAGGTGCTTAAGTTCAAAACAATGCTTAGTGCAGGCTAAAATGCAATGCTTTTATGGACTGAAGCTCCTAGGAGAATATCACCCATTGAGTGCAACAAACATAGCACAATAGTATAATTGAAGAGTTCAGATGCAAAACCCCCTAACTCCACTTGACCACTTTTTGAGAAAAAGGCCATTTTTTATCAGGCGTTTACAGTGTTTTGATTGTAAACAGATATTTTAGACATGGCGGGGAGTAGGTTTTATTTTATTTTTTTCACAAAAACATTTCATTTACATATTCTAGATTTATACAGGATTCACACAATATCATTAACTCAGTTTTCACAAAAATGGTGTTTAGGGGGTTTTGCATCTGAACTCTTCAATTTCTCTGTTACCACATATAGTTTATGAATAAATTAAATTTATTTAGTTTATTAATAAATTACCCCAAATCTCTTGTCAGACTAAACATGGGGGACGCGGAGATGTCCGTGTTTGGATCTGCGGCTCCATTCCTACGCAAGTCCGACAAGGAGCGACTGGAGGCCCAGACGAAGCCCTTTGACATGAAGAAAGAGTGCTTCGTGCCAGACCCGGTGGAGGAGTTTGTGAAAGCTTCGGTCACAAACCGGGAGGGAGACAGTGTGACTGTGGATACCGCGAATGGGAAGGTCAGTGTTGGGAAGAAGTCTGTAATCACAGGCACCAGTACAGACATCACTCTCTCCTTTTTTATTCTCAGTGTTAGACAGTTACAGAAAAAAGTGGTCACATTTTCCCTATCAGAATTCATGTGTGTGAATACAATTCTGAGATATGTCTTGTATATTTTATTTGCACATATTAATTCTGATAGTAAAAATGTGAAAATCAGAGGAAATCAGAAATGTAAATGACTGTCTTTAGGTCACATGTGGTCTGCGGTCTATGTACCAGAACGTCACATCTGATGTGTTAGCTCGGTGTACAGTACATTTGTGATTCCGTGGTCCTCATCATAGCAGCCCAATAACTGAGCTTTCTAAAACATACACACATGTAAACACAAAAATGTTAATTGAAAAATTGTATTACTTTGTGTTTCATTGTGTCATTCATTTTGACAGCACTGTTTGTATACTGGACTGTGCTTGTTTGTGTGTGTGTGTTTGTGTGTGTGCGTGTGTGTGTGTGTGTGTGTGTGTGTGTGGCCTACAATGTACAAGTGTCCCATGATTTTTGTGGAGAGTGGGAATCCCTCAGTTAATAAGTTAAACAATTCTTTATTTTGTTACACATCAGACCATTACAGTCAAGGAGAGTGTGGTTCTGCAACAGAATCCCCCCAAGTTTGACAAGATTGAGGACATGGCCATGTTAACTTTCCTCCATGAGCCTGCTGTGCTGTTTAACCTCAAAGAGCGTTATGCAGCATGGATGATCTACGTGAGTCCACGTGAAACCTTACACACCATAGAGTTAAGAGTTAAGCATTCTATCACATCATGGTAAAACAAGGTAACTTTATCTAATCTCTCCTCTACAGACCTACTCTGGGCTCTTCTGTGTCACTGTCAACCCCTACAAGTGGTTGCCAGTGTACGACAAGGAAGTGGTCATTGCCTACAGAGGCAAGAAGAGGGCCGAAGCTCCTCCTCACATCTTCTCCATCTCTGACAATGCCTACCAGTACATGTTGGCAGGTAAGAAGAGATGGGGATAAAATATCTAAACAACAATAATTTTGCAAATACATCTTCTTATCCAAATAACCTTGTGGTTCTGATTCATGTACAGATCGCGAGAACCAGTCAATCCTGATTACGTGAGTTAAGCACCTTTCACAACTGTTTTGAGAGTAGTTACAGGGTAATTCCACACTATGGACATGATCAAACATAAGAAAGCTGAGTATTATAGTAATAGTTCATGCAATTTGCATTAAACCCTCAAATTTCATGAAACTGACATTTACTTAATCATTCAGTCAACAATGTATTGGTAATATCCAATCTATAATGTGTATTTTCTAGAGTTAGCAAAGATCATTTTGTCATTCATTAGTGTATAATACTGGAAAAATTGTGAATTTGTTGAATCCAAACCATGTGCATTCCACCTGTCAGTGGAGAATCCGGAGCAGGAAAAACTGTCAACACCAAAAGAGTCATCCAGTACTTTGCCAGCATTGCAGCCAGTGGTGGGAAAAAGGATTCAGCTGCCCAAAACAAGGTTCCTGCTTCCTTTGTCTGTTTGAATAATACTGCTAAAATGCACTACTGTAAGCCTAGACAATATTTGGGCCTTAATCTCATTTCCAAGGGTGTAACCAGTATGGAATTTGGGGATTTAAATGTTTACAAGGCTTTTGGTATGTGTGTCATATCCACCCTCCATGTAAATGAATGGTGGCTGAGAATGCAAATGTCCTCCCTCAATTTCTGAACAACCATGCAGTGATAGGGAATCATTCAAAGTCCACTCCATGCTAGTTAAGTGGTTTTAATTGTTTGCTTGGTTTTTACATACAGTACATCCTCAAAATCTAACATTAAATGTTTCCCTAGGGAACCCTGGAGGATCAAATCATCCAGGCTAACCCAGCTCTTGAGGCCTTTGGGAATGCCAAAACCATCAGGAATGACAACTCCTCAAGATTTGTAAGTCAACTTAATATTTGTTCACTTCAAATACATAAATACAAAGTGTCAGTCCATCTAACTCCCAACTTTTTCCTTTAGGGTAAATTTATCCGAATTCACTTTGACACCAGAGGAAAGCTGGCCTCTGCCGACATTGAAACATGTATGTTTCCTTAAGATCCCATAACACACATCACTTGAATTTCTTTATGTTTATTCTTTCATAGTTCATCTTTATATCTCTGTGAATAGTGTGCTTTAATTCCTGATGTTTGTTGTGGAAACATTCTAGATGAACACAAAAGCATTACCCAGGATTTTACTGTTTGCATTTTTTCAGATCTTCTTGAAAAGTCGCGTGTCACCTTTCAGCTCAAAGCTGAGAGAGACTACCACATTTTCTATCAGATCCTGTCCCAAAAGAAACCTGAGATACTCGGTGAGCAGCTAACAGTTTGGAGACTTTTGCAATACAGTGTACACATTTTTTTTGTCAGTTTGAAGCTGAATCCAGAGCTTGGTTCTCTTCTCTCTTGCAGAAATGCTGCTGGTAACAGCAAACCCCTTCGACTACTGTTACATCTCTCAGGGGGAGACCACTGTGGCCTCCATTGATGATGCTGACGAGCTCATGGCAACCGATGTGAGTCATAACATAACCATGCATCACTACAAAAACTTATGTGATAATTGTGAGTGCGTAGAATGCAGTTCCCTTTCTATGCCCCTAGTAGACAGTGATTAAAGGGGAAGTTTAGCCCCTTTTCTGGAGTGTATAGGATGAGATAGAATCATCAACACCAAAATTTTGACCACTGCTCATTTAGAAACCTCCCTTTTCTGCTTCAGAATAGCTTGCTTTGTGCATGTCCGATAATGGCCTTAAAACAACCTTAAACCTTTGTTTTAAAACATGTGCAGCTCACCAAATGGTTAGTGGAGTTCGTTGATGTTCCACAACAATTATCATAGCGAAATACATTTCCTATCCAGCTTTATTTGTCTTGTTGTTGTGCTAGTTGGTATTGCTACGCCGAAAAAATAGTTCCAGAATGTTCAAAATACCATATAAAACATGACAGAAACTGTACTTTGCTACTATAATTGTTTCGGAACATCAATGGACACCACTAAACACTTTTTTCAAAACAAGTTTTAAAATAAAGGTTTGAGGTTGTTTTAAGGACAGTACATTTACATTTACATTTATGCATTTAGCAGACGCTTTTATCCAAAGCGACTTACAAAAGAGGGATAACAATTAAGCTGCAACAACACAATACAAGTAAGTGCCTACTGGAAGTGCCATTTGCTAATAGGAGAGCAAGTGCAAGAGTTTAGAAGTACTAGATCAGTGCATTCCAAGTAATTTAACGAATTAGGACAAGAGATACTCTTGAAAGAGCTGGGTCTTCAAGAGTCTCTTGAAAGTAGAAAGAGTGCTTGTTGTTCTAATAGTCTTGGGGAGACTATTCCACCAGTTAGGAACAATGCATGAAAAGAGCCTAGATTGACCTGTGCGCGGTGCTGGTCGCTCCAAGCAGCGATCCTTGGTTGAGCGGAGCGATTGGAGGTTAGCATATGGTTTGATGATGTCTTTCAGGTAGACTGGAGCAGTTCCCTCCAATACCCTGTAAGCCAACATTAGTGGCTTGAATTTAATGCGAGCAGCCAGGGGCAGCCAGTGGAGCTCCCTGAACAGTGGAGAGACGTGCTCTCTTTGGCTGGTTGAAGACCAGGCGTGCAGCAGCCTTCTGGATCATCAATAGTGGTTTTACTGCACACGCTGGTAGACCTGCTGGTAGGCCTTGGGGTACTCCTGTGGTAAGGTAGTGCTTTGCTGAGGTTTTGCCAAGCCATGACACATTGAATGATTGTCCAGTGAGGTAGGATTTGAACCAGGAGTGTGCTTTGCCGCCGACGCCCATGCTTCTAAGTTTATCCAGAAGAATTCTATGGTTGACTGTATCAAACGCTGCTGATAGGTCAAGTAGAATAAGAACTGACGATTGTCCTGCTGTTTTGGCTTCTTTAAGAGCTTCTGTTACTGAGAGGAGTGCTGTTTCCATTGAGTGTCCACTTCTGAAGCCAGATTGTCTGGAATCCAGGAGGTTATGCTGAGTGAGAAATTCCATGACTTGGCATTTCGGACATGCGCAAAGGAACCCATTCTGAAACAGATAAGTGGGTATTCTAAATGAGCCAAATATTAGAGACAGGAGCAATCATCAAAATTTTGGTGTTGATGATTCTATTTCATCCTAGACACTCCAGAAAAGGGGCTAAACATGTAAAAAACCAAACTTCCCCTTTAATACATACAGTACTGTATGTGCGGATAGTACATGGGTGTATCAAGGTATCTTTAATGTCCACAGAGGACAGTTTGGTTTGCAGCTAGCAGAAAATATACTTACAGTTTACGGAAAATACAATCACAGTTTAGACATTAAAAAAAAAAATACTTTTAAAACACACATTAAGACTATTTGACGGTTACAGCAGGTAAAATTTAATTCTTAAGATATCAGTATGATTGCATCTATCATTTGTTCTTCTTTGAACTTTAGGATGCTTTTGATGTTCTGGGTTTCACCCAAGAGGAGAAGAACAGCATCTACAAGATGACTGGTGCTATAATGCACTATGGCAACATGAGGTTCAAGCAGAAGCAGCGTGAGGAGCAGGCAGAGGCTGATGGCACCGAGGGTGAGTACAAGCCAAGAATAACTCGGCCGGGGATCAATAATTGCACATCAGCACCTTCCTATATTTTTTTTGCCCAAAACACCTCAAAAAGTATTTTTGGTTATGTTTAATTGTAATTCCTTTTAAATGAGAGCGAGAGATAAAGATTTTGCGATTATTTTAGGAAGGTGACATAGAAATTCAACTGAGTGGATGCAGCACATTATTGAAAACGTTTTTTTTCCCACAGATGCTGACAAAGCAGCATACCTGATGGGCCTGAACTCGGCTGACCTCATCAAGGGTCTGTGTCACCCAAGGGTCAAAGTAGGAAATGAATGGGTCACCAAGGGACAGAATGTCGATCAGGTAGATCCACAATCCACATCCAGTAGGCCTCAAAGTACTGAGGCTGAATTCCAATGCCTTATGCCCTGGCTTAAACCCTCAAAGATTTAATGAGTGTGAATGAACATCATGGCTGACAGTTGATTCATGACATTTAGGTCTTTGAAGGCTCAGGGATGAGGGCTCTGGAAAATATTGCGAAGCAGCCTATTATGTTTATAAATGACTATGTCCATGCACTGGTAAACTGATTTATATACTTTTTCATTAATGTACAGGTGTATTACGCCATTGGTGCCCTTTCTAAATCAGTCTATGAAAAGATGTTCCTGTGGATGGTGATGAGAATCAACCAGTCTCTGGAGACAAAACAGCCAAGACAGTATTTCATTGGTGTATTGGATATTGCTGGCTTTGAGATTTTTGATGTAAGTCACCATATTTCCACACAACTGATTCGCAGCACTCACATACTATAGTCTATGTACAGTAAATTGGTCTTATAATGCAAATCTTGTCATCTTTTTGCAGTTCAATACATTTGAACAACTTTGCATCAACTTCACCAATGAGAAACTGCAACAGTTTTTCAATCATCACATGTTCATTTTGGAACAAGAGGAGTACAAGAAGGAGGGAATTGAATGGGAGTTCATTGACTTTGGCATGGACTTGCAGGCTTGCATAGATCTCATTGAGAAGGTATCTATGTGACACAGTAGTATTGTGTGCAACATTTCAATTTGTTTTATGTTAAACTCCCCAAAGTAAACTATGCATCCCCAAATTTTCAGCCTATGGGTATCATGTCCATCCTTGAAGAGGAGTGCATGTTCCCTAAAGCCAGTGATAATACATTTAAAGCAAAGCTTTATGACAACCACCTGGGGAAATCCAACAACTTCCAAAAGCCAAGAAATGTCAAAGGGAAGTCAGAGGCCCATTTCTCCCTGGTCCACTATGCTGGCACTGTGGACTACAACATCTGCAACTGGCTGGTGAAGAACAAGGACCCTCTGAATGAGACGGTTGTTGGGCTTTACCAGAAATCCTCTGTAAAGTTACTGTCAATGCTGTTTTTAAACTATGCTGGTGCAGATTCAGGTATGTAATCCACACACAAATGTCTTGAAATATACAAAACACATTTCATAATGCACATTTTAATGTATTTAATCATGCCTTTGAAACTATTTTCTTCTCGTTCTCAATACTTGTATGTTGTATGTAATTGTAATTGCTTTACAATTTGTCACCATTCTTATACTTTTATCTATTTCACACACACTGTTTTAATTTTACTCATATACTTCAAATGTTTCTATCTGTGTAAATTGAATTCAGATGCCTTGTGTGTGAAATGTACAACTGATTTGCCTTGCCATACCTTTTCTGTTTCCGCAGCGGATGGGAAAGAAAAAGGCAAGAAGAAAAAGGGGTCCTCATTTCAGACTGTGTCTGCACTTCACAGGGTAACTATTTGCTAAATATTTTTATTGAATTTCTCATCACATCATATATAAGGAACAAACAAAAGGAAAAATATATATAAAAAGTTGCATAAAAAGGATGGGGGGCTTACTGAATGACACAAAGTGTACATCAATGCCCCTTATAGCACACAGAGAATACTGTACATCAATAAATTACAATAAAGGTTATGGATTGGCAGAGGAGAGCTGAATTCATTTGAAATGTTCAGTGGTTAGGGCTTTGGGTTTGAAACTTGAAAAGGGTTGACAGTTCCTTCCCAATCCCTGACCAGTAGACTGAACACAACTGAAGTGCCCTTGAGCAAGACACCTAAAGTCTCAGTGCTCTCTGGTCGCTGCTGTAGCAGGCAGCCCACTGCTCTAGGTTAATGTGAGCTTCTGTTCACTGTGTGTTGTGTGTCTTTCACTAATTTAGGATTGGGTTAAATGCAGAGCCCAAATTTCCCTCATAGGATAAAAGGAAAATTACATAACCAACATGCTAACCCAAACATTATTGGTTTAGGAAAATCTAAATAAACTGATGACCAACTTGAGGTCCACTCACCCACACTTTGTGCGCTGCATCATCCCCAACGAGACCAAGACTCCAGGGGCGATGGATAACCCTTTGGTGATGCACCAGCTGCGTTGTAATGGTGTGCTGGAAGGCATCAGGATCTGCAGGAAGGGATTCCCCAACAGGATTCTGTATGGGGACTTCAAACAGAGGTACATTGTCATAGCACATATTGGCTAAATGTCATCATCATCATACAGTATGATCAAATGAGTTATATGAGCATTTTGACCTCTATTTTCTTCAATTAAACAGATACCGTATCTTGAACCCTAATGCAATTCCTGAGGGCCAGTTTATCGACAGCAAGAAAAGTGCAGAAAAACTACTGGCATCACTGGACATTGACCATAACCAGTACAGATTTGGACACACAAAGGTAATACTGCTGAATTTAGAAATGAATGTGAGACATGTAAAATACATAATGGTGCATGGTGCAAAGTATCTGCGTAATGAGTGCTTTGATTTCTTGCAGGTGTTTTTCAAAGCTGGTCTCCTGGGTCAACTGGAGGAGATGAGAGATGAACGTCTTTCTAAAATTATCACCTTGATCCAAGCCAGGTCACGTGGTCTCCTCTCAAGGGCTGAGTACTTGAAGATGGTGGAGCGCAGGTATTTAAAGCTAACCAGCCAAACCATTTGCATGAATGAAACTGATGTAATTCATGACTGAATAAAACCACAATTCACATTCTCTCACAGGGATGCCTTACTGGTCATCCAATGGAATGTACGTGCATTCATGGCAGTCAAGAATTGGCCTTGGATGAAGCTTTTCTTCAAGATCAAGCCCCTACTGAGGTCAGCTGAGAATGAGAAAGAGATGGCCAACATGAAGGATGAATTCCTGAAGTTAAAAGAGGCCTATGCCAAGTCTGAAGCTCGCAGAAAGGAATTGGAGGAAAAGATGGTCACGCTTCTCCAAGAGAAGAATGACCTTCAGCTTCAAGTCCAAGCCGTAAGTTGTTAATATACTCAACACAAAGAACTTCATGTGACCACGAACTTCAGAAACAGAATGAAAACTTTCACACAACTTCATTGTTCTGTTTTAAAACAGGAACAAGACAACCTATGTGATGCTGAGGAGAGGTGTGAAGGGCTGATAAAGAGCAAGATCCAGCTTGAGGCCAAAATCAAAGAGCAGACCGAGAGACTGGAGGATGAGGAGGAGATGAATGCTGAGCTGACCGCTAAGAAGAGGAAGCTAGAAGATGAGTGCTCTGAGCTCAAGAAGGACATTGATGACCTGGAGCTCACCTTGGCTAAAGTGGAGAAAGAGAAGCATGCCACTGAGAACAAGGTTTGTACTTGATGAAAATCAAATAAGTCTAATACTTGCATTTTTTTTTGTATGACGTTAAAGGAATATTCCACCTTTTCATGAAAAAAGATTATTAACCTCCTTACCTGGAGTTACATATATGGGTAAAAGCATTTTGGTCTCAGTGCATGCGTTTTCCTAGTATGGCATCTCTAATTTTCCCCATTTTTTAGCTTTAGCTTAGCATAGGCGCTGGAATGGAAAGTTGCCAGATAGCAACCCTTTGGCAACTTTACTTTCCAGCGCCTATGCAAAGCTAAAGGTAAAATTGGGGTTGCCAGACTACGACAACGCATGCTCTGAGACCAAAATGCTCTTACCCACATATGTAACATCAGGTAATGGGGTGAATAACTAATTTTCATAAAGAGGTGGACTATTCCTTTAAGATAGAAAGATACATTTAACATCACTCTCTACACAGGTTAAGAATCTGACTGAAGAAATGGCTGGCCTTGATGAAATCATTGCCAAGCTGACCAAGGAAAAGAAAGCTCTTCAGGAGGCACATCAACAAACTCTTGATGACCTGCAAAGTGAGGAGGACAAAGTCAACACCCTCACCAAAGCAAAAACCAAGCTGGAGCAGCAAGTGGATGATGTGAGTATCTAAAAATAATTGCAAATATGTAAAAGTTTAATGCTGGATAAGTAGCTTTATTTGTTTACAAATTAGTACTTTTGCTATGATAATACATAGTGTTTTTTCTTCTTTTTTCACAACAGCTTGAAGCCTCTCTGGAGCAAGAGAAGAAAGTTCGGATGGACCTTGAAAGAGCTAAGAGGAAGCTTGAGGGTGACTTAAAGTTGACCCAAGAGAATGTCATGGATCTTGAAAATGACAAGCAGCAGCTGGAAGAAAGACTTAAAAAGTATGACCATTATAATTTTTTGATTAAAGTTACTTAGTGAACAAGAATAAAGTTTACAATACCTGACAATAACCAATTACTCCATCTTTCAGGAAGGATTTTGAAATCAGCCAACTCAACAGCAAAATTGAAGATGAGCAATCCATTGTTTTGCAGCTCCAAAAGAAACTGAAGGAACTTCAGGTAAATTGTGTGCACAACACATTCATAACTTTCAGCATGAAAACACAGAGTTTGACTGATGATTGATGATGATTTACCAAAAAATACATTATTTTGATGTTATCCAAGGCACGAGTGGAGGAGCTGGAGGAAGAGCTTGAGGCAGAACGAGCTGCCAGGGCTAAAGTGGAGAAGCAGAGAGCTGACCTGGCCAGAGAGCTGGAGGAGATCAGTGAGAGGCTGGAGGAGGCTGGTGGAGCCACTGCTGCCCAGATTGAGATGAACAAGAAGAGGGAGGCCGAGTTCCAGAAGCTCCGCAGAGACCTTGAAGAGGCAACTCTGCAGCACGAAGCTACGGCTGCCACCCTGAGGAAGAAACAAGCCGACAGCGTGGCCGACCTGGGAGAACAGATAGACAACCTGCAGAGGGTCAAGCAGAAGCTGGAGAAGGAGAAGAGTGAACTCAGGCTTGAGCTGGATGATGTGGTTGCAAGTATGGAGCAGGTTGTGAAGACCAAGGTAAATGTCCAGAGCCGTTGTACATTCAATCCTTTAAATAAAACCCAGGAAACCCAGGAAAAATGCAGGAAAACACAAATGTATTCATCTCCACTTGTTACTAATGCTGTCTTTCACTGTAGACCAACCTGGAGAAGATGTGCAGAAGCTTAGAGGACCAAATGAATGAATACAGGTCCAAGGGAGAGGACAGCCAAAGATCTCTGAATGAGTTTACAACCCAGAAAGCCAAACTACAAGCAGAAAATGGTAAATAAATTATGATACACATTAAGCAATACAGGAATATTAAAGAGCCCACTTACTAAAGCCACACTGTACTCCACCTCTGTAGATGAGTTGGGAAGACAAATGGAAGAGAAAGATGCTTTAATCTCCCAGCTAACAAGAGGAAAGAACTCTTACAATCAACAGCTTGAAGATCTCAAAAGACAGTTGGATGAGGAAGTAAAGGTAATCCACATTAACTTAACTGTTTATCTTGAAATAATAGGTCCCAAACAAATTGCCAGTGTCAATGTCCTTTGTTTTTATCAGGCCAAGAATGCTCTGGCTCATGCAGTGCAATCTGCTCGCCATGACTGTGACCTGCTCAGAGAGCAGTATGAGGAGGAGCAAGAGGCCAAGGCTGAACTGCAGAGGTCCATGTCCAAGGCCAACTCTGAGGTAGCTCAGTGGAGAACCAAGTATGAGACTGACGCCATCCAGAGGACTGAGGAACTGGAGGAGGCAAAGTAAGAAATTCCACTGGAATAATAATAATTCTACATTCCAGCTAATCATAAACCCAATCTATGTCCATATGGCACCCTCCACAAAAATGAATATAAAAAAGCTTAACTGTTTGTCTGACTTGGACTTTCAGAAAGAAACTGGCTCTGCGCTTGCAAGAAGCTGAGGAAGCGGTAGAGGCAGTGAATGCTAAATGTTCTTCCCTGGAGAAGACCAAACACAGGCTCCAGAATGAGATTGAAGATCTCATGGTGGATGTTGAAAAATCCAATGCAGCTGCTGCCAGCCTTGACAAAAAGCAAAGGAACTTTGACAAGGTAAGTACTTTATTTGCTGTGACATTGGACTTGTTTGATATGGCTGGTTGTTTTACCACCTGGCTGACATGGCACAACAACTACAAAAAACAGCTGATGGATATCTATGATGGGCTGGTCCTATTGTAGTACAATGCCCATTGGCCAACCTCTAATTTAGTTCAGCCCAGAGGTTGGATCAGCCACATACAATCTGGCTAAAGTTTTTTTTAAATCCTGCAAGGTAATAATCCTATATGGTATAGGTTCAGAAGAGATTGTCCAAAAACATTACTATTTGAAGTCTAGCATTGCTTTAAGCCAGCCGCTGTGAACAAAGTATGCCATCATTACAAAACCATGTCCATGGCCTGCTAACAAACTTGAGATCTCTCCACAAGGTCTTGGCTGAGTGGAAGCAGAAGTATGAGGAATCTCAGTGTGAGCTGGAGGGCTCCCAAAAGGAGGCCAGATCCATGAGCACTGAGCTATTCAAACTCAAGAACTCCTACGAGGAGTCCCTGGATCACCTTGAGACACTAAAGAGAGAGAACAAGATCCTCCAAGGTATGATGTTAAAAGCGGTCATGATGACATTTAAAGTATCTTAGCTGTCATGTGCTCTAATCGGCAAAGACATTTTCTTTTTTTTCCAGAGGAAATTTCTGATCTATCTGAGCAACTCGGCGAGGGAGCCAAGACAGCCCATGAACTGGAGAAGGTCCGTAAACAACTGGAGCAAGAGAAATCTGAAATTCAAGCTGCATTGGAGGAGGCAGAGGTACAATAAGCACCAACATTTGCCCAAAAAACTCTTGTAAAAAGTATAGAGGGTTTGTAGTTGGGAACAGTGCTTTACATAATATTATTGTGTTGCTTTTCAGGGATCCTTGGAGCATGAGGAGGGTAAAATCCTGAGGACCCAGCTGGAGTACAACCAGGTGAAAGCTGAATTTGACCGCAAACTGTCTGAGAAAGATGAGGAAATGGACCAGAGTAAGAAAAATATGCAAAGGACCATCGACACCCTCCAAAGTTCCCTGGAGTCCGAGACCCGCAGCAGGAACGAGGCACTCAGGATCAAGAAGAAGATGGAGGGTGACCTCAATGAGATGGAGATCCAGCTGAGTCAGGCCAACAGACAGGCAGCAGAGGCCCAGAAACAGCTCAAGGCTGTTCAGGCACATCTGAAAGTGAGTAGAAATTCAAAATGAGTCAAGAAAGTCCAAGTGGGATGCATTGAGTGATTCAGCTCAGAAACCTCTTTTGTTGGTTGTCTTTAGGATTCACAGCTGCAGTTGGATGACTCTATGCGGTCCAGTGATGATCTCAAAGAGAACATCGCAATTGTCGAGAGACGTAACAACCTAATGCAGGCTGAGCTGGAAGAACTGAGGAACTTGGTGGAGCAGACGGAGAGAGGCCGGAAACTGGCCGAGCAGGAGCTGCTTGACATCACTGAGCGTGTGCAGCTGCTTCACTCACAAGTAAGCTGAATAATAATGGTAATAATAATAATAATAATTAGAAATGCACTTGGAGAGTGCAAATCCTGGGTCCAAATCCTGATCCGATCATCACCAAAATTCACCCTCGTTTTATTGATGTCCTCATCTCTGTACACAGAATACCAGTCTCCTGAACCAGAAAAAGAAGATGGACAGTGACTTAACCCAGCTTCAAGGTGAGGTGGAGGATTCAATTCAGGAGTGCAGGAATGCTGAAGAGAAGGCCAAGAAGGCCATCACTGATGCTGCCATGATGGCCGAGGAGCTGAAGAAAGAGCAGGACACCAGTGCTCACCTGGAGCGCATGAAGAAGAACATGGAGCAGACCATTAAGGATCTGCAGCACAGACTTGATGAGGCAGAACAGATCGCCATGAAGGGGGGCAAGAAGCAACTGCAGAAGCTGGAGACTCGGGTACCTGTTTATTAAATGTTTTTTTTTCTGTATTTGATCCATATGTGGACAATTGCAAAACTGGTCGCTGGGGGGAGGGGGAAAAAACAACAATAATGCAATTATACATACATTTTGGCAGGTCAGAGAACTGGAGATAGAAGTAGAGGCAGAGCAAAAGAGAACCACTGAGTCTGTGAAGGGTGTCCGTAAATATGAACGCCGCATCAAAGAACTCACCTACCAGGTAAAAAAGCCTACACCAGTATGTCTATTGTACTCATGAATGTGGTAAACAAAATCAGAATTTCTGAAATGTGTCAAACATAGACTGAGGAGGACAAGAAGAACCTGGCCCGCTTGCAAGATCTGGTAGACAAACTGCAGCTGAAGGTCAAGTCCTACAAGAGAACTGCTGAGGAAGCTGTAAGTAAAGCCTTCTGCCTAACTCTGTTGATCGTGTGTGCCACAGTGATTTATGACCAAAGCTGATTCTTTTCTGCCTCACATCCAGGAGGAACAAGCTAATGTTCACCTTGGCAAGTTCCGGAAGCTGCAGCACGAGTTGGATGAGGCTGCAGAAAGAGCTGACATCGCTGAGTCTCAAGTGAACAAGCTGCGTGCCAAGAGTCGGGATGTGGGCTCTAAGGTTGGTTTAGCAAGTGCTTGAGCAAAAGTCATATAAAAAGGTTGTAAATACTGTTTCAGAGAGGAAATGAAAGTATATGGAAATTAGCAATATTATAGACACTGTCAGCACTTGGTTATCAACATCATTTCAATGGTATTGACAAAATGTTACACCCTGACTGCTTTTTTTTTTTTTTTTGTTTGCATTACAACAGAAAGGATTTGATGAGGAATGAAGCTGAACACCATCTCTGAAAATCCCCCCCCTGTACCGAGTGCATTAAATGACTCTTGTACTCCTGAACACTGTCTTCTTGTATCTGTGTAGAATAAATCACCTCCAGCAAACTGACTCTTGACTTTGACCTTGTTTGACCCAACCACACTAAATATCCTAACTGTTTCCTAACAGAGTTGATTAAACCTCTAATCTGCTCTTCCAGAATGAGTGCACTTTGTTTCTTCATTTACAAAAATGGCTCTGGATTGTCACAGCTGTTAGGTCATATGAGTTCAGTTATGATCATTCATTATCATGTTGGCAATTGGTGGCCTATGTGTTCTGTGTATTTCTATGAGCATACAGTATTACAGTATGTGTAATATACAGTATGTGTGTGTGTGTGTGTGTGTGTGTGAGAGAGAGAGAGAGAGAGAGAGAGAGAGAGAGAGAGGCAATGCACAGGCAAACAGATGGACTAAAATGGGAGGATTAGGGGGGATTGTGAGTGCTTTAAGGAGAGGTGATGGTCAAAATAGATCCAGATAAAAAGATGCCACGCTCAAAATAGACTGCTCGGAAAAGGAAAAGATTCAGAGCGTCAAGGTCAGGAAGGTTGTCATGTGTAACAACTGGCATCTGGGGGGATAAGCCATCGGTGCCTGTCAAATAGGTTTCCATCATGACAGATTTTAGTAACAGACTCATGCAGAATTCCATTGTGACAGCCAAAAGGATCTATAACAGATTCAGAATCGGATCTCAGAAGACTTAATCTAAGGTTCATAAAACAATTATGAAATTTATGGAGACAGCCCATATTCATTTCAAATCACTCAAATCTACAATTTCAATTATATTTAGGATGAAGAGCACAATATTTGGGATGTGAAAATTTTGATAAAAATCAAATCAAGCATTGTATGACATTTAACTATCCACCTCATATAGTCCGTGGTAAAACCCTTGCCAAGTTCGTTCCCACAACAAATAGCTGAAACGACCCCAGTTCAAAACCTCAGACTGCATTCAGTCTACTGTGTCCTTTTTCCATCATGAATAATAGAGAGAGTAGTGGCAGACAAGAGCACTTACCTCCGAGTGCCCTCTCGGCTCTTTCAGTGGCAGCCCGCCTGTCCTGGGGTACTCTCCCCTTTCAGAGTGGGCAGCCTGTCCTGTCTTGTCCATCAGGCCTCAGAAATCGCTATTGTGTGTCTGAAGACTCACTTAAAGCTTGCACCCACTGCCAGAGAAAGGGGTGAGGCAGCAGGAGAATTCAAATAAGAGTCTTGTATCAGTCAGTTGTCATACAGAAACAGGTGTTGATCATATTAATATAGGCATGCATCAGTTTTTTTCAGATGGATACTAAGAACACTCTTCTTCCAGCACTTACCCATACTTCAATTTCAACCATGCAGCTGATTAAAGATGCATTCTTTGAAAGCGTTTTCCATAACTATTGCCACCGTCATTATCATGAATATACAGTATGCCATGCCACTACTATATATAGAATACAGCACTGTTGTTCACCTAAAATAGTGCTGTACATTCATCCATATTTCAAGAGAACTGAGCAGTTGTGTGTAGGCAGCCATGATTAGAGAGTTTTCACCACAGTCAATTAGGAAGGGAATACAATGCCTCTAATGACAGCTACTATTAACATAACATTAAGGGACTCCGTATGAGACACCCCTGGAGGAGAGGGCAGAAAAACCATGTATGGAGCCCCCGCATACAGTATGTACTGTATACTTTAGTCTCTATGCAACTGCGTTCGATAGGTGTCACGTTCCATGGGGGGACCACCACTGAGCTAACCTCTGGCTTCTGACAATGTGATAGATCCCTGTTATCTTAAACAGTTCTACCGCCTTGGGCTGGCATTTCTCACTTCCCTCTACCACTTAAACACTATTCAGAGTATGGCAGAGCAATGGGCAGACAGACAGCGTGTTGGGAGGCTATCAGCGTGGAAAGAGGCCTGCCACTCATTGCAGGTACTTAACCTCTCCCCATTTATCACATGACCTCTGGGCTACTGGTGATGGCCTGGAGAACACAGACCATTTCTTTACTTCTCTGTTACTCACATTTGTAACTATGTGGATATCAATAAATATTGCTTATATCAGTTATTGATAAAGAATTAAGAACATCTATGTAATGTATTATCACATAGGTGTACATATGAACATATTTTAATCTATTTAGTCATGTTACACAAATACACATAAATATGAAGAGCACTGAACATCAATTTGTCCCTGTGCAGAAAATAACTACTGCATTTACGCTGATGTATTAACATTCCTCATTGCTCATTTGAAATAGCCACCTTATTGTGTTGTCAACTGAGAGGGAAAATGCATGTAGACAATTTGTCAGTTGAGTCAACAATGAGCTCTAAGCTGAGAGTGATGTGTGTCTTTCAACAAGTCATGATGGATGGCATTCTAGGGATAGTAACTCAGTGACAACACAGAGCAGACGCACTGGAGACATCGGACTCCTGCACAGACAACTGCTGACTCTACACCACGGCAGGAATTTTAAATGTAACATAAAATATTGATACATAGCAGCACCATATGAATGTCATGAACGCTTTATTTATGTGAAGGTCAACCTTTTATGGGGCCGGGTCACGAGCTCCAGCTCATCCGAGCCCCGAGTAGAAGACTGAAAGCCCGACTGCCTGGCGCAAGCTGTCCTCCTCAATCAGTGTGAGGCACTCAGCAGGAATTTCACAGGGTTATCTTTGTCCTCAAAGAAACAAAGCCATGTCAACAAGGCGGGGTCCGAGGGGGCACAGAAGCTTTCACCCACCGGTAGGCACTATGTGAACGACAGAGCTGTGGTGCCCTCGGCCTAACATTGGTGTAGTATAGCAGCGGTAAAGTGATGAAGGGGGCATGGGCAGCTCCACTCTCCAATGCCTATTTTTTTATGTTATTGTTATCATTATCATCTTTTAAAGCATATCACCTGTGACAGGCCTGTCTGTCTGCCTGCCTGCTGGTGCTGCTGCCTCACACTAGCCACCTGGCTAATCTCCCCCATCTCCATGTGCTTTATATAGCTGCTGACACACAGCGCATCTGATAGTGGGGTAGAGTGGGTCCTGTTAAGTTGGGTCTATTACCACAAAATACAATATGTTAACAATGTAGCACATTAGCTGCTCTTAGGCTCTGTGGGTTAACTGACACCCCACACGCTACTCTTTTATCACCTTTCTGGTGTCAGATAGCTGCAACATTTATACCACAAATGGAATAAATCATTCACATACATCATTTGGTCAGTCAGTAGGAATTTTTATTGTGCAAATTAAAAAGTTTTACACCAATACTAAGCACAATGTAAACTGCATGGAAATGTCATTGTTCGAATTAGAGTTTAACTGTAAAGGCATGAAATTCATGGCGTCCATCCCTAAATAAATCTAAATAAATAAATAAAATAAACAAATTAATAAATAAAACAGACTTTTTTTTCAAAATATGAAATAGCTGCTCCATATTTGCCACAAACAACAGAAAGCAACATTCCCATACATCATTTGGTCAGTCTGGAGCTTTTTGAAACCTATACTGTGCAGTGCCCCTGAAATGGTCCTTTACAACCAAATCTTAACTGGACAACAATGAAAATATAAAACACAATTAAGTCTATCTCTGTATTATTTTTAAAGCAACAGCAATGTACATTTCACCAATCCAGCTGGTATTTTGGTTATATTCAGTTTGTCTACCCAGAGTTTGAGATCCAGCAAGTGTAGGCCCTAATATTTGTGGAATACACACTAGATGCAGCGGAGAGAGCCTTCCTTCACTCTGTAATAAGCCATTTAATAACTGAAATGATGAAGCTGCAACTTAAAATTGTTGGCTGGTATGTCTTCAAAATGGAATGGTGGCCTAAAATCCATTACATCTTCCTCTAGTTGATTAGCATTTCATATGAAATGTGATTGCATTAATGCAGCTAAGATGTGAGGAAGCCTTATATGGCACAGGATGAAATTTGATCCCCTGTTCGTTTCTTTACTGTTCTTTGTTGCTAATACCCATCCGCACCCTTGTGGTACCCCAACCCAACTCAGACACAATAACATTCCTGGCAACTGACATGCCATGGCCAAATTTGGAAGAGGGATTTCCTTTATAAGAGGGCACAATGGTCCTAATCACAGAGGGTCATCACATTATCTGGAGGTAAGATATGAGGAGGGACCTTCTGACTGCTTTTCTAAAGGGACACATTTAATGGCATTTAAAACCTAGAGGAAACATTTAGAGGATGTGCACACAGAAAAGGCTCTGAGGATGTCTATGTAATATACTCTTTTTTTCCTCCATAGGGCAAGCAAAACAATAGTCTTATCTGCTGGGAGAGGCTACACAGTATAAGGTAAGAACTGCTCTGTGAAATGTTGATGTCATTTTAGTTCTTCCGGAAAAATAATGGCCAATAGTGTGATTAACTCTTTCATGTTTTGGCTTATCATTACAGTGGTACACATTTCACATATAGCTGCTAGAGACAACTGATGACACAAAGCAAATCTTAATTTATAATTCATTTACACAAACAATGGAATTCTAAGAATCGTTGTAAAATTTTCCTTCAAATTCTAATTCTATGTAGGTGGATGAGGAATGGCAAGAGACAAGCCATTAATTTCAACATAGTTTACTATAATGAAGTTGAAGGTCTTAAATCAGCTTCATGTCCTTGTGTTGCTGTTGCTGGAAGAGGGTATCAGTTGGAGGCAGCTAAGGCTGAGGCAACTTTGGGCCACACTGGCTTTAAGGATCTTAACTAGTCCACAATTTATCAAACAGTTTAGGTGTGCCAGCCCAGGTCATCACACAGGTCAAAGATGGGTGACGCTGCCATGAAAGAGTTTGGGACAGCGGCTCCGTACCTGCGGAAGTCGGACCGGGAGCGCTTGGAGGCCCAGACCCGCCCGTTTGACATGAAGAAGGAATGCTTTGTGCCCGACCCTGATGAGGAGTATGTCAAGGCTTCCATCGTCAGCAGAGATGGTGACAAAGTCACTGTTGAGACTGCAAAGGGAAAGGTAGGCTTACCTCTCAGAAGAACAGTATTTCACTCATTCATTTAGTAGTAGTTTTTTACATTCAGACCGTTTTTGACATCTATGTCTTTCCTACAGAATGTAACAGTGAAGGAAGTAGATGTCCTTCCTCAGAACCCGCCAAAGTTTGATAAAATTGAAGACATGGCGATGTTCACCTTCCTTCATGAGCCTGCTGTGCTGTTTAACCTCAAAGAGCGTTATGCAGCATGGATGATCTACGTGAGTCCTCACTCCACTGGATCATTTTCAGGGCATCCAGGGTGTAGATGCAATATGTGGTTATTTCATCTCCTCTGTCTCTCCTTTATAGACCTACTCTGGGCTCTTCTGTGTCACTGTCAACCCCTACAAGTGGCTGCCAGTGTACGACAGGGAAGTGGTTGTTGCCTACAGAGGCAAGAAGAGGAGTGAAGCTCCTCCTCACATCTTCTCCATCTCTGACAATGCCTACCAGTACATGTTGGCAGGTAACTTTCTCGTCGACTCTGATCAATACAAACTACAATAGCTGAATTTTAGGATAAGATTGTAGGCTCAACAAAAAAGATACTCCACCATACATGGCTTCCAAATTTCACACATAATTAGAAACAACATGTGTGACTTAAGTCCTGGGCAAGGCTGTAGCAGGCATGCCATGGTGACATCACAACCTATAAGCAGTGGGAACCCATTTGGGGACAGGGCTGTTTTACGTCACCTACTCAGAGTGACCCTTATCATCCTCTCTCTCAGACAGGGAGAATCAGTCTATTCTTATCACGTGAGTAACGCCCTGTGTATCAATCAATAACAGTGTTTCTGTGTGATAAAACAGTTAACTCTACCACATATTAACAAATTGAGACATAAAGGATTGTTTTATTTAATTCAAGATTAACTGAGGAATGAAACAAGTTAAAACTAATTTTGAAGGTTGATTAACACGTCCTAATACAGGTGGCACACAAGATAACATGCATAACATTTAGCTGATTTGTTCTGTTATTATGTTATGAGTTGTTTAGTCTTGGTTGTAAATAATATAATTTTTGTTTTGGCATCAATATATAATAAATAATGAGAATAAATGTGTTTTGCTAACCTCAGTGGAGAATCTGGTGCTGGGAAGACGGTCAACACAAAGAGAGTCATTCAGTACTTTGCTAGCATTGCTGCAGCTGGATCTTCAAAGAAGGATGCAAGCTCTGAGAAAAAGGTATAAACATTATGCGTTATGACAAGGACAATGTGAAGCCTCATCAAACCTCTGGCAGAATGTTAATATAACTGAACATCTCATTCTAGGGCACCCTGGAGGATCAAATCATCCAGGCTAACCCAGCTCTTGAGGCCTTTGGGAATGCCAAAACCATCAGGAATGACAACTCCTCAAGATTTGTAAGTCAATCCGCTCAAAATAATAAGAATGTGACTGAAATATTTTGTGGCATAACAAATTACACGTTTTCATTTTGTGTGGAAAGTTAAGTTTGTAAAGCGAAAGTAAAGTTAAGTTTGTAAGAAAACAATGCATAAAGCATCTTTTTTTTTGTCTTTTAGGGAAAATTCATCCGAATTCATTTTGGTGCCAGTGGAAAGCTAGCGTCTGCTGACATTGAGACCTGTAAGGGGGCACAGTCAAAACAGTACATGTGCGTATAGATCTTTTTTTCTCACTGGACAACTAATTTTGCTTTTATCAATCTTTCCAGACTTGCTAGAGAAGTCCCGTGTCACCTTTCAGCTCAAGGCTGAGAGAGATTACCACATTTTCTATCAGATCCTGTCCCAAAAGAAACCTGAACTCCTGGGTGAGTCATCACTGCTCAAAGCTTAATTACCCGTAATCAGTTACAACTGAATGCCATGAAATAATACTAAATATCAAGTGAACATCTCACTTTTTTATGCTATAGAAATGCTGCTTATCACCAGCAACCCCTATGACTACGCCTTCATCTCCCAAGGAGAGACGACCGTAGCCTCCATCAATGATGCGGAGGAGCTTGTGGCCACTGATGTATGCAAGCACATGAACAAAGTTCACAGAAACTCTTTTACATGATAAATGTCATAGATTCAAACAAATCCGTTAATGGACTTTTTCATTACAGGAAGCTTTTGATGTCCTGGGCTTCACTGGGGAAGAGAAGAACAGCATCTACAAGCTGACTGGTGCCATAATGCACTATGGCAACATGAAGTTCAAGCAGAAGCAGCGTGAGGAGCAGGCAGAGGCTGATGGCACTGAGGGTGAGTTTGACTGGGACAGATGGTCTGCAGACGATTCTGACAGTCAAAACAAAAACAAAGCCTGAACAGTCTATTTTGTTCCTAAACTAATTACCACATCAAACTAATGGAAACAATAGAATAGAAACACTGGGGACAACTATGACAACTCTCTTGAAATAGTAGTTAACTTTTCAAATCCACAGATGCTGACAAATCAGCGTACCTGATGGGCCTGAACTCTGCTGACCTCATCAAGGGTCTGTGTCACCCGAGGGTCAAAGTAGGAAATGAGTGGGTCACCAAGGGACAGAGTGTCCAACAGGTGAGCAGCATGGCAGTAAATTAATAATGACCAAGGAACTTCTAAGAACAATTTATAATATTTAATCCTTGTGTGCAGGTGTACTATGCCATTGGTGCACTGGCCAAGGCAGTGTATGAGAAGATGTTCCTGTGGATGGTGGTGAGAATCAACCAGTCCCTGGACACCAAACAACCTCGCCAGTATTTCATAGGAGTGCTGGACATTGCAGGCTTTGAGATCTTTGATGTTAGTGTTCAATATAAGAATCCCCGGTCTTTAAAAATCTCATTCTCATTAGAATCTTGATTTGTAAAATCTGACCAAGTTATTTCTGTTACAGTTCAACACCTTTGAACAGTTATGCATCAACTTCACCAATGAGAAACTGCAACAGTTTTTCAATCACCACATGTTTGTGCTGGAGCAAGAGGAGTATAAGAAAGAAGGAATTGAGTGGGAATTTATAGATTTTGGAATGGATTTGCAAGCTTGCATCGATCTCATTGAAAAGGTTTGTGCCAGAAATCTCATAAATAGCATAAAATGTAACTTCTTACGTTGATGCATCTTACTGTTAAGATTTTGCTATACTCAACACTGTAGGATACCTAAAATACTAATACTCTTTTCTGTTCAGCCTATGGGTATCATGTCCATCCTTGAAGAGGAGTGCATGTTCCCTAAAGCCAGCGATGCTACATTTAAAGCAAAGCTTTATGACAACCACCTGGGGAAATCCAACAACTTCCAGAAGCCAAGGGTGGTGAAGGGAAAACAGGAAGCACATTTCTCCCTGGTCCACTATGCTGGCACTGTGGACTACAACATCAACAACTGGCTGGTGAAGAACAAGGACCCTCTGAATGAGACGGTTGTTGGGCTTTACCAGAAGTCAACTGTAAAGATGCTCTCAATGCTCTTTGCCAATTATGCTGGAGCTGAGGCAGGTAAGTGTAAACGTGTAGTGATGTTAGTAAAACTTCACCACAATTTGTGCACTGTAACTTTTCTGTGCAGTGTGCTCTGAATCTGAATGACTGTTTGCTCTGCGTTGTATTTCAGATGGAAAGGGAAAAGGTGGTGGAGGCACAAAGAAGAAGGGCTCATCATTCCAAACTGTGTCGGCTTTGCACAGGGTATTGTTTCTATGTGTAATTAAAACATTGAACCAACAATTGCCAGCTTTCAAATATAATAATCTTAGACTTGGAACCTAATGTGCTGCAGGAAAATTTGAACAAGCTCATGACCAACCTGAGGTCCACTCACCCGCACTTTGTGCGCTGCATCATCCCCAACGAGACCAAGACTCCAGGGGCGATGGATAACCCTTTGGTGATGCACCAGCTGCGTTGTAATGGTGTACTGGAAGGCATCAGGATCTGCAGGAAGGGATTCCCCAACAGGATTCTGTATGGGGACTTCAAACAGAGGTAACATAAATTATTCTTCCATGTGGAATAGTCTTCATACACATAAGAGATACTATCCACATTTAATTAAATTTCCTTTATTTCTGTCATATTGTAGATATCGTATTCTGAACCCAGTGGCAATTCCAGAGGGGCAGTTTATTGACAGCAAAAAAGGGGCAGAGAAATTACTGGGATCTCTTGATATTGACCACAATCAGTACAAATTTGGGCACACAAAGGTAAAAACAGGACAATAAAATACAACATGGATGTATTGACATGAATGCAATTGATATAGTATGTACATGCCATTCAATGGGTTGCCCAATGAATGAAGACAGAACTAATGTGGTGCTTGTTTGTAACTCATGAATATCACTTAGGTGTTCTTCAAGGCTGGTCTGCTGGGTCAACTGGAAGAAATGAGGGATGATCGGCTGGCGCTCATTATAACAGGTATACAGGCTCGATCGCGGGGGCTTCTTGCAAGAGTTGAGTTCCAGAAGATTGTTGAGCGCAGGTTAGTGTTCCACAGCATATGAATTGTTGAAGGGGTAGTTCACTTTTTTGCATGTTTATCCCCTTTTCTGGGGTATCTAGCATGAATTAGAATCATCGATACCAACATTTTGACGATTGGTCCTGTCTCGGATATTTGGCTCATTTAGAATCCCCCCTTTTCTGCTTCAGAATGGCTTGCTATGCCCATGTCCGATAATGTCCTCAAAACAACCTTAAACATTTGTTTTAAAACATGTGCAGCTCACTGAGTGGTTAGTGGTGTCTGTTGATGTTCCAAAGCAATTACCATAGCGAAATACAGTTCCTATCCAGCTTTATTTGCCTTTTTGTTATGGTAGTTGACATTACTACACCGAAAAAAATAGTTACAGTATGCTCAAAATACCATGTAAAACGTAACAGAAACTATATTTTGCTACGACAATTGTTTTGGAACATCAACAACAGCACTAACCACTTGGTGAGCAGCAAATTTAAGGTTGTTTAAAGGATATTATCAGACATGCACATAGCAAGTCATTCTGAAGCAGAAAAGGGGGATTCTAAATATCCAAATATCCGAGATACGACCAATTGTCAAACTTTTGGTGTTGATGATTCTATTTCACCCTAGACATTCCAGAAAAGAGGCTAAAGATGCTAAAAAGTGAACTTCCCCTTTAAAATCATAACAATTATGGCATCCTACTGAACTAAAAAAAAAAAAAAATTGCTGAATTTGCTCAACAGGGATGCCTTGCTTGTCATCCAATGGAATGTACGAGCTTTCATGGGGGTCAAAAATTGGCCTTGGATGAAGCTTTTCTTCAAGATCAAGCCCCTACTGAGGTCAGCTGAGGCTGAGAAAGAGATGGCCAACATGAAGGAAGAATTCCTGAAGTTAAAAGAGGCCTACGCAAAATCTGAAACTCGCAGGAAGGAGCTGGAGGAGAAAATGGTCTCTCTTCTCCAAGAGAAGAACGATCTTCAACTTGCAGTCCAGGCAGTAAGTTGGAAATGCTGATAGATTAAATTTTTGTATAGTACTCTGTAAAAGTTATAGGCACCATTTATTGTTTGAGCAGTGGTGTAAAGACCATACACATTTATTTCTCACTTACTTTATTCAGTAAATAAAGCTGCAAATTTTCCCAGTTCAGTTTCACTACATGACATCATCCTTTCTTCTATTGTCATCATATCCGTCAATCTGTCATTTCCTCAGGAACAAGATAATCTTTGTGATGCTGAAGAACGATGTGATCAACTGATAAAGCATAAGATTCAAATGGAGGCCAAAATGAAAGAGCTGACCGAGAGGGTGGAAGATGAGGAGGAGATGAACGCTGAGATAACCGCTAAGAAGAGGAAACTAGAAGATGAGTGCTCTGAGCTCAAGAAGGACATTGATGACCTGGAGCTCACCTTGGCTAAAGTGGAGAAAGAGAAGCATGCCACTGAGAACAAGGTTTGTACTTGATGAAAATCAAATAAATAAATAAAAAAAAATTGTATGACTTTAAGATAGAAAGATACATTTAACAACACTCTCTACACAGGTTAAGAATCTGACTGAAGAAATGTCTGGCCTTGATGAAATCATTGCCAAGCTGACCAAGGAAAAGAAAGCTCTTCAGGAGGCACATCAGCAAACTCTTGATGACCTGCAAAGTGAGGAAGACAAAGTCAACACCCTCACCAAAGCTAAAGCCAAGCTGGAGCAGCAAGTGGATGATGTGGGTATTTCTGATGACAATAGCTATTAACAAAAAAATACTACAGAAATGCCATGTACCGCCATTAATCACCTCTTTTGTAATTTCAACTAGCTTGAGGGTTCCCTAGAGCAGGAGAAGAAGGTCAGGATGGATCTGGAGAGAGCCAAGAGAAAGTTGGAGGGTGACTTAAAGTTATCCCAGGAGAGTGTCATGGATTTGGAGAATGACAAACAACAACTGGAGGAACGCCTGAAAAAGTAAACTGACAATCCTTTTTTTTTTGTCCATGTCCATAAAGAAAAAGGCCAAAAACATGTAAGATTCATTGTGTTCACAGGAAGGACTTTGAGATAAGTCAGCTCAATGCAAAGATAGAAGATGAGCAAATCATCAGCATTCAGCTCCAGAAGAAAATGAAGGAGTTGCAGGTTATTACACAGCAGAAGAACAATATTTGGAAAACAATACAGCACTTTAATAATGAAATAATGATAATTCAAAAATGTGAAATAAATAATAAAAAAATTACATTGATTTAACTATATATAATTCTCTTCCAGGCCCGCATAGAGGAGCTGGAGGAAGAGCTTGAGGCAGAGCGAGCTGCCAGGGCTAAAGTGGAGAAGCAGAGAGCTGACCTGGCCAGAGAGCTGGAGGAGATCAGTGAGAGGCTGGAGGAGGCTGGTGGAGCCACTGCTGCCCAGATTGAGATGAACAAGAAGAGGGAGGCCGAGTTCCAGAAGCTCCGCAGAGACCTTGAAGAGGCAACTCTGCAGCACGAAGCTACGGCTGCCACCCTGAGGAAGAAACAAGCCGACAGCGTGGCCGACCTGGGAGAACAGATAGACAACCTGCAGAGGGTCAAGCAGAAGCTGGAGAAGGAGAAGAGTGAGCTCAGGCTAGAGCTGGATGATGTGATCTCCAACATGGAACATGTTGTGAAGACAAAGGTTTGACATTTTTTTCTTGAGTTATGATTATCGTCATTATCGCATGAAGAATACAGTAAACTGATTCTTATGAAATGTTCCATCCCAATTCAAGTCAAATCTGGAGAAGGCCAACAGGACATTAGAGGACCAGATGCATGAATACAAAGCTAAATTTGAGGAGGGTCAACGCAGCATTAATGACTTCACCATGCAAAAGGCAAAGCTGCAAGCTGAAAATGGTAGCAACATTTTCCTCTTTTCAAAAACATACTTTTCCCCAACATTGCCCTGTTCATCAGAAAGCAGTAAAGTGTGTTAAATTATACATTCTTATCAACAGGTGAGCTTAGTAGACAGATGGAGGAAAAAGACTCTCTGGTCTCTCAGCTGACCAGGAGCAAGCAGTCCTACACCCAACAACTTGAGGATCTCAAAAGACAACTGGAAGAGGAAGTGAAGGTATGAAAATTAGTTATACATTATCATTACTCAACTTATAGTGTTCTCCCAATCTCTCTCTCTCTCTCTCTCTCTCTCTCTCTCTCTCTCTCTCTCTCTCTCTCTCTCTCTCTCTCTCTCTCTCACACACACACACACACACACACACACACACACAGACTGATCTTTTCTCTTTTTTTATGGTCATCCTTGTCTTATATTTACATTTGTTATGTTCTTTTCCTGTGCCAACAACTCTGTATGAAGGCCAAGAATGCTCTGGCTCATGCAGTGCAATCTGCTCGCCATGACTGTGACCTGCTCAGAGAGCAGTATGAGGAGGAGCAAGAGGCCAAGGCTGAACTGCAGAGGTCCATGTCCAAGGCCAACTCTGAGGTAGCTCAGTGGAGAACCAAGTACGAGACTGACGCCATCCAGAGGACTGAGGAACTGGAGGAGGCAAAGTAAGAAAAAAAATATACTCAACGTCATCTTTTTTTCTGAAACAAGTAACAGAATTCTTCTCTCCTGACAGATAAGCTTTTTGTTGGTATTATGTTTGACTTGTAATGTAAGACGAACAAAAAGTTTGTCTGTTAGCTGATCAAGCGACTTAAAAATTATGTTTTCTGCTTGAGTGAAAACAATGTGGTATGTAACTATTTGTTGAAAAAGTCACTTTTACCTTTCCAGGAAGAAATTAACTCAGCGTTTGCAAGATGCTGAGGAGGCTGTTGAAGCGGTTAATGCTAAATGTTCTTCTCTGGAGAAGACCAAACATAGACTCCAGAATGAGATTGAAGATCTCATGGTGGACATTGAAAGAGCAAATGCTGCCGCAGCTGCCCTAGACAAAAAGCAAAGGAACTTTGACAAGGTACAGGAAACACTGATCATAATTGATATAACAGTATATTAAGGAGTAGTTTATGTTAAACTGCCATTTCCGATGTAGGTCTTGGCAGAGTGGAAGCAGAAGTTTGAGGAGTCCCAGACCGAGCTGGAGAGCTCCCAGAAGGAGGCCAGGGCTTTGAGCACGGAACTCTTCAAACTGAAGAACTCCTATGAAGAATCTCTGGACCACTTGGAGACAATGAGGAGAGAGAACAAGAACCTCCAAGGTAACACCAGTCATGGACATCAACATTTCTCAAATCAATGTGATATTTTCTGAATGTTTTATTGTTATTATATTACTGTATGCGTTTCTCAGAGGAGATCTCAGATTTGACTGAGCAACTGGCTGAGGGAGGAAAGAGCATCCATGAGCTGGAAAAAATCAGAAAACAGCTGGAACAGGAGAAGAGTGAGATCCAGTCTGCTCTAGAGGAAGCAGAGGTAAATAGTTTCATTTGAACTGAGCTACACCATATCATAAGGTGGATATGAATTTAATTTGTGACCATAAACAATGTCCCGATGCCTCCAATCAACAGGCCTCTCTTGAACATGAGGAAGGTAAGATCTTAAGGGCGCAGCTCGAGTTCAATCAGATCAAGGCGGAAATGGAGCGTAAGATTGCAGAGAAAGATGAGGAAATGGAGCAGTCAAAGAGGAACCTTCAAAGAACCATCGAAACTCTCCAAAGCTCTCTGGAAGCAGAGACCCGCAGCAGGAACGAGGCGCTCAGGATCAAGAAGAAGATGGAAGGCGACCTCAATGAGATGGAGATCCAGCTGAGTCAGGCCAACAGACAGGCAGCAGAGGCCCAGAAGCATCTCAAGGCTGTTCAGGCGCATCTGAAGGTAGTACATACGATTATGTCAGATCATGGTATGTCAGAGTAACAATGTTACAACATATCAATGAAAACTGAATTACATTCAATAGTTAAACAGGATTCTTGTGGCAATGGTGTGCTACTTTGATTATGTCATTGACTAACTGAGGTCATGAGCTAATAGCAATCACTTTAACTGTATTTCAGGATGCTCAACTTCAGCTTGATGACTCTTTGAGAAGCAATGATGATCTGAAGGAGAACATTGCTATAGTAGAGAGGCGCAATAACCTGCTCCAAGCTGAACTGGAGGAGCTGCGGACCATGCTGGAGCAGACTGAGAGAGGTCGCAAGATAGCTGAGCAGGAACTGCTGGACACCAGCGAGAGGGTTCAGCTGCTCCACTCACAGGTGAGGAAGGGTCTCTCTGACTGACAGATTATTTTACCCAATTTTGAGTCATCTCGGTTGAAAAAAAGATATCTCATCAGTGCTTGTGGGTCACTTGTGATTAACCGGCAATGAAATCAATTATTACAAATTGCAACGACATTAAATCTATTATAACACGTTTATCATTTCCAGAACACAAGCCTCCTAAACCAGAAGAAAAAGCTGGAGAATGACACAACTCAGCTTCAGACCGAAGTGGAAGAAGCAATTCAGGAGTGCAGGAATGCTGAGGAGAAGGCCAAGAAGGCCATCACTGATGCTGCCATGATGGCCGAGGAGCTGAAGAAAGAGCAGGACACCAGTGCTCACCTGGAGCGCATGAAGAAGAACATGGAGCAGACCATTAAGGACCTGCAGCACAGACTTGATGAGGCAGAACAGATCGCCATGAAGGGGGGCAAGAAACAAGTGCAGAAGCTGGAGGCTAGGGTATGGCTGCCATTGGCAATAAATCCAGATAAATAGAAAGCATTGAAATGGATAAATATCATTATCACTACAGTGCATGATGTTTGCCTCTGTGATTAACAGGTCAGAGAGCTAGAGAGTGAGGTCGAATCTGAACAGAAAAAGGGCAGTGAAGCTGTCAAAGGAATCCGAAAATACGAAAGACGCATCAAAGAGTTGACATACCAGGTCCTCTCATCTTTATATTTCTCACTGACTGAAAATACACAATCAAATTTCATCATTTTTTTCTATTATTTCATTCAATGTTTTGTTTCTGAGATGTCATTCTGCATTTCTAAAGACTGAAGAAGACAAGAAGAATCTCGTTCGTCTGCAAGATCTGGTGGACAAGCTGCAGCTGAAGGTGAAAGCCTACAAGAGAGCAGCGGAGGAGGCTGTGAGTATTACCCCGGATATTACACCGGACGGTGTGTGTGCGTGTTTGACTATTCTCCTCACTTTAACAGTAGACCAGGTGTGGACAGACTTATTTGCTTGTGTGCCACATGTTGAAAAATCGAAGCTGCCATGGGCCAATGAAAAACTAGGAGTGAAATCTAGCTAAAATCAGGTCAATGCAGTCAATGTGTCTAAATATTTTTCATAAAATTGTCCCGAGTCAACGCCAACGGTCGGAAGTAAGATAGTGTTTGGCATGTTGATTTTGTCTTTGGCTTGGTCAATATTGTCAAACCTCTGCCAACTTAAAAAGTTGAATTGACAACACAGCCTTCGGCAGCAGTAGCCATCAGTGGCATAAGGCTCTTCACTCATGAATCGACTTAATGCACTGCTCAACCTATTCATTAATATAGAGTATGCCCTGACTATAGCTAGGAAAGGGTAGCAAAATACTGGGCCGACATCAGAGAATTGACCACTACTGACTGATTACCACCACTGCAATGGACTGAAGTTGCACATACTTCTAGAATTTGGCACACAGATACATGTGTTCAATGATAGACTGGACACTGTAAGGATCTGTACCCAATCAGACTTGGTGATCTAATGATGACTCCAATAGTATGGAATCACAAATATTTTTCCATATCATCTTTCCTGTTTTACATACTTATTCAGACCTGGAAAATACTAAAATCAAATTCCATACTTTACAAGACTGCGTAGGAACCCCTAAAATGAATATTAGATTAATGTAATATCAGGCCGCCCATTACCTTTCTTAAGACACCATGGGGGGTCGCACGAAAGATGTCAAAGGTGTCCATCGCTGCAGTAGACCTTTGTGTTGATGCATTACTAATGTTGTGTGTTTATACTCCAGGAGGAGCAATCCAACACCAACTTGGGTAAGTTCCGGAAGCTGCAGCATGAGCTGGATGAAGCTGAGGAGAGAGCTGACATCGCAGAGTCTCAAGTCAACAAGCTGCGTGCAAAGAGCCGGGATGTGGGCGCTAAGGTGAGAGCAAAGATAAAATGATCAACTTTTTACATCTTCTTACATTTATTTATTTATTTTTTACATCTTTTTGACATCTATCTGACAAAATCACACTGATGAAATGTATGAGGAAATCTCCATCTCATTCTCTTTCAATATTTAAATGGAACAGCTTTTACAGATAAGGATTCTAGATAGGTGTGAAGGAAACAGGGCTGTACTGTAGTGCTGGCAGAATTTATATCCTAAATAACACACTGTAATTTAAAAACACACATTAAAAAAAATGTTATGGGTGGAGATATGGTAGAAAGAGTTAAACAGCATAATAGCATAATAAACAACAGATCTAAACACAGTAGAAAATACAGTATACTAACAATGGTCAATGATTCAGTCATGTGTTCATGTTACACTGTTGGGCTGTGCAGCTACAGTATAAGCCAGAGTGGCCCTCTGCTGGCATTGCCCTGTCATTTGAGGCTTTATAATTCTCCAGAGATCATTGAGGTTCACACCAGATGACAGCCTAAGGTTTACGTTAACATTGATTACACACCTGGTTTGCTTTAAAAATGCAAAATGATTTTTGCTAATATAATATTCATACACATACATTAATTGTCTGACGAGAGATACTCATGGAGAAAATCTGATTTACATCCACAAGACAGCATTGAAATCAAACGTATTACATCAGTATTTCACACTCATGCCAGCATTGCTATGCTGGATTACTGGGTATAACTGGGATAAGTACTTGATAATTACCATCTAAGAGGCATGACGCATTTTAATATCACTTCAAAGACAATGTAATCGAAAGGCTTTAATGAGAAATCCCTGCTGTGCCTAATCTAATGCTCTCCTTGTCTTTGCCTTTGTCTCCCTCCACTGTCACTGCTCCACCACCACCACTACCACCACCACAGAAAGGACATGATGAGGAGTGAAGCTCACACATGACCTCTACAGAGTTTGACCTCCACATCACACACAATATGTGCCTTGTGTTTCCTTTGTGCCTTAAAGGCACAATAGAATAAAGATATACTGCATTACAGTCATTTGTGTGAAGCGTTTTCTTTTTCATATGGGTATTTTAAAATCTAAGGACACAGACAACTGATCGCTAAGAGTAAGCTATATCTACGGTATGCCTCAAAGAGTCCATTTTATGAGACAAAGAATTAGATGTGAAACATTCTATTTTTGTGTATCTATTATATATTTCCATTTTCACAAAGTGAACACATATTAAATGCAAAATGACACCCTTAATGACGGTGTCAGGTCTACATAATCATATTTTTGATTTGTAGGTTTTTTTTTTTTACAAATCACATACAGAAGGCTGAATAATTATTCAACTTTACACACAGAGTTATGTACTCTAGTGTTTTTCCGATTTTAAGACTAGCCTATATATTGCAGTTTGTTCTTATTGCTTCAACCTATTGATTGTTGCTATACATTTCAATGCTATTAAATATACTGAGATGCAGACAATGCAGTAACAGTGTAATAGCAGCAAGATATTCTACAAATCCTCGGATACCTGCAATACAGACTCCAGAATTTCACGTATTACTGTTACTAGCAGGATATTGTTAAACCATGAACCTGAAGAGCCTATAAGATTATTTACGCCTTAAATCATGTGAAACTATGTGAAGGAATCATTAAAGTATCATGAAAATCTGAAACTTCCATAGGGTGTAAGTGTTGAACTGAAAGAGTTTTATTCAGTTTTCTAATCCATATTTACAAACACATCCTTTTCCATTAACACATCCTTTATTGCCAGGACACGCCACATACAGTAGTCTAGACAACACAATTGTGCTGTGTTTTAGTCTGAGATGGACTGATGTCTTACCTCAACTCATGAGTAAATGTCTCCTGTGATGGATGTTGAATCTACAAGCTGTGTTGTCAGTAAGTGGACAGAGGGCCAGAGCGAGAGAGAGAGAGAGAGAGAGAGAGAGAGAGAGAGAGAGAGAGAGAGAGAGAGAGAGAGTACAGTTAAAACAAAAACATAATTACAATACACAAGGTGTTTACTTCAATATAATTACATTTTTTCAGTGTCAATCTCCTTATCAGCTTGTAGGCTATTGGGAGAGGCAAAACATGTGAAGAACTAGAAAAGTGCTCAGAGAGCACAGACCTCTGCCAAGACAATGTGGTCACAGATGGTGTTCTGGATCATCAATCGCCACCAAAATCAAATCATTTTTTACTTGTCCCAATACATGCGTTGTCCGAAAATTTCATCCAAATACGTGCAATACTTTCCGAGTTATCTTGTACACAGACAGACAGACACACACACACACACACGCACACACAGACACACGCCGGCAAAAACATAACCTCCTTGGCAGAGGTAAATATCATCAAGTACACCTGAAGTTAAGCACAATAAAAATGATCAGAACTGCTTTCTAAGAAAGATCCTGTAATTATTAATTACAGCACCGATAGAAAACCAACTTTGATATTCATACACTATCTGTCAACCTTCACAATTATATAGCGTAATTAGTTATTGCACTCAATAATAAATACCTACGGTAAATGGTCATTAAAAAATGACTCTGTTACAGTAAGTTGAGAGAGCCCTTACCCATCTAGCCTGTAGCATGTTGTCTGCATGAGTGATCTAAAGCACTGGACAGGTCTCTCACAGGCATGGGCAGCAGGAGGGACCCAACCAAGAATCCTCGGTGTGAATTTTCACACTTCTCAATATAGTTCTTAAATTACATGACCACACTAAGGAGGGGAGAACTTGTGTGACTTATTGCTCAAAGCATTTTGACAGGTGCACTGTCAATTCTTTTAATATACAATTAACATGCTTCAACAGTACTGCTGATGTGATTTAAGACACTTGAGATGCACTTGCATTCACCTACACTCACCTCACATTACAACACATTACACTGCATACATCCACTACATTCTGTGACTTTTTGGTACCGCTAACAATTTGTGTGTTGAGCACGAGGGCAAAGATGTAGACATTCTACTGCACAGGTGTGCTTTCCATTCCCGTTTCCCACTAAAACAAAAATATTTGTGTAAATACTTGGGTTTACGTTTCAATAAATGGGGTCAACAAGGGTAAAGACTCGTTACAAAAATAGACAGAAGCTGGCACATTTTGAGTGCAGTACCAAAATGGGCAAACATTTACTTGGTTGTTTCAGTGTCTTATCTTTCAGTAATTTCAGTTATATATTTCTTGATTTGACATTGATATATTTATTGATTTATTGATATATTTATTGATTTGACATTAGTGCTCAGATCCACTTAATGGCAGTGAAAACCAGTTAATTTCTCAGACTTTTCATACATTATGAATCATGACGATAACTCATCTTCAAACCATAATCCATTCACGAGTATTAATGCCCTCTCCTTAGCATTTACGATGTGAAAAACTGTTACTGGCAAGTCAAGGATGGGTGAAGGTGAGACCACTCACTCTTTTCATCAAGTGAAGGCTGGAGAGATCCATCCAGTCCAATAATAGCTCTCCTTTCTGAGCAGCATAGTCACTATCTGACTTCTGTCCTGTCAGGTAACCTTCACTGATGCACTGGTGTGTGTGTGTGTGTGTGTGTGTGTGTGTGTGTGTGTGTGTGTGTGTGTGTGTGTGTGTGTGTGTGTGTGTGTGTTGGGGGTCAAATGGCTGGGAAAACCACTCTTGTCTGGGCCTCGTAACTCCATGCCAGGGGCAATGCGATGAGGAGATAATAGGGAGACTGATTTAAGCTTAGTGTGACCCTTGGTGCAGGGCACAGACGAGGTCAGAGGGCCACATATATGTCTGTGCTAAGGGACAAGTTGATGACTGGAGTGAAAGACTGTAAATCCCATCACACCTCGGTGACAGACTCTGACATCTTGGCAGTTGCATTGACTTGTAGCAGGCGTTGTCTCTGAAACAATTCACAGTGTCTGCAGACACACACACACGCGCACAACGTCAAAGACAGTCTAAATGAATTTAACCACAGTCTACATGGGTTAATTACATATTAGATATTTTTGCCTAAATTACTGACAGGATTGCTATATAGTAATAAAAGTAAGCCACTGCATTCAGAAAAAATTACACTTTGTTTCATCTTTAGCTGCTTTCAAATGTCGTTAGCCACTTCCAATGCATACATTTTTACATCTTCCCAGGTGGACGAAGTCCAAACATGCCAAGTGCAGTGCTGTGTGGTGATTTAGGGAGAGAAGACCCCCGTGGGTCACAGCAGGCCATCACCACAGGCTTGTCTCAGACACTTTATTTATGCCCCACCGAGACACAGATCACCTGTTCACGCTCATCCCACTCAAACTAAGACGGGGTTCAGAGATCAAAGTGGACAACGAGCTGCCCGTCTCGATCAGTGAGAGTGACCCGGCAAAAATTTCACAGGGTTATCTTTGTCCTCAAGGATAAAGGGAAAAGAAACAATGCCGTGTCAACAAGACGAGGCTGAGGATAGTGCTTTCATTGGACATGTAGTCACTCGTGGAGAATGAGCCAGCGGCGACCTTGGCCTTGCCTAAGACCTCAACAAGGAACAGCTGCAGCTCCCCTGCTGCTTCCAATGTTCCTTCGGATGCCTACATCATGCACTGACAATCGGGGAGAGGCTCAAACTAATTTCTGACACTTATAGTCTCATTAATCCCTCTGTTCACACAGCCCATTTCAGCTGATAGGCCATGGATACATGAGATGTGCTTGCAGTACTGTATTGCTTATGATGCCATTTCTATTCACTGTATGTGGATAGAGCACTATGTAATTTTTGGATCCTGGTACCAACCTCAGTGTTGGCTAGAGCAAAAACACTAGAATGAAAATAAGTGGTTTACGGCATAGCATGTGTGCATACCACACTTGCCACACACGTGTGCAACTGAAAAAGAACAAAACAAAAACAAAAACGTGTAAATACCTGAATTTATGTTTCAGACAACTGGACCAAGGCGTCACCACAGAAATAGACAGAAGGCTTCCCATTTTGCATTTCTGCTGCGCTGTGAAATGCGTGGCATCTACCTAATAAGGGATGAGCACTGATGCTGCGGAGTCTGAGACCTCACCCAGTACCCCTCCCTCGCTCCCAGTTAAACCTTTCCAGCCTATTGTTCCTCCCAGCTTTGTCCCAGCCTATTGTCTGTCAAAGGCCACGTACACAACACCTAGATACCCGTCCCTCTGACAAATAGGACTCTTCTTTTCTAATCTACCACACTAATACCTTAGGTCTATGCCCATATTTGGGGCCAAGCTTTTCTATATAAGCAGAGGAACCAGACTGAGGACATACAACAGAAATCAACATTCTCATCCAGGTAGGAAGAGCACATTTTGCATGTTGAGGAGCCATATCTTACCAAGGGTCAAACTATTTCTCAATTTGTATAACAATTTAGGGAATGCAATAATATTGAGGTGATTCTAGCTTGAAACTATTTCTTTTATTTTCCAGGCTCAGCCACACCTAATTATCTACTCCAGGTGAAGGAGCAAAAGGTGAGTTTAATTCTTGATTAAATGTCTGAGATGATGATTGAAAAAAATCCCAGTACAAAATTCTTCCTAAGGCACTGATCTCTTCTCTACAGCCACAAAAATGGGAGACGCCGCCATGAGGGAGTTTGGGCCGGCTGCCCCATTTCTTCGGAAGTCTGACAAGGAACGTCTGGAGGCCCAGACACGTCCCTTTGACATGAAGAAGGAGTGCTTTGTGCCCGACCCTGAGGTGGAGTATGTGAAGGCCTCCATCACTAGCCGGGATGGTGACAAAGTCACTGTCCTGACTGAGTTTGGAAAGGTAAAATTATTGCTCCACAGGATAAGTATACTGTAAATGATCAAAACAAAACAGCACACATTTACATTTAGATTGCTTCTTTTCTTTTGACAGACTGTGACAGTGAAGGAGGATGATGTCCACCCTCAGAACCCGCCAAAGTTTGATAAAATTGAAGACATGGCGATGTTCACCTTCCTTCACGAGCCTGCTGTGCTGTTTAACCTCAAAGAGCGTTATGCAGCATGGATGATCTACGTGAGGACACTTCAGTTATGCAGCCTTACTGAGTAGTAGAACTACAGTATGAACCATTTATAACTATTTCTGCTCCTTCCTTTACAGACCTACTCTGGGCTCTTCTGTGTCACTGTCAACCCCTACAAGTGGCTGCCAGTGTACGACAGGGAAGTGGTTGTTGCCTACAGAGGCAAGAAGAGAACTGAAGCTCCTCCTCACATCTTCTCCATCTCTGACAATGCCTACCAGTACATGTTGGCAGGTGATCACAAATAAATGCTTCTCAAGTTCTCACTGCTTCCTACAATTACTTCCTGGCTTCAAGCATCTAATCTGTGTTTGATTATGTGTCCTTTACAGACAGAGAGAACCAGTCTGTCCTTATCACGTAAGTCTAAATTAGTTAATACATTTTGTGGTTATGTGTTTATTTGGGTTATTTTACTGTGTGACATTCCTATTTTTTTTCATAAATAAGTGGAGAATCCGGTGCTGGAAAGACTGTCAACACCAAAAGAGTCATTCAGTACTTTGCCAGTATTGCAGCTGTATCAGGGAAAAAAGATGCGGCCTCTGAGAAAAAAGTAAGTCCTGAATTAATTCCCTGTTCTGTGTCTACACAGTTCTACAGTCTACACCCAAAGGACCAGACATCCCAGTAAAACAAGTGGCCTCTCCTCTTAAAACACTAATAGTCCTTGATCAGATATTCTGTGAACACTAAGTAAAAGATACTGTGACAGAGACATACAGCACACACATAGAGAGGATAGTTCTTCCAGCACCAGCTGTGCATTGTCTGTGTCTCAGTGTATCTGCTTGAGGCAATACAACCAGCTGTGAAATGTAGCTGCAAAACACGCAGTTCATCATGCTCCAGCACGCTCTTTCTTTCTGTGGACAACCCATGATGTTGATGTAATGACTATAGGCACTTCTATTTTTAACACTCCCAGTATGGGGAGAGAAGCGTAAGCTACAGTAATGCTACTTCTGGCATGGGATAGGATGAGATTCCATTTCTAATATCCTTACCACCCTCAAATGTTAACAATGGAATTGCTATGCACACCTTATAAAAATACAGAGCGATTGAAATTTCATGTAGAATAAAAAAAATAGAAAACACTACAATTTTACAGGTTATCTACACAATTACACAATGACACTATTTTTTTTACAATAATATCAGGGAACCCTGGAGGATCAAATCATCCAGGCTAACCCAGCTCTTGAGGCCTTTGGGAATGCCAAAACCATCAGGAATGACAACTCCTCAAGATTTGTAAGTATAGTACTAAACATATCAGACTGCAAGTTCATTTTTCTCCTTGTGCACAATGCTTAATCTGATCTTTGTCTGACAGGGAAAGTTCATTCGTATTCACTTTGGGGTTAGTGGGAAGCTAGCCTCTGCTGATATTGAGACCTGTAAGTACGCATAACTATGATCAGTACTCATTTTACTGAGTATTCATTCATCATTCAGTGTTTACAAATGAAACTGAAATTTGAAAATTTTCTCAGATCTGCTGGAAAAGTCTCGAGTGACGTATCAGCTCAAAGCTGAAAGAGACTACCATATTTTCTACCAAATCCTCTCTCAAAAGAAGCCTGAGTTGCTTGGTAAGACATATAATACAGTACAAGTTCTAGCTGCCATACATCAAGCAATACTTGCCCTACTGCAAGGAAAATAGTTTTAGTATACCGGTACTGTTTATAGAATTATATTGTATTGTTTATTCTATTTTATAACTATTGTTTAGTTTAGTAATTATTATTATGATGCTGTAAATTGATGTGGACAGGATATGAAAAAAATTAAGACACAAAACTACATGTAACAACTGTGTTTGAATCTGCACCAGAAATGCTGCTCATCACCAGCAACCCCTATGACTACGCCTACATCTCCCAAGGAGAGACGACCGTAGCCTCCATCAATGATGCTGATGAGCTTGTGGCCACTGACGTAAGGAAACCTAAGCATAAGTGTGGGTCATCTGAACAGTTTCCAGCAAATGTTTGCTATGAAACCAGTTGGCTAATGGTTTGTTTCTTTAGGAAGCTTTTGATGTGCTGGGCTTTACCCAAGAGGAGAAGAACAGCATCTACAAGCTGACTGGTGCCATAATGCACCATGGCAACATGAAGTTCAAGCAGAAGCAGCGTGAGGAGCAGGCAGAGGCTGATGGCACTGAGGGTGAGTTTGACTCACTGAATGGAACATGAGTTCCATGACTTCACAGATGAGTTCCAGTGACTTAAAAGGCTTGTGGTCTATAAGAGTTTCCCTTTCCAAATCCACAGATTGTGACAAATCAGCGTACCTGATGGGCCTGAACTCGGCTGACCTCATCAAGGGTCTGTGTCACCCGAGGGTCAAAGTAGGAAATGAGTGGGTCACCAAGGGACAGAGTGTCCAACAGGTGAGCAGCATGGCAGTAAATTAATAATGACCAAACTTCTAAGTAACACTTCACTAATTGGAAATTTGGTGCGCATTTGCGAATTTGGTACACAGGTGTACTACGCCATTGGTGCACTGGCTAAGGCAGTGTATGAGAAGATGTTCCTGTGGATGGTGGTGAGAATCAACCAGTCCCTGGACACCAAACAACCTCGCCAGTATTTCATAGGAGTGCTGGACATTGCAGGCTTTGAGATCTTTGATGTTAGTGTTGAATATAACAATCCAGTCTTTAAAAATCTCATTCTCATTAGAATCTTGATTTGTAAAATCTGACCAAGCTATTTACGTTACAGTTCAACACCTTTGAACAGTTATGCATCAACTTCACCAATGAGAAACTGCAACAGTTTTTCAATCACCACATGTTTGTGCTGGAGCAAGAGGAGTATAAGAAAGAAGGAATTGAATGGGAATTTATAGATTTTGGAATGGATTTGCAGGCTTGCATCGATCTCATTGAAAAGGTTTGTGCCTATAACAAATGGCCCTCAACACATAAGATGCCTGTCAGTATGACAGATCCTGATATACTGCATCATAATCAATAACACAGACTAAATCCAATCTCATTCTTCTGTTCAGCCTATGGGTATCATGTCCATCCTTGAAGAGGAGTGCATGTTCCCTAAAGCCAGCGATGCTACATTTAAAGCAAAGCTTTATGACAACCACCTGGGGAAATCCAACAACTTCCAGAAGCCAAGAGTGGTGAAGGGAAAACCGGAAGCCCATTTCTCCCTGGTCCACTATGCTGGCACTGTGGACTACAACATCAACAACTGGCTGGTGAAGAACAAGGACCCTCTGAATGAGACGGTTGTTGGGCTTTACCAGAAGTCAACTGTAAAGATGCTCTCAATGCTCTTTGCCAATTATGCTGGAGCTGAATCAGGTAATGTGTAATGCACAGATACCTAAATCTACAACAATTTGTAGACAAGCACATTAGTGTGTGTGTGGATAGGTTGGTGCATTTTACTACTATCTTCCATATCAGTTAACATTTGTTAAAATGTTTTGTTTTCTTAATTTAGACTCTGGAAAGGGAAAAGGTGGTGGAGGTGCAAAGAAGAAAGGCTCCTCTTTCCAAACAGTGTCTGCTTTGCACAGGGTAAGTAATATCTAAACTGCACTTGTATTTATTTAGAGTTACATGTATAATATTGTATCAAGGCAAGTTGAATGATTGATTAACATGGCATGTTAATACTTCATGGCAATCATGGTGGTAAAACTTCACAATGCTGATTGTGTCTGAAGATTAAAGCCCATCATTTATTTCTGACTGAATTTAAATTGAGCAATTTTCCTAACATCAAATTTCACTTTCTACAGGAAAACTTAAACAAGTTGATGACCAACCTGAGGTCTACTCACCCACACTTTGTACGCTGCATCATCCCCAATGAGACCAAGACTCCTGGGACGATGGATAACCCTTTGGTGATGCACCAGCTGCGCTGTAACGGTGTGCTGGAAGGCATCAGGATCTGCAGGAAGGGATTCCCCAACAGGATTCTGTATGGGGACTTCAAACAAAGGTGACAATATTTACTATACCCACTCATATTCATTTGTCTACATTAAATATTAATGATGAAATAGCATTAGCTTTGTCTACAGAGGCCTGTTTTTTTTATTATTATCATTGAAGACATACTGTGGAAAAGAATCATCTTTATGTACACATTTACAGATACCGAATTCTAAATCCCAATTCGATCCCAGAGGGGCAATTTATAGACAGCAAGAAGGCAGCAGAGAAACTACTTGGTTCTCTAGACATTGACCATACCCAGTACAGATTAGGACACACCAAGGTAATTTATTGTGCTGCAATTTATGCTGGTACAGTATATTTATTCTTATTTTTTCACTAACAGAGAATGACAGATTTTGCTCATGCTGACCAACAGGTGTTCTTTAAAGCTGGCTTGCTTGGTCAGCTTGAAGAGATGCGAGACGACAGATTGGCTCTGATCATCACAGCCATACAGGCCAGATCCAGAGGACTTCTGGCAAGAGTGGAGTTTCAAAAGATCCTCGAGCGCAGGTCGGAGAAATGGAAAACAATTTTATTTTATTTCAAGTCCCAAAATGATGGCATTTTCAGTGTTAATGTTCATGTGTCACGTTGAATAACAGGGATTCTCTGTTGGTGATCCAATGGAACATCCGGGCTTTCATGGCTGTGAAGAACTGGCCATGGATGAGGTTGTATTTCAAGATCAAGCCTCTCTTAAAATCAGCAGAAACTGAGAAGGAGATGGCAACCATGAAAGAAGAGTTTACAAAGCTCAAAGAGGCCTTTGCAAAATCGGAAGCTCGTAAAAAGGAGTTGGAGGAAAAAATGGTCTCTCTTCTCCAAGAGAAGAATGACCTTCAGTTGCATGTGCAGGCTGTGAGTTTGTTTTAAACTACTGATTGTGTTTAATCAGTAGCTGATATAAATAAAAAATGACCAATGGAAATAATGCACTTCAATAAAATAACCCACAGATTGTAGAACTGGGTATATTATGCTCCTTATTTTGTTATACTATGACAGAATACATGTTTCCAGTTTCCATTCCATTAATTTTTGCTTTTGTCTCACTAACAGGAGCAAGATAATCTCTCAGATGCTGAGGAGAGGTGTGAAGGGCTGATAAAGAGCAAGATCCAGCTTGAGGCCAAAATCAAAGAGCTGACCGAGAGACTGGAGGATGAGGAGGAGATGAATGCTGAGCTGACCGCTAAGAAGAGGAAGTTGGAGGATGAGTGCTCTGAGCTCAAGAAGGACATTGATGACCTGGAGCTCACCTTGGCTAAAGTGGAGAAAGAGAAGCATGCCACTGAGAACAAGGTTTGTCTTGTTTGCTTGCGTTCTCTGTCTAGGTCTAATGAAATAATCATTACTGGCATTACATTCTGGCTTCTGTTACAAAAAGAAATTGAATGTATAATTTCAGGTGAAAAATCTCACTGAAGAAATGGCTGGCCTTGATGAAATCATTGCCAAGCTGACCAAGGAAAAGAAAGCTCTACAAGAAGCACATCAACAAACTCTTGATGACCTGCAAAGTGAGGAGGACAAAGTCAACACCCTCACCAAAGCCAAAGTCAAACTGGAGCAGCAAGTGGATGATGTAAATACAACAATAGAATCTGTATATTTTGTCGTTTTTAACGTGGGTGCAAGGTAATATTTTAATAATGTTTTTCCCCAAACAGCTTGAGGGCTCTCTTGAACAAGAGAAGAAGATTAGAATGGACCTTGAAAGGGTCAAGAGGAAGTTGGAGGGTGACTTAAAGTTGACCCAGGAGAGTGTCATGGACTTAGAAAATGACAAACAGCAATTGGAAGAGCGTCTGAAGAAGTAAGCATCGTTTACAATTGAGTTTTTTTCTCCCTGAAAGGGTGTCCTCACTGATGCATGTACACTTGTTCTTCACAGAAAAGACTTTGAAATGAGTCAACTGAACAGCAAGATTGAGGATGAACAAACAATGGTCATTCAGCTTCAGAAAAAAATGAAGGAGTTACAGGTAATACTCTCAAATTAATTGAAAAAATCAAACCTATTTCCCCGAAATGAAAAATGCATGTATCTTAAACACTTGTAGGCCCGCATAGAGGAGCTGGAGGAAGAGCTTGAGGCAGAGCGAGCTGCCAGGGCTAAAGTGGAGAAGCAGAGAGCTGACCTGGCCAGAGAGCTGGAGGAGATCAGTGAGAGGCTGGAGGAGGCTGGTGGAGCCACTGCTGCCCAGATTGAGATGAACAAGAAGAGGGAGGCCGAGTTCCAGAAGCTCCGCAGAGACCTTGAAGAGGCAACTCTGCAGCACGAAGCTACGGCTGCCACCCTGAGGAAGAAACAAGCCGACAGCGTGGCCGACCTGGGAGAACAGATAGACAACCTGCAGAGGGTCAAGCAGAAGCTGGAGAAGGAGAAGAGTGAGCTCAGGCTTGAGCTGGATGATGTGGTCTCCAACATGGAACATGTTGTGAAGACAAAGGTAAGTCTAAAATAAGTCTAAATGTAACTTTTACAAAAGTTAAAGCAGCATGCACTAAACACTGTATTGAATGCAACAAATTAAAAAATCACCTCTGCATCCCAGGCAAGTCTGGAGAAGATGTGTAGAACCCTGGAAGACCAGGTGAATGAATTCCGAACCAGGGCAGAAGAGGGTCAGCGCAGTATCAACGATTTTACAATGCAAAGATCTAAGCTTCAGACTGAAAATGGTACTCAATGATACCTAACGCCTTTTCATACCTCATATCTCATATTATTTGTGCCACTCATGCCCGTCATTTCCGTCCTCCTCTCATTATTTTTTTCTCTCTGATGTAGGTGAACTGTCTAGACGACTTGATGAAAAAGAAGCTCTAGTCTCTCAATTGACCAGAGGCAAGCTGTCCTACACCCAGCAAATTGAAGATCTTAAAAGACAGTTGGAAGAAGAGGTCAAGGTATGAAAATGAGTTTGAAATGTTTTACCACCTTGGAATGGTTAAGAATAAACCTGTGTGTCCAACAAAAACTATAAGTGAGAAAAAATTACATAACTAGGAAGTCAGAGACATCAGGGAATGCTGAGTAGCAGATTCTATATAATAAGCCAAACAAAGCAGAAGACGTCTTCATTTGTAAGCCTGGTTGTTAATTACTTGTATGAATTACAGTATTTTATTTTTTTTTACTTTCAAGGCCAAAAATGCTCTGGCTCATGCAGTGCAATCTGCTCGCCATGACTGTGACCTGCTCAGAGAGCAGTATGAGGAGGAGCAAGAGGCCAAGGCTGAACTGCAAAGGTCCATGTCCAAGGCCAACTCTGAGGTAGCTCAGTGGAGAACCAAGTACGAGACTGACGCCATCCAGAGGACTGAAGAACTGGAGGAGGCAAAGTAAGGATGTGAAGCTTTCTCTATGTGTAAAGTTCTTATGCATGTTACCTTTGGATAGACAAAGGCTAATGCTTAATGCTACTGTAGGCCTAATTCAGACCATGAATGCCTTTTGATATAGTTGTTGTTTGCATAATAATAACTTAATATTAATGATGATGGTAAAACAGAAAGAAACTGGCCCAGCGCTTGCAAGATGCTGAGGAGGCTGTTGAGGCTGTGAATGCTAAATGCTCCTCCCTGGAGAAGACCAAACACAGGCTCCAGAGTGAGATTGAAGATCTCATGGTGGATGTTGAAAGATCCAATGCTGCAGCTGCTGCCTTAGACAAAAAGCAAAGAAACTTTGACAAGGTATGATGTTTTGTTGGTTGAATATACTCTTAAGGAGAGTAGACTATGGAAAGTATGTTTGAAGACTATTTCTGATCTTGGTCCAGGTCTTGGCAGAGTGGAAGCAGAAGTTTGAGGAGTCACAGACCGAACTGGAGGGCTCCCAGAAGGAGGCCAGGGCTATGAGCACAGAACTCTTCAAGCTAAAGAACTCCTATGAGGAATCTCTGGATCACTTGGAGACAATGAAGAGGGAGAACAAGAACCTCCAAGGTAGGCCTGTGACAAGAATGAGCCCAGCTTTAATAGCCTAATAAGAATCACCTGAATGAACCCAGCACAATTAAACGTACCTTTTTGAGTCTACAAAACAAGGTTTAGCCTTTATTTTACTCTCTGACTTTTACTGTTTATTAATCCTCTACTAGCCAACCTAGCCTAAAGTTAACTTAACTGACATATTTCTACAATCTACCTGGTTAATTACAGCTTACCTGTTTGAAGACATATCGAGCTATCTTTTTCTTTTTCCCTTCAATTCAGACTTACAATAGGCTACCGTAATCTATGCAATATTTTTAAATGTCGTCGCTATTTGATTATTTCCACGGCATGTAGTTGTGAAATCTGTGTACTGTATCATTTGAGGCTATTTAGTAGGCTATTTTTACGAAACAACGATTTACCGATTGGCGCCCCCCAATGGCTTGACTGTTTTCAGTCCTCTACCAATCTATTGATCAGGGGCTAATGGCTTCAATGAATAACAAGCAGCCAAAGATAGAAACACTTGATCATTTCTTGATTTTTTAATATTATATTCATTTCTATAAGCCTAATCTGTAGGCCTACTTTTTTGCCCTGGAGTTGCTAGACAACTGCTGACTTAAAATCAAGATTGCCATCACTGTGTACTCTACACTCTTTCCATTCTCTTTCCCTTTATGTTATCAGACTAATGGAAATGGGCTGAAAATACAATGCTGAATAATTAATGCAAAGAGATAAAACCTTCATAACCTTTATAGTAAATTAAACAATGCACAAGGAAGTGAGATGGCAGCAATTCATCCAATAATAAATCCATTAGCTTTCTTGATCTCCTTTTAAGCTGTGTACTTATTTGCAAAAATGGCAAACTTAATCAATGTTTTTTTGTTCAGTCTTTGTACCATAGTGGCTATGCTACAGTATGTAAAACTTTAATTGGGTAAACATCCTTAAAAATATACTTGATAAGTTGCTCAGTGCAATCAACCTAAGTCTATTTCTTTCAGAGGAAATCTCTGATATCAGCGAACAACTTGGTGAGAGTGGCAAAAGCATCCATGAGTTGGAAAAGATTCGAAAACAGCTGGACCAAGAGAAATCTGAAATTCATTCAGCTTTAGAAGAGGCAGAGGTACAGTACATTATCTTTATTTAACTGCTGGTAGCAATGGGATGGGACTAAAATATTGATTGAATAATTAATAGATTGATTGATGTCCATCTTTGAAACAAAACAAAAAACAGGCTTCCCTGGAGCATGAGGAGGGTAAAATTCTGAGGGCCCAGCTTGACTTCAACCAAGTGAAGGCTGACATTGAGCGCAAGCTTACAGAGAAGGATGAAGAGATGGAGCAGGCCAAGAGAAATCAGCAGAGGGTTGTAGAGACCCTGCAGAGTTCCCTGGAGTCCGAGACCCGCAGCAGGAACGAGGCGCTCAGGATCAAGAAGAAGATGGAGGGCGACCTCAATGAGATGGAGATCCAGCTGAGTCAGGCCAACAGACAGGCAGCAGAGGCCCAGAAGCAACTTCGAGGTCTCCACATGAATCTGAAGGTAAACCCCTCAAGCTAAAATATTAGATCAGAACACTATAAAACACATGTGTGTCAAAGGACAACAGTATAAGCTCTTTGTCCCTTATTTTTTCAGGATGCTCAGCTGCAGTTGGATGAGTCTTTCCGTGCCAATGATGATCTAAAGGAGAATGGTGCTATATTGGAGAGACGCAACAACCTGCAACAGGCTGAGCTGGAGGAGCTGAGGGGGATAGTGGAACAGGCTGAGAGAGGCCGCAAACTGGCTGAGCAGGAACTGCTGGACGTCAGTGAGAGGGTTCAGCTGCTCCACTCACAGGTAAATTGAGTTCTGTTGAATGCCTGAACTTTGAAGATGTGTTATGCAGTGTACAGTGTATATCTTTTTCTATATTCCTATATCTATGGCTGTTGGCCAGTCTTTTCATTCAAACTTATCTTTTCAAAGAACACAAGCCTCCTAAACCAGAAGAAGAAGCTGGAGAATGACACAACTCAGCTTCAGACCGAAGTGGAAGAAGCTGTTCAGGAGTGCAGGAATGCGGAGGAAAAGGCCAAGAAGGCCATCACTGATGCTGCCATGATGGCCGAGGAGCTGAAGAAAGAGCAGGACACCAGTGCTCACCTGGAGCGCATGAAGAAGAACATGGAGCAGACCATTAAGGACCTGCAGCACAGACTTGATGAGGCAGAACAGATCGCCATGAAGGGGGGCAAGAAACAAGTGCAGAAGCTGGAGGCTAGGGTAGGTTTTGATGCAATCCAAACCTTTCTAAACCAATTTTATGATCGTATTTATAATTGAAGGTGACTCATATTCTTGTCTGACAAAGGTGAGAGAATTGGAAAATGAAATTGAGATGGAGCAAAGGAAGAGTAGTGATTCAGTCAAGGGTATTCGTAAATATGAACGTCGCATCAAGGAGCTCACTTACCAGGTAAAAAAAAATATGATCTTATCCATGCATTGAATGAGTTATTTTTTTTATTTATTCACTTATTGTCAAGCAATCTTAATTTCACACACTCAAGAGTGTGTTTTAGTGTATTCAGTCCAATCCATTTTCTCTTGTAGACTGAAGAAGACAAGAAGAATCTCGTTCGTCTGCAAGATCTGGTGGACAAGCTGCAGCTGAAGGTGAAAGCCTACAAGAGAGCAGCGGAGGAGGCTGTGAGTATTCCCCCGGATATTGTCTTTGACTATTCTCCTTAGGTAAACAGTAGACCTTTGTGTTGATGCATTACTAATGTTGTGTGTTTACACTCCAGGAGGAGCAATCCAACACCAACTTGGGTAAGTTCCGGAAGATGCAGCATGAGCTGGATGAAGCGGAGGAGAGAGCCGACATCGCTGAGTCTCAAGTCAACAAGCTGCGTGCAAAGAGCCGGGATGCAGGTCCCAGAGTGCGTAGCATTTGCTCTTGAGAATAGCTATTTAATTTTTAATTGCTTTGTTACATGCCAAAATTGTTTAAAATTACATTTTTCATTTGCTTTTTTTCATTACAGATTGGACATGATGAAGAATGAAGTCATGAGATGACACATAAGCATATGATTCAATAATTAGCACTCTTCCTGTGTGATAAAACATTTAGCTTAATCATAATACCTTTATGATTCAAAACTTTGTCATATGTATATCCTGTGTTACTTTTGTCCACCCTGCATGTATTTGATTTCAGTAGAATAAATGATTGAACAGAAATGCCTCATGTGCATCTCTTACTGCCTCATGTTACTGCTGACCTCTGAACTGTTGCATTTCAGCAGTGGTGTGTGTATGTTTGTTTATTAATTATGCCAAAAAAAAGCTATAAAATGCTAATGTTCAAGACCAGGACACATAACAAAGATATGTTTTATCATTGTGTGAGAAAGCTATATTGACTATTAGAATAAGAGAGACTGCAAAGATATTTGACAGGATTAGGCATGAGCCATGGTGCGGCTCTGTATATCAGTGAGTTTTATGGAGGTGCAAAAGTGTAAAAAAGTGCAAAAGTCTCCGACCTCTAGCTCAGTTCTCACACATACTGCTCTGCTATGCATGCCAGACTGGCCAATTTTCATGCCATCCATCACAGGCAATTAACAAATATAGACTAAAATGCCTCTGCAGGCATTGGATGTGCCTATATTCAATCAGACCAATGATTGCAGAGAAAAAAAAAGAAATGGATGCATTACAATCTGAAACAAAACATCACATGGTGTGCCCACCTCCATCACGTCTGGGAAAAAAGTCCGTTATTGATTGGTTCCCTATCTCAGGCGAACAGGAAGACATGCAGATAGGCTGGTCAGACTGATGCAGATCAGTAGGCTACCTCACCTCACCATTACACTGTATGATTCTTTTTTTTTAAGGTAATTTACCCTATAAAAATCTGACATATTTTTTAGATGGCCAATACTGCAACACTATCACTTGCAATACACCTCCATACCACACAGAGGCAGCACATAGCTGCCCTATCTGACTTGCAGCAACTACAGAAAAGTGATTGACAAAGAATGACTATCTCTATAAAAAAGCATGTAATATATCTCTGAAAGAAACAAGTCAACACAAATAACCCTCTCTGTTTCTATGTATTTCATTTACCGGCAGTCATCTCCATCTCATCTACACATCATCTTGATGAACTGATGATCAGGTCAACAAATAGCCTTTCCTCAGAGGAACACTTGTTTGTGGCACAACTTTTTCACATTGCCTCTTACATCTCATCAGTTTTGTAGAAATAAATACATTCCCATCCAAAATACAGTCTACAATCCAAAATACAGTTAACAAACTGTACATGCAGGTCAGAACACCAATGGTCACACCCAGTCTTTGGTATGGCACCTTACTGCTGAAAAAATAAATATTTACCCAATAAGTCTTAAAAATAAGTCAAGTGTCTCTGTCCAGAGAAGTCACAATTATAATAGTTGAACAGTTAATATTTTCTTGTTCAAAGCATTATCCATTTAATCCAAAGTTGCTTTTTAATAGTTCTAAAAACAAAGGTTTCAATATTTGATTTTAAATCAAAGTGAGCCATTACGATCCAATAGATTTTTTTCAACAAATGTATCAAACAGTTTTGGATTTCAAATTTAATACTGTAAAAATCAATATTTTGCATTATTATTTTTAAACTATAGGCTTACACACAAACAATGTACACAAACAATACTTGGATGAACTGTTATGAAATAAGCAATTACTGTATGCCGAAATATCAACAATATGAGTCTTAAATCATTTCAGCCTGATGAATAACACCTGAGTGACTTACCTCCTGGTGTCCTGAAAGACTTCTAAGTCAATATAAGTTGTAGTTTGCAGGGTATGTCTGGCCCTCTCTCATCCCACTGTAGGACACATCTTCAGAGAGCTGCTGGAGAATAAGTCCGCTCTGAAAGTAGATGCCTATGTATTATGGGCGGCTTATATGAATCCTCACAGCCTTCTCAAATGTTTTTGCCCCTTGGGAATGTGTCGGCCTTCATTCATTCAGTCTTTAAATAGCACCAGCTGTTAGGATTCCTAGAAGGACATGTATTATTTCCTTCTCTTTCAGAGCGAGTGATGCCCTTAAAGCTAGATGGTGGGCCCTGACTTGTAGAGCCAAATGTTAGCCTCAGACTGCCGAATCTCAAATACTACAGTAAGAACACCCATCGGTAAGCACCTTCTCTCTTGTAAACATAAGCTGACTGACAGCTGGGGATGAAGACTTCCGGAGATGTGAGGTGCTCAGAATAGAATTTTGAACTGTAGTAAGAAAGTTTCTCATGGCTTGATATTGAGGTGATCGTCATCCTATACAAACCTCTTACAGACTGGACACTACTGAGACTGGATTTGTCACAGTGCTGTTGTACAGTACATAACATCCGTTATCAATGATAATTTATCGCTACACACAATAGGATTTGTCAGTATTGTTGCCCTTGGTCTTCACCCACCTGTTGCCGTAACTCTTTACAGTGTCCTTCTCACTGAATGGGAGGCACAGCAGGAATTTCACAGCTTTATCTTTACCCTCAAGGATGACAGGAAGGAGCTTGTGTTGCATCAATGGGCTGGAACAAAGAGCCCATGACACAACAGGGTTCCATGAACTCCTTATTAGAGAACAGTGAATTTAATAAATTACTTGCCTATTTTCCATTTAGGACTTGGACCAAGACCTGAGAGTGGAAACGTCTTATTGATCCTTAGTCCTTGCTCTGTGGTCTTGCTCCTGATACTAATTATGCATGTTGTGTGTAATTTACCTATTGCTACTAATGTACATATAGGTCACTTCTTCTGATTTAACAATGAAACCGTGAAACAAATGCCATTTTTATTTGATTTTTATTTCATGATTAATATTCACATCACTAGTTAACAATTAATCACAATGAACATCTCTTCCATACAGAAAAAAAAATTACATCTCAAAATAAAAGGGGAGACAATGAATCCAGTCTACCTAGACTGATGTCTACAGTCCATTGTCCACTGCATGCTCTTATGGTGTGTTAAATAGCAAGTACACACTTATTGTGCCTTTAGAATGCACAACTAGAGGGGGCTCCTTGCTGGTTTCCAGGAGCGCGCTAGCTACTGCAACACATGCCACAAGACAACTAGAATTAGTCTCATATAGAGGTGTGGAATGGACATAATATCAGCATTCACATTCACTGACTGTGTGTGTCGGGTGCAGCAGTTCCAGAATCACTGTTCCAAAAGGGGGGTGGGGGGGTTTACTGATGGCATTTAACCTCTCTCGTCCACTTCCTGAATACTGTCTGTTCCACACTGCCAGTTTACAGGTGTTTAACAATGTTTAAAAGTTTCCTCTACAGAACACACAAAAAAAGAGTCAGGAATGCTTGTAGTGTTTTAAACGGTTAAAATCATTGTACTTGAAGTTGAATTTGACTACACTTATGCACAGCTGGTTGAGAAGTTGTTATTCTTCATGCAAATTTCATTTGAAACCTAAGTAGGATGGGGTATATAAAAGAGCATTGTGCACAAGGCAAATTGTTAGCAAGGTGGTGACCCTGAATATCGGCACCCTTAAATCAGCTGACCTCTAACTACACGAAAGGATACCTCTAGCTAGCTAGTAATTTATTTAGTGAGTGACTCATTGTTATTTTAACAACAGACCAAAAACAAAATCCTGTATACATATACCGTATATTCCTTGCATCTTAATACATTGCATTTTAAAAACATTCTTGTTCATCAGCCCTTTTTTTAACAAAAAAAAGGCAGACACGCTTAAGAATAAAACACTGTCCAGAGAAAGTTATGTTAGAATCCACAGCTTTTCTTTCATCAAATAAGTTAAAATCCAATCAAGATTTGATTTTTGTTTTCACCCCGTCCTTCCCTGTTGTGTAAAACACTGGTGTTTGATCTACTTAACAGTAACTGTTTAACAGTGGGGGCTGGTTGGAAGGGTGCAACCAGTGACCAGAGCATCCGAGAGGCGAGACACCCGACAGACACGGAGTGAGAGAGAGAAGAACTGACCGACTGACCGAGTGACTGGCTGATGAGTGAGTGAGTGAGTGAGTGAGTGACTGAGTGATCATAGCAGATAGAAGGTACTCATAGCACGACAACCAAAGACAGATGCACGCACTGCGAGGTGCACACTCTCACCACCAAAAGGACACACAAGACAGGACTGGTCAGCGGAGCATACTCACTCACTCCTACTACACTCACTGGCAAACAACCTGGAGCTCTCACGGCTATCACTCACACACACACACACACACACACACACACACACACACACACACACACACACACACACACATACACGCTACCTACGCACTACTCCACGGTTACACTGCTGCTGCAACTCCTTTCAATCATTTCACCTTTTTTTCTTGTAAACTCAATTCAAAACTAAAGGAAGGTCTGGGACATCTTATTGGTTGGTTAAGTTCAACACTCTTTGATATATATGAATAATACTTGTACACTAATTGTAAGGTGCTTTTCAAATGATTGCTTTCCTTCTACTAAAGTGGTTACTGAAAGCTTTCTACTAGGTCAACGGTCATGGTCAGCATTATCACAGCCTCTCTCTATGTGCTGTATGTTTCACTAATAATGATTAAATGACCACAATGGAATTGACCAGAGGAAAGTTTCAAAAAGTACTTTCTGTTGAATAGGAATACATTTTTGGGGGGTAGTGCTAAAATGCTAGCATACTTGACAGGCGTTACTAGTACACGGTCAGCAGCACTGTTACAAGAGGGCTCTTCACTAGTCAACCCCCCATACAAGAGGATTCTTTTTAAAGTGTACAAAGCTCACACTGTGCCATTTACAGTAAATCGCCGTACTCCTCCTCACAAATAAAACACTCAAAGCTCAATAAAATACCATCCAGTACAATAGTCATTGCAAATAATTAAATTCAAAATAAAAAGACACAATTTCGAATCTTGACATTTCATGATGGGAACTGGTCTAAACACCCGTCATTAGAACATACTGTAGTTCCCAACATTACTCCCAATATTACCCTTAGCACAACCTGGCTTTGTTATCAGTCAGGCAAATATCCAATTTTCTCTTTCATTTTGGTGATGCTTGACAATTTGTCCACCAATGACCTAACAAGTAAAACAGTGTCTTCTTGATTATCTCCCAAACTACCGAGCATCCATCTACTATTCTATGATTCCCGAGACAGGTAACCCATCTTCTTTCTCTATTACCCTGTGTGTCTTTTGGACATTTTTTGGAGTGTGCCTACATCCTTGGTTGGTGTAAACACAACCCCCTGCTCTCTCCCTACACATTTTTGAGATTCTCTTCCGTCATCTTACATCTTCACCCTCTCTCCAACCTCCTACCTCCCTTATCCTGCCTGTACAACCTAAGTGGGGATGCATGTGTTGATCTTGCTATACTGTACCATGGTGAAGCGTTCTTACTGAATGTACCTGTGCACTTGAGGTTTTTGGTGCCTCATCAGCCAAGACCACGATATTGCTTTGAGAGAAACGGTACAGTGAAAGAAAGAAGTAGGCTGAAGATGAAACAACATATGATACAGCTCATTTGTTACAGTAAATGTTTTTTTTTTCTTTTTACGCAAACACGATACAGAGAAGTAAATATCCTACTGTTCAAAGAGCCTACAAGTTGCTAATAGTTCAGAGTGCTGTTAAGAGGGCGACCACGGGGGTAATAATCTAAGTGAAGAGAATTAAGACATGGGGGAGAGGGCAACAGGGGAGCGAGATCAGGTGAATGTTGGCTGGTTAGTCCCGTTTCATTAGGATTCAAATACAGCCCCCACATGCTCACGATAAAGGGTGCTTCACTAATTGCCATAGTATGATGTACTGTCAGAAGCTACATCTCAAGTGAATTCTGGGGGTTTTCCTTGGGGGGAATGGGGTGGGGATTGGGGGGGGTATTGGCCAACGGGCGTGCTCAGATACAGCAGTAGTAGTTGGTATGTTGCATGTACTTGGGTCAGTCTAGGGGAAAGCACTGGCTCACACCAGTTTAGTGGGCAGCAGTGGTGAGCCACTCAGTGCCCACAGGAAACCAAGGAGAAGTGGTCTTACGAAAAGCAGCATTGGCCACAGACAGCTCTGTGCCAGGACTTGTAGGAGAAGGTAGGATAACTACGCTCTTTTAACTGACTAAACTAGCCCGACCGTAATCCGGAAAAGGGGTGTTCGATCTCAGACGTTTTGAAACCACACACTTTATCCCGTAGTGTTGAGGAGAAAAGAGCCGGCACAATCCCACAGAGGAGACCGAAACCCATGTGTTTGAAACCTTTGCCTTTTTCAGAGCTCCCATCTGGGCTGAGGCACAGCCAGAGATAGCAGAGCTTATGTGGAGAACAGTCCTACTGGACAAGGGGAAGAATGACTGTGATGGCCAAGGAGAAATAAAATGGTTTGTGTTCTTTTCTGTAAATAGCTGGAGAGCGTGTGCGTGTGTGTGTGTGTGTGTGTGTGTGTGTGTGTGTGTCTGTGTGTGGATAAAAAAATACCCAGTCCCTGTGCTGCTACTGTGTTTGAGTCTGTCTGTCTGTGTGTGTGTGTGGGGCGGGGGGTCTGTGTGTGGGGTGGTGGTGCCCCTCTGTCTCCTAGGAGACAGGTGACGGGGGTGAGGGGGTGAGGGCGGAAGGGGGAAGATGGCGGACCCCAGAGAGACACTGAGAGAGGTGCTGCAATGTGGGTGGAGGAGGAGGGAGGGAGGAGTGGCTGCCACTCAGGAGGGGGGACAGGATGACGGCGCTGTGGTCCGTGCGACCTCGTGCGCTCCCGCCAAAGCTCCGCTGGTAAGACTCAATCTGAGAGAGATAGAGAGAGACACAGAGAGAGATAGAGATAGAGAGAGAGAGAGAGAAATCATTCTGTTACACTAATATGACGGTACAATCATAGGACTAATATATATATGGACTAAATCTGTACACCAATCTGTGCTCTGCACCAATGACGTGCAAAGTAGACTTTACATCATAAATCATACACCACTGACAGCAGTGTGTAGGCAGCTCAATGGTGACACCTTACAGGCATCACAGACTACAAGACACTACCTTAACCCTAACCCCCTCAACCCTCACCGTAACCCTAAATTGGTTGGAGTAGTGCCTTGAATGCAGCGCGGTCTGACAGCGAAAAATAGACCAGAAACCATACAGGCAGGCAGAGACGGGGAGCTCACTGGCATTGCGGCTCTGGCTCACTTACTTGTCCCAGTGATTTGCTTGTCCATGGCCTGCGGAGGATCTCTGAGTCCCTCACCCACAGATGGCACTGGCATGGGCTTGGGAGTGCTGTCCTTCACCCCATTCTCCTTGGCTGGCACACTGGCTGGCACAGCTGTCTGGTTGGTACCAGGGGGGGATGGGCTCTCGCCAGCCTTGTCTTTAGCCCCCTCAGCCTAAGGGACAGGGCACACGTGCAGCAGAGGAATAACCAGCCGTGTCAGAGGGACTACTAGATAGGAACTAGGATGCTCAGAAATACAGAAGTGGGGGCTCTGACCAGAAAAATACGGACAATGTGTTTTCTAACATCACTATGTGTGAATCATGCCTTTGGGAAACACTGGGTAATGCTGTTTGAAAAAAAAGGAAATGCCTGAAAGAGAATGTCCGAAAAGTAGTTCAACAACTCACAACAATGACTAAAACTCTTACTCACATGTACACAAGAGCCTGAAGCACATCTGTGCTCAGTGGGCATTTTTGCTGAATCACTGAGGTGCTGCTGTGTATTTATAACATAGGATGTCTGCCCTCTTGTGGCCAAAAGATGGCACAACAAACTAAATATACAGCATGCAGCTTTCATGAAAAGTATGACACTGCAGTCTATTTGAGGAAGAGGGGAAAGTGTAGATTGAACTACTGTATGTTCATCATATTTATAAGTGAGTTAGGGAATGACTGATCACTTTACCTTGCCATTGTCAACTCCTGGTTCATGGCCAACATTGTCCATAGATCCTATTTTAGACTTGGCCTTGATATTCATCTTGTGAGATTCAATCTTCACATCACCACCTCCTGCCAAGTCCAAAGCATTGCAGTTAAAAGCCACCACAGTCTTGTTGATCTTTAACCATACTGTACCACACGTTAATCACAGTAATCCTCTCCCACCTGGCCTGTGCTTTATATTGTCCTTAGAGCCACACTTGGATGTCACTTTGCTTAAATCCACCTTCTTACTGAGAATCTGAACCTGTGAATACAGATCATAAAAGGAAATGCTGATGACTGATGATGAAATAATGTCTGTACTGGTGGCTACTTAGGCACATCATTGAACCCCCACAGATTAAAAACTGACATCTTTACAGCTGTATTCGGCAAGTCTAGGTAATTCCGAGACTTAGGCAAAAAAAATCTAAATCATACAACTTGTTGGTCCCTCCCCCTGTCTCTACTACACTCCTCAACGGCCTCTCAAATCCCTCCCTCTCTGCAGCACGTTGTCAATGGCTAGCTCACAGCTGTGATTGACAGGCAGTTATCCCTCCCTCCAAACCTGATTGGTGGAAAGCTACAGGGAGCACTGGATTTTCACTATAAAAAGATAAGACGATTGCAGCGACGATTACAGGGTTTAGATGGAGCTAGAGGAATTGTTTTTTTTTTTCCCCGAAACAGACTTTGTCATGTACTACTTCCAGAATAACTTGACAATTCCACGAAATTTGACTTTAAAAGCGTTGCCGAATTAGCCTGGTGATCGCCAAACTGAAATCACAAGTGGTATTTAGTCTGGAGACCCGCCTATTGCTTTTCTCGTAGCGGAGGCGTCGTTTATGATTGTCCAGAGCCGTTTATTGGGCGCTATGAATGTCTATCATAGCGTCTGTACATAGCTAAGAGCCAATACCAGAGCCACCACGTGACGTAAAATGCAATCGAAGTTCGTGCTAGTCCCTTTTTGTTCTGTGATTGGATACCGAAAGCAGGCAAGAAAATTGGCCATGGTCACCAAGCTGCTTTGCAGAGTGAAATGAAATAAGTGCGCAAAGGAGCATGGGAACTCCCAGCCTATTGCCGAATACAGCTTTAAGCACAATATTTATCAATTTCAACAACTCTACAGTAAACTAATAAATTAGTTTCAGAAACATTAGTATACACAGGTGTATAGAGCATGCACATGCTAGGGTTAAAATAGTGTGGCCTTTTGCATTACATGCAACAGACACTCACACACACTAACACACACACACACACACACGCACATACAGGACCCATATGCAGTGCACACACCTGAAAAACAATTATAATACTATATATAATTTATCTATTTAAAAAGTGGGGTAATGTGTACCCGCCATCTTTGGTTTTGGTCAGTGATACTCAGTGCACTTACATTCCCTCCACCAGGGACATGCTTGATATTGTCCTTGGAGCCACAGCGGGAGGTGACGTGGCTGAAGTCCAGCTTTTTGTGAACTATATGAACCTAAACACAGCACAACACCACAGAGGACATAGGGTCATTGGAGGGGGCCTGGCACGAGCAGGGACACCAGGAGGAAGGGAGGAGGGGGGGTCACTGTGAGAGTGTCAAGGGCTCTACAGACATCTTGAAGGGGACTCCCACTCATAATCATCATGTCAAAGAATCATGTCAAGGGAGGCTCTATGAGGGTTCTGCTCATGTCTGTATGCAGTAGATACAGTACAGTACTGTATGTTCATCTACATGAAGATATACAGCCAGTGGGGTGTTTGTTGGTACTCCACAAGCTAAGATGTACAGTATATGCTATAGTCATGGAGAATAGGGATGTCATTATGTCATTGTTTGTTTCAATGCAACAGGAATTATGAATTACGGATTAATAAAGTGAATGATTATCATTTGAGAATATCACACTGAAGAGAGAATGAGAATGAGGGACTTGTACAAAGTACTTTGGGTGAGTTGAGACACTCTGCTGGATGTTGCTGTTTTTAGTATATAGCTGCAGTGGCAGTAGTAGTAGTTTGTGTTTTGTCCATCTTGTTTTATTGTATGTTTGTTTTTTAAGCTCTCTGCCCAGAGGGACCACAGATGTAAAAAATGGCCATAGCCAACTCTGGTATGGAATTTGTTCTATACATGGTGCCTGTTAAATGAATTAATAAACAATAAATAATATTAATAAATAAATACTATTTCTTCCCATAATCCTTTCTCAATGAACACATCTGTGTTGTGTGCTCCGAGGTCAATAGTGCTCAGTAGTGTAGTGTGATTGTTCAAATGACTAAGACTCAGGTTCTTGTCATGTACTGTACACCTCTTCAGTAAGTCATTAGTGATGTCTGAGTATTTTTGTGACTGCCTACACAGCTAACACACTCAGCACAGAGGTTAAGCGCATTCAGCGCAAATTGACCCTCAGGTCTTTTACACACAGCTATATTCCCAGTGAGCATGTGCAGATCGGGGGCAACAGAGAATGAACATGATGATTATCCTGCCACCAAGCGGGCTACCGGGCTGAGAGTGGTGGCGGAGGAATGCTACAGTAGGCTACCTCCCGCGGCTGAAGGAAGTGAAGTTAAGTGGGGCACCACAGTGAGACGTGCATAATCATATAAAAACCCACAACGTCTGAGCAGTCAAAACATCTTGGGTCAATATGAGGAAAGGTTACTATTGAGATTTATAACCACTTATACATCCACACATGCACACAATACACACACACAAATACATATCAAACAGATCCTAAAATAGCTAACTAAAAATGCTAATCTATTAGCAGGCTACAGTATACACAATTATAAAACTATAGGCTCATGATCCTGGGAATCATACAGGATGAATAGTGAATTCATTCTAATGTCATTTGTATTTGATGTATTTTATTTTCTATAGCCAACAGTATCATTTCTGCTGTGATTATGAATGTAGTGGTTATAGATGATAAAAAATGCGTGGATGTCAAATCAAGCCATTCACCAACATGTTCCCAGTAACATTAACAGCCTCTTGCTAGAGTTGCATGAGAGTTAGAGAGAGGACCTGAGGAAATGTCTACATGTCATGAATTGATACTATAATTTAACCATTGCGAGGCAATTACAATGTCACCAATTAGGTATCATAGAGACAAGTCATCTCAATTGAACACTGGTGTCGGGGCACCCAGTGTTCAATGAACATGTGATCTACTGTGAAATAGAGAAATTTGGTGTGTGTAAAGTAAGTATATCATTGTTATTATTATCCACAAGTACAAAAATTACACAATGGCAAGTCATTTTATATTTCAATTATGAAATAAACAGCATGTGAATAATGACATCACCCCTTACCTAACCAGGTAGTGACGAGAAAAGATTTCATAGCACACATTGTATTGAGTGATGATTTTATCTGAGCAAAGATGGTCTTATAACATCAGTAGTAAACTTGTCTTTATATCTAAGTGTGTTATTTCTATCTAAGCATCAGAGGGGGAAAGCAAGGAGGTAGGCAAAGGTTAGACATGTGTGTGTGTGTGAGAGAGTGAGTTAGAGGGTGACTGGGCAAGGGAATATGGATGATTACTGCAAGCCAATCCTGGGGTGAAAGTCAGCGAGAGGCTGAAAAGATGTATGTGAGTGAGTGAGTGAGTGAGTGAGTGAGTGAGTGAGTGAGTGAGTGAAAGCGAGATCATATGAGAGGCTAAAGAGCCAGTGAAGAAGGAAGGCTATGTATTGGTAAAATCAAGCAAACGGCAGAGGGAGAGAAAGTGAGTGACAGGTTGTCTGTGTGAGAGAGTGCACAAGTGAGTGTGAGACAGAGAGAGAGCGAGGGAGAGAGAGAAAGTGAGTGAAGGGGTAAGTGAAAGAGAGAGTGATTGGAGAGGGGAGATGGCGATGGGAGGGACTCACTTTGCTCTGGCTGGTCTCTTTGGAGAGGGAGCCCTTTGCCAGAGCATCGCTCCTGCCCTGGGATGCGGACACCTGAGGAGACAACCACCCACGGGTCAGAAGGAAATGCCCAGGGGCCCCAGGATGGTGAACAGCAGGTGTGCATGGAGAGGAAGTAGGCAGGGCTGCCCCGTGCCAAGTCCGCTAGCGGAGCCAACCGTCAGCTTTTATTCTTTCTCTTTTTCTTTGACACGTGGACAACCACCACCATAAAGGGCAACACACACAGGACTCAGGTGTTTTTTTTTGAGAGAGCATGAGGTGCATGTATGTCAGTTGTAGGGAACTTTTAAATCTCATGGAGTGCAGAGTCAGAGTGGCGAGGACAGGGTTAATACACACACACAGAGACCAGAGCAGCCATTTTGGAGAGGACAAGGGAAAACATGGAGGAGGTGTAGCCTTAGCTTTAGCTGAGCCGAGTCGCCCTACTTGGCTGTTGTCAGAGACATAGGGGTCTTCTCAAACCCCCCCTTCTCTCTCTCTCTCTCTCTACGTTCCGAGTCGTGGAAGTGCCTGTGACCTTTCCTACTTGCGAATCTCATCAAGTGTGACTGCTATGCAAGTGCATCAGAGCGCACTGCATGCAACACTGTCTAGTTGGCTTTGTGTACACATGTGGCGCCAGATTTGTCATCGGTCATTGGGCAGCAAGGAGGAGAGGCATGTGAGATGAGATAGGCCCTGAGGGGTGAGACTGATTTATACATTCTATCTGCCGCCACCGCCACCGCCGCTACTGCTGCAGTGGTTTGACAGTGATGGTGATTGATCGAGAAGAGGAAACAGCTTGTGGCAGGCTCTCAGATGGTGGCATCAACAACACAGGGGTGAAATTTGGCATGATGCGGCTTGAGTATAATAAATAATGTCTCTCCAGCTAATGTAAACAACATGATAGTCCTACAAAATAAGCTCATGGGCATGGGCTGATATTCAGAGTCTACTAGACTAGCCGACAGAGGTAGCAAACATGGATAGAAAAAAACCCCAAGAAATACATTTTAAACAGGGTCATGCTAAAAGTGGGATGATTGTCCGTAACAATTATGACATTTTTTGGTGTTTACAGTCAACAGAAGGAAGAAATAAAATGTAATCTTGGGGTCCTCACCTTTCCACCACCAGGCTGGTATTTCATGTTGTCTGTTGAGCCGATTTTGGAGCGGACGTTCTTCAGGTCGGGCATGGGTGCGGAGAGGGGCTTCCTTGGGGCCCTTGGGACAGGCGGCTTCTTCTCGGGTATTGTCTGCTTGGGCACGGGAGGCTTGGTGATGCGGGAGCGGCGAGGAGTGCCGTTAGTGGTTGCTGGCGTGCCAGACTCAGGGGTCGCTGTCTGGCTCGTCTTGGGGCGAGCTGAGTTTAAAATGGAGAGAAAGAGGGAGAGAGAGAGAGTCAGAGAGAGAAAGGTAGATACAAAAACAAGTAAAGTAATCCTGGCTGCTTAGGTGGGGGGGAATATCAAAAGATATGATGATCATGTCTGAGGAAGGACAAAACAACTAATAAAATTGCAAAAGTGAGCTCCGGTGTGCGTATCGTATCTCTTAGTTTATTGTGAGATACAAACACAAGGAAATGAGAAATGAGAAAAAAGGATAAAATATCTGAAAAAATCTACCCTGTTTTACAAAAAACGCCTTAAACATATCTATAATAGGAAAAGAAAAATAATGAAAGTTGAGATGACTCAATGTGTTTTATTTAGTCAGCAGCATCTACTAATGTGATGACTAAGACACACCTCTGGCATCGGGCCACAGCTACAGCTCCTGCTTACTGTGGTCTCATTTTCTCTCCTCCTAACATCCAACATCTGTCTCTGTCTTTTGCCTCCTTTAACCACAGAAAACACTGCCGAGACCTCAGACCGCCTGGAGCAGGTACTATGCTAAGGTCATCACCCAAGCGCAGGGTTGCATCTGCAGTCCAGCTCTCAGACTAATGGCGTCTGAGCTTGCTAAGTGCTTTTTGTGCGTGGTTTTGGCCTTGGGCGTCACTCCAGTCAGATACATGGATGTGTTTACCTGCTGTTGTCTTGCCTGTGCTGGGCTTCTTTGCTGCTTCACCTGGTTTACTCTCAGTCTTTGAGGCTGCAAGGCATGGGACATTTAGATGACTCAGACTCTAATTCACTGACTGCCATAAAGGCTGTAACAGATTGCATGCTAGTCATCGCAAAGCAGTGTGTGTGTGTGTGTGTGTGTGTGTGCGTGTTTTGGGATTTGTTTTTTTTTTTTTGGGGGGGGGGGGGACTGGAGTTTAGCCTTGAGCATCTTAGGAGCATGCTGAGACTTACCAGAGGAGCGGCGGGTGGCGGGGGCACTGGCTGGGGCTCCATTTTTGGGGGCACCATTGGCCTTTGGCACTGGGGGTCGCCGCTGGCTAGTGCCATTCTCAGGTGTCTGGGGAGATAGACAGGGTGTGTTACAGACAACCCAAGATAAGCTGTGTCTCATCACTTGTCTTTACACACACACACACACACACACACACACACACACACACACACACACACACACACACACACACACACACACAGTGAGAGGTGAGTGTGACAGGAGAGTGACAGAGTTGAGAATGAGACAAAAAAGTAAATGTATGTATAACATTTTTACACACCATGAGGGACAGACTAATGGGCAAATCTGGCAAAACTTGTGTACTGGGAGAGAGGGTACACCATTCTGGGATGGAAAAGATGGAAAGAACAGAGGACTGTACAGATCCAAGAGAGAGAGAGAGAGAGAGAGAGAGAGGGTGAGTGAGTGAGAGAGCACAAGTTACGGAGAGAGAAAAAGAGTGTTCTGATGATGTCGTGAAGTCACAACTGTAGACAGAAGTCTCAGGACAGATTGGAGATCTTTGCTCCTGGATGCTGTGTCTGTGGATGGAACTGAGTCTAGTATGGGACCACAGAGAGAGGGGGGGCAGGCCTGACTCACCTTCGCCTTAGCCTCATTGGGTGGGGTTCGCTTCGTACCACTAGACGGGGTAGTGGCCTTGGGGGCCGGGCTTTTTTTATCGGCTGCAGGCTTGGCCGTAGGGGACGTGCGATTTTGGGCACTTTCTGCCGTGGACAGCGAGTTTGGTCTTGTTTTGGCTGCACTTGTTTTGGTTGACCCTACAGTTGGCTGTTAACATTTACATTTAACATATGAGAGGAAGGAAACAAAATATATGGTGAAGATGAAAAGCATGGTTGCAGCAGAAAAATAAAATAAACATCAGAAGCAAAAATACAAACAAAAAAATATATACAAATACATAAAAACAAATAATAAGCAGCCATTGTAAAAATCAGCAAATCAGCTAAATGAGATGAACTGGATGGTGTATGTTTCCAGAAGTCTCTTTGGGGCTCACCTTTGCCTTGTCTGGGCTGACCAGGTCTTTGCTGCCGTTAGCAGTCGGAGACTTGGCGGTGCTTTTTCCAGCCTTTTCGTTCTTTTCAGCTTTGGCTGCCTTGTCCGTCTTCTCGTTTTCGGCCTTCTTCTCCTCCTTCTCCTCCTTGTTGGTCTTCTCAGGCTTGTCCACCTTTTCCAGCTTCTCGTTCTTCTCAGCTTTGTTGTCGTGCTTCTCCGTCTTGTCAGGCTTTTCCTCATCCTTGATGATCTTCTCGCTCTTCACGTTTTCTATCTTTTTAGTCGCATCGTCTTTCTCCTTCTTCTCAAAGTTGTCCATCTTCTCCACCTTCTCTGGTTTGTCCGACTTCTCAAATGTGTTGAAACTGTCTCCCTTGCTAAAGGGATCTGCTTTCTCCTGCTTGAACATCTTGTCATCCTTGACTGTAAAGAGACAGAGAAAGCATTTCTCACTTTTTACAGTACATTAATATCACTGAGCACGGTTTCCCTATAAGTTTCATACATAATGAGATGGGCAAATACACTAAGCCACTCAACTGAAAAAAGAACATATTTCATTTATTCACTGATTAGCTGCTTACTACCGCCTAATGCTTAGAAGCCATTGAATAAAGTTTAGAGTGGACTACTTAGTTGTTCATCTAACCTCAGGAACTCTTAACAGACAACTCTGAGTGGCTGTTTCATGGCCCTTCTGAGGCCGAGGCTCTTGTTGAGCTTGCAAGCCGGGGCATCCAAGAGAGGCTGCCGGGCGAGTGAGAGAGAGAGAGAGAGAGAGAGAGAGAGAGAGAGAGAGAGAGAGAGAGAGAGAGAGAGAGAGAGACCGAAGGGTTACATGGACAGGAACCCGGAGTGTGGAGAAGCACAGAGTGCACAAAAAAGCACATTGTTGGCATGGCTGCCTTACATAACCTGGCACTGCACGTCCCCCAGAAAGAGAGAGAGGGAGAGAGAGAGAGAGAGGGAGAGAGGGAGAGAAATCGATGAATGGCACAAACTAGAGGACAGAGTGGCACTAAGAGAGAGGAGAGCAAGAGGGGTAGGATGAGAGGGGACATGGAGTGGCTCTTGCACTCATTGTCAATCCTGCATTTGTCCTCTTCCAAATTTTACACAAATAACAACAAAATAGGCACAACGATAGTATATAATAAACTATGCTCTAAAAGTAGGATGAACTGTTGAGCCTGATACACATTTATTGTTGCTTTTTTGAAGCAAATGGCAGTCAAATGAATAATTTCTGCTATGATGACACATAAGGTCTGCTCAGAAACGAAGCCAATCAAAACGAAAGAAAGGTTGCATTATATTTCCATGGAAACACCATGAGCTGATATGTTCTAAATTAGAATGATTATTTTGGTAAACTGACAGATAGATGATTAATGGACAAAACTGAGTGGCAAGTTCTCACTTCTAAACCACCATAAATCACAGCGGTAGCGACCAATGTTTGAAATGAAATGACCTTGTAGAGCAAAAAGACTTGCACTCATTAACACTCTCAGTCACACTTGAAGATACAGACAAAACGCCATATGCAAGTACACATCATATATACCATATGGGCACACACACACACACATACACATACACAAACACACACACACACACACACACAAACATTCTTCAGTCACATTTAAGGATATTTTGCTGTAACAAACACAGACACAGAGGTGCACGCACACACATACAAACACTCACACACACACGCGCAAGCACACACAAATTCATATTTAAGGATACTTTGCTGTGACACACACACACACACACACACACACACACACACACACACACACACACAGACAGACACGCACATGCACACACACACACACACACACACACACACACACACACACACACACACACACACACATACACACACACACACACACATTAAGGAAGGCTTAGGAGCGGTGCCAGAGATGTTGGCAGCTGCGTGCCCTCATGCTTGCTCAATATCCCTCTCTTTCCTCTCTCTCTCTCTTTCTCTCTCTCTCTCTCTCTCTCTCTCTCTCTCTCTCTCTCTCTGTCTACTGGGCAGCATCTGGACATACAGACACACACACACACAGCAAAGGGCACCTTGAGAGTCGTCTCTTAGTCTCAGTTCACTTACAGGGACTGCCTGCCTGCCTTCTATCCGTCCCCAGAGACGCCAGGTCTGCCCCGGCCATTTTACCACACAGCTGCAAAAACAGCCATCTACTGTGTCTCTCGTCTCTCGTCTCATCCATACACTACAACACACACACTAGAACACACACACACACACACACACACACACACACACACACACACACACACACACACACACACACACACACACACACACAGCATTCACAGTAATCCACACACAAAATCCAGCCGGCAGGCAGACAGCAGAACACACGAAATCACCAACCACTGGCTGCACACTGGCCAGAGCGTTTCACAACAACAACAACAACAACAACAACAACAACAACAGCCACAACAATAATAAAAATAGCAGCCCTCCCCCCATACCCTGGGTACCATCCGCCTGCTGAGTCACCCCCTGAACTGGTACTGTGCTGCACAACAATCAACATCATGGCACCCCTCTCCTCTCCTGTCTCCTTCTCTCCTCTCCTTTCCTCTCATCTCTTCTCCTCTCTTCCTCTGCTAACCTTTCTCCTCTCCTCTCTCCTCCTGTCTCCTTTTCTCTATTCCTCTCATCTCTCCTCCTCTCCACTCCATTCCTCTCATTTCTTTTCCTCTCTTCTCCTCTCCTCCTCTCCTCTCCATACCTCTCCATATCTCTCCTTTCTTCTCCTCTCCTGCATCACTGCCTGTGTGGTGTCACCTACCATTCATGGCTGCTTTGGCCTGGTAGCGACTGGTGGAGGTGTCAGGGGAGGCAGCTGTTGCCGGCAACACCTGACCTCGCTCAGGTGTGATGGCACTCCCGCCGCTGCTGCTGCTGCCGTTTTGCCTCGACTGTGACTGCGACTGTAGAGAGCTGCTGCTGCTGCAGGTGGTCTGACCGGGGCTCCGTGATGGGGAGAGAGCAGCGGCAGGTGGAGCGGGTGATGGGAAGGGCTTCTGCTCGGCGGTAGGGGAGCGTTTGAGGGCAGCCTGCTGCTGCTGTTGATCCTGTGCTGGAGTGGGTTTGCCTGGGTACTTGTCTGGCAGCTGGGGGCTAGTGGGCACGGTGAGGCGAGTGGAGTCCGAGGTGGTGCGCGTCAGCGTTTGGCGCTGTTGTGGCGTGTCTCGCACAGCGCCACTTACTGGCCACGCCACGCTCCTGTCGTCGTCGTCGTCATCGTCGCTTACGTCAGCGTGGCTGTCGGCCACCACGTCGATCACGCAATAGTTGGGACCATGGGGTGGCGGCACCAGAGCCGGAGCTGGACTTCCCTTCATGCTCCCCGAGGAGATGCCCCCTCCGGGCGTGGCATGGCTGGAAGCCGGCAGGGGCAGGTGCGGGGCCCCAGGGTGGAGCGAGAGGGACGCCCCCGGGGTGAGGCCTGTGACGGTGGTGGTGGTCCCGTTGCTGGGGTGAGGTCTCCCAGGTGAAGCCGGAGAGGGCGAGGAAGACGACAGCGGGCTGGTGGGACTCTCCCCCGCGCTGCCCAGAGATGCCCCGCTCCTGTTTCCCTGACAACTCGACACCTTGAGCTCCCCCTGCGCTTTGACCGGGAGACCCTGTCCGTGCTGCTCCGCTGAAGCCGAGGCCGCTGCCCGCGGGCTGCCAGCTTGCCCCTGGTGCCAATCCCAGCCCTGGGTAGAGGGCACTGGGCACAGCTCACTGTAGTCCGAGCGCTGGGAAGACATCCTCCCTCCTCCACGCACGTAGAGCTGCTGTCCTGATGATGTTGTTTTTGGCTGCTGTCGCTACCTCTGCTCTGTTATTATCTGTTTACCCCGTCTCTGAAGAGGCAATTGTAGATGTGAGTGTGTGTGTGTGTGCGTGTGTGTATGTGTATGGGTGTGATATTTCCTTTTTCTCTCTACCTCCCTGCTCTGAACAACAGTGAGACTGGACTGCTCTCCTTGTGTTCTCGCTCCCTCACACACACTCTCATCTCTCTCTCTCTCTCTCTCTCTCTCTCTCTCTCTCTCTCTCATCTCTCTCTCTCTCTTCCAATCTCTCTCGGCAGTCTCTCTCATTCTCGCTCTCTCGTACTGCTCTGACATCACAGCTCTGCCCAAGACTCTGTCACATGACTGCTCAGATCAAGCTCTCATTGGCTACCGAGGAGTCACAAGCGATGCCAGCAGCCAGCAGCCTGCACGCTCAGATACACACACATACACACTCTCTCTCTCACTCTCTCACTCACCACATCTTTCATTCAGGCATGGCTGATGATTTCTTCCAGAAGGATCTAAGCCCTCCAAACATATGCAAACACACACTCACACACACACACAAACACACGCACACACACACACACACACACACACACACATACACACTCATACTTGCAATGACACAGCAAAACAATCGTTCCTCCATGTTTGACGAATCCAACCTTCCTTCCCATACACACTCACAGTACACACACACTTATTATGAGACATTAATGTGTGTGCATCTTGAAAATGTAGGAAGCACCGAAATCACATGCATGGCTGTAAGTGACAGGGTTTCCAGGGTGCTAATGTCTCATATACAGTAGTGTGTGTGTGTGTGTGTGTGTGTGTGTGTGTTTGTGTGTGTGAGTGTGTTTGTTTGCTTCTACAAATTACTTTTTCTAGACTGTTGCTACCTTCAATACACATCTCACAACTAGGGATGGGAATTGATAAGATTTTATCAATATCAATGCATTATCAATTCTGCCTATCAATCCAATTCCATACTCGATTCCTGAGTAGCCTAGTTCATGCCAAAAAAGGCAGTCTTTATAGGCTTAAAAACAGCTACGTGTCTCTGTCTCCTCAATATAGTAGGCTATGTGAATCACTGGAGTTAGCCTACAGTAATGTGATAGCAGTTAATTTAGTTGCAGAAAATTGCAGTTAGCATGTGGTGCTATTGCACATAGACGTGCGGACAGAGAAATAAAGAATTGATAAGAGAATTGATAATGTTTAGAGACGTACAATATCGATGGAATTGATCATTCTGAACTGGTTCTGAATTGGAATTGGTTCTCGATACCCAACCCTACTCACAACCCTCCCAGAAACATCCCTCACAAACTGTACTGTATTTAATATGCTTTGATTTCCTGCTGTCACTACCCTTCTGACCCCAATACAAGCTCACCCAGCACATCTCTTCCCTGCCTGGCTGTAATAACACACTTGCACCAAAACACTGTTTCTTATGTTGCAAAACTATAATCAAGGCTAGGCTAGGCAAGCTAGGCTATGTTTGCTGTTTTTTACTGGCATCGACTAAAAGTCCCCTCCTAAGGGCAAGCTTGAATTGAAGCGTGTCATAAAATGGCGGAGGTGAATGATGAAAGTGAAAGTGACCGTGGGGCATCCATATCGCATGACTAGGAAGATGAGCTGTCAGACTGACTGACTGACTGACTGTAGGCACATACAGTAAAGTACTGTAGAAGGGCACTGGAGAGGAGAGGAGAGGAGAGGAGGAGAACAGACCTCTGTCAAGGCTTGGCACACCATCCACATATCTCTTACCAAAGGTGAAAAACACACTGAGGATCCATCCTGTGATACAGAGTCACTAATTTCCAGTGTTGGGCAAGCTACTCAGTAAATGTAACAAGCTAAGCTACCAGTTACTCCACATCATATGAAGCTTCACTACACCAAAGCTACCGGAAGACAAAATGTAGCAAGCTAAGCTATGAAAAAATGTCAGAAGTAGCTTAACTATTGTGAAGCTACTTTTTAATACACAAAAAGGCCAATAAATAAGTCAAAAAAGGAGGAAAGAGCAGAGGCACCCTGAGATTTGATGAAGGCCATTATTTTTCTCAAATCTCAGAGTGCCTGCCTCTGCTCTTTTCCCCTTTTTTGGACTTACACTTCACCCCGTACAGATGAGCACCTGAGTAACATTGTTTGCACAGCCTCCTGAGCACTCTAAGCTCGTTTGTGTCTTCTCAGGCCTCTGAATAAATTCTGTGATCCAACCAATTGTACAAGTATTAGTGATCAAACTATCAGCCATACAATAGTAACTAACTAATTATATCGAAATGTAGCCTACTTTTATATGGGTAAGATATTTTTTTAATTAAACTTCATCAAATTGACACGATAGACACAACTGATTTTCATTTTGGACACTTTTTTGAATTATGGCACCTGTCAGGTAATAAATGCATCACAGTACTGTAAGAACTGATCCTCGGTGCATGGCCTAGATGAAAGATTTGCTGTTGTGAATTGATGCCCTGAAAATGTAGCTTGTGGGAAAGCTACCACACTACATGGCCAAAAAAGTAGCCAAACTACTGAAAAGCTATCAGATTCAGAAAATAGCTACACTACAGTCAAGCTACTCAGAAATGTAGTTAAACTAGTAGCTTCACTACTTGTAGCTAGCTACTGCCCATCACTGCTAATTTCATTACAGTAATAATTACTACACATCTACATCCAAGATGAATGAAAATAAGCCATTTTACTGTATTACAGTAATTACTACACTTCTACATCCAAGATGAGTGAAAATAAGCCATTTTATTACAGTAATTACTACACATCTACATCCAAGATGAATGAAAATAAGCCATTTTACTGTATTACAGTAATTACTACACTTCTACATCCAAGATGAGTGAAAATAAGCCATTTTATTACAGTAATTACTACACATCTACATCCAAGATGAGTGAAAATAAGCCTGGTAGTTCTTAAAGAGCTTGGCAAGTGGGCGTGTCTATGCCAGTAAGAATACATAGATAACAGTGATTTGTTATTGGCCTCACTTTCCTAACACAGCAAACGTCAGAAAATGGGGAAGTTATCACAAGTCCTGTCTCCTTCACACGTCTGATGGTAACAATAATGTCTGTGATTGCAAATTTAAACTTTTTGTATTCACAAAATGGCAGTGAAAGCAACAATTTGGGGTGGAACAACCGTCCACTTCTCAAGTTCACAGTAATCCAGATTATAGATTAGTCCGTCCCACAAACAAACAAACCCCACCTCCTTGGCAAAGACAACTGACATCTCAGTTCCATTAATACCAATACAGAAACACACACACACACACACACACACACACACACACACACACACACACACACACACACACACACACACGCACACACACACACACACACACACACTATCGCCACTCAAAAGCACGAGGGCCTCATTAAGTAATGATCTGTGACTTTCTTAAATGCCAAGCTGAGTTATCTGCACAGTGTGTGTGTGTGTGTGTGTGTGAGTGAGTGAGTGAGTGTGTGTGTGTGTGTGTGTATGTGTGTGTGTGGACACTGGAGTTCCGCTTTAGCACCAAGGCAGTATATACAGCATAATCCCTGCCATGACCCTTCCCAAATCTTCAAAACATGTCCCTCCCTGTCCAGTGCTCATTATTATGTCCAGTCATAGCCACTCTTTCCCTCTCTCTCTCTCTCTCTCTCTCTCTCTCTCTCTCTCTCTCTCTCTCTCTCTCTCTCCCACACACACACACACACACACACACACACACACACACACACACACACACATACACACACGTCAAGCAAAATATGACACAAGCACACAGGTACACACACACACACACACACACACACACACACACACACACACACACACACAGGCATACATACAAGCCAGGCGAAATATGACACAACCTATCAATTCAGTTATCCCTTGGTTGGCTAAAAAGCAGCTCTCTCTGTCTCCACCTGATCTTAGATGGATGCTGGCTGCTGCACTATGGGCTATAGGCTCCGCCCACTGAGACTGGTCCCACACGTGACTCTTCTCAGTCACCACTGACACCCCCACCAGTCACAGTCAGCCACGCAATTACAGAGCGCATTCTCATCAAACATAAATGAGTGAGCATTATGTAATCTCTAAAATAGACTGCCGTTTACAGTACAGGGGCTAAACAAAAAGGCTGGAAGTGTGTGTGTGTGTGTGTGTGTGTGTGTGTGTGTGTGTGTGTGTGTGTGTGTGTGTGTGTGTGTGTGTCTGGTGTATGTGTGAGGGAGGTGCATTATGCAAGTGGTACAATTGGAGCGAAGCATTCTGGGATTCCACAGATTCTACGGCCTGAAGCTGACCTCCGGGCTCTGGCAAGATCCCCCGGTTGGTTCTCATGCCGTCACAAATCATTTCTTTTTTCCTTGGCCGAGGCCCCAGACAATAATTGCAATACGTAATGTGTCACTGTACTGACAAACATCTCATTCAGTCACAATCAGCAGCTTTAGTGGCTGCTTTAGTCTCAGTCTCACTGGAGGAACGTGAAGGGAGTGAAGGCAAAGCTATTTTCCTTCCTGTTTCCCAACCAGCACTCACTCCCTCTGAATCTAGTCCACTTCACTAAAGGGGTGTTCCGCTCCGCACAGTCTGCTGCCCATCCACTGACAGTCCCCCTCCAGGCTAAATGTTTTCTCCATGGACCGGCATGTGCAGCTGGTGTGTGGCGCTAGCTAACGCATGTGAGCGCCGTAATTGGGGTGCAACTCGACGCTCACATGCACCACAATGCATCTGCACCACAAAGCAACCTCATTCCACTTCAGTGACAGAGCTCCCCTCTCCGGCAACCCCCCACCCACCCCTACCCCCCTTCCTTTCCATCCTCGCATTCCCCTAACCCCTAAAAAGAGCCTCTTCTGTCTGTTTGTTTCATCACCATAATAGCCTTGATTCCTATGAATGGACATTGTTACATAAGTTTGATGCCTGATGTATTCTTCTGTTTACATCCCCCAAAGACAGAGCAGTCAGACGAGCCACGTGGGCCAGGTCCCTCAGATATACTCTCTTTCCTCCTCACCGGATGTGTGTAGCACTGGATGCATGCATCACATTTACACAACATTTTCATTCCCTACTTCAGTTTTTGCTCATTACAAAGAAAATGCCAAATAAATAAATAAATAAATCAATAAATAAAATACGAATACCATCTCTTTACTGTCTTAAAGGTCAGTGGCATCATACTCTGCTATGTGTCATTGGTTAGGGAAACAGTCATACTGAAACACAAATGGAAGCATAAGCCTGAAAAAGGCTAAAAGGCTAAAGATAAAAAAGGCTCAATAGTTTACAAACAGCTTAATATTCCCAACCATTCACGCCATCACCATGCACCCTAAACCAAAGCTAAACAGATCTCCCAGATTGGGAGAGAAAAACACATTGGTTTATAAAAACAAAACAAAAAAATCTTTAGGCGAGGGGATGCGTAGAGAGGACATGGTGCTAGTTGAGGAGGAAGAGGAGGAGGAGGAGGAGGAGGAGGAGGAGGAGGGGAATGGTGTCTGTCACTGACTTTCTATTTCTGGACTCCATCCTCCAGTCACACCCCATTTACGCTCCTCAGCCGATCCTACCCACTGCATCTCCAAGGAAACCGCCTCCCATATCCATGGCAACAGGCTACCAGTCAAAGCAGTGTTGGAAATGGAGGGGCTATGTCATCGCGGCAGTGCGGGCATTCTTGGGAATGATGACACCGGAGGGGAGCAGACGTCAGGGGAAGGGTGCAGGAGCACAGCAGGGGCTCAAGGTCACTTCCAGATGAGGATTTATCACAGATTACTACACTAGGATATCACACAAGCTGGCCATTCATTGTGAAATACCATGCTAGAAAGATATCAGCTCACCTATTTTTTTAATCTTTTATTTTTGTTGCTGCCATTATATAGGTTACATTGCGTATCTGTAGAGTGTGGAGTGTTTATGATTTTAACCGGATTGGGTTGGGGGTTGACTTCAATTAGACATGGCCATCTCAGTAGTATGTCAGTGGCTGGAACTGAACCAGGCAGATGGCGTTAAAGCCTCTAAATCCCCCTGATAGCCTGAAAAAGCTCCAAGAAGAGAGTCAACCAATGTGTCAGATTTCATGCAATCACAGAGCGCCACATTTGGACACCAAAGGGCCCAAGGACACCATGAAACCTACACAGCGCACTGCAATGGAGGGTTTGGGCACCCAAAGAGAGATAGGCCACTGTGTGTACATATGAAACAGAGAGGAGTTGTGATTGTAGTAAATTAAAAAGGAAAACTGAGAGGATGAGTTGAAGTAGTAATCAATAAATTAAACTGACAAGACTGATGTGAATTAGATGACATTAGTCCTAATTTTTTTTTCTCCACTAGGATTTGTGATATTAATGTGAAGGCCTCTGTCAGATGAGCATCCAAATGCAGTTTTTTTGGGGGCCCTAAGAGCCTGAAGCAGACATTCATCTATCAATAATTAAATCACATTTCCAAAAGCACTGAGTCACCCATCCCCCACCCCACCCCCACAAGCCCCTCCACACACAACATCCTTTCTGACTGAGCTCCTACAGCAGTCATCCTCTGACACACCACCCCTCCAGCCGCATGTAGGGATGCATCCGCAGAGTTCCAGCCATGAGCATCCCTGACACAGCCCTCCAACAGGCTCCAGCAGTCTGGAAACGGTCAGGCCAGAGGAACACAGAGTGCTGAGGGCCTGATGTGTGGCAGCCTTTGTTCCAGAAAGGTCACGAGGGGGGACTGAGAGGCTTTGTTGACTAGTCCAAGGAGGACCACAATGCCGAGGGTGTCGTGGATACCAGGCACCACGGGGTGGTGGTGGTGGTCACCGCCACCCTGCCAAAGACACCACCCAGTGGGCATCTCGGCATGAGCTGATGACGCCCCCACCCGACACTTGGCGTGGCAACTAACAGAGACTGCGGCAGCACACACCCCGATCGGCTGCTATAAAAAGACAAGCCTTGCGTGTCTTACGTAAGCGTGAAAGAGGCCCTGACATCAATATTGCATTAGGCACAGGAAGGGGGTAGCAGAAGAGCAAGTGGATGGGGGTGGAGAAACAGGGTGGGTGGAGGAATGGAAGCAGGCATCTCGATTTCAATCCATAGAACTCTGTCATCTCTCATCTACAGTACGCCAGCCGTGTATCCGTGGTGTGTGCTTCATATCCGTGGTGTGATGTGTGGGGTGTAATTGACAGTGATGGACAAGGATCTTCCTCAGGCAAAGACAAACTCGAATCGAAACGCAAACAGCAAAGCCTCTAAAATGACCCTCACATTCCCCTCTCTTGGCACAAAGAGGCCAATTAACTAAATTGACACATCACTACAGATTTCACCACAGGACAAATGACTGTGTCATTAAATTCCAACCAGGCCAACCAGTCAATGGAAAGTTTGAATGAATATTCAAGGAAACATCAGTTTCATATAATTATTCAGAAGTCAGCAAAAAAAATATATTTTTGCAGTATTCTTGCAATATTGTTATCACGCCACCATTTTCTCACAACTAGGCAACCATTTTAGCAAAATAGACAGAAATATAAAACAGGAAAACTTGCTTACCTGCTCAGTGTCCAGAAGGGCAGATCATGGTAAAGATTTAAAAGAGAACAAAGGAGGGAAAAAAAAACATTATTATTCAGGATTGAGAATCAACATATTAGGAAGTAATACATGAATGCAAGACATGAAATGAAATTTATGACCAATACTGCATATCATACTTTCAATGAAAGATCATACCATCTCATAACAATAATGACACATTCAGCATTAGGCCTAGTTTGTGCACACATACACACACACACACACACACACACACACACATCAGAAAGGGTTATGCAATGACATTACAGAGCAAGGCCAGAATAACAGCAGAGACAGAAAAAGGTAATTTAGAATAGCAGGGGGTTATGGAAAAAAATCACTCAGTACACCCATGATTAGTAAGCATTTTGCCCCACATAAACAGCTACTGTCAGAACTGGTGCATTCTGGAGGGGGAGGGATTCTACAACGGAGGGGGGTGAGTCTAGCAATACCCCCAAAGACAATCAAGAGCAGTCCCAAACTAACATACAGCCTGGCCAGGAAAACGAACAGCGATCAGTGTGTTATGACAGCACTGACAGATTTGGCTATCACATCCTTGCTACAAACATGGCATGCAGGAATAAAAGGTCCAAGCTACTTAAGATGGAAACATGGTAAGAGAAAGAAAGATATAGATAGCGAGAGAGCAGCTGAGAATTTTAGTGCATTATTACAAAGTTACTGAAAGAAAGGGAGAAAGAGAAAAAAAGAGAGAGAGATAGATAGATAGATAGATAGATAGAGAGAGAGAGAGAGAGAGAGAGAGAGAGAGGAGAGAGAGTAAGAGAGAGAGAGAGAGAGAGAGAGAGAGAGAGAGAGAGAGAGAGAGAGAGAGAAAAGAGAGCTAGGCAGGATAGAGGGCCCACTCCAATGAGCCATGCACTACTTCAAGCACCCCCACATACAATTTACTGATTGTTCCCTCTTCTGTGTCACCAACCTTCCAGTAGGGGGGGCTCTGCCGGCAAGGGGTCCTGGTGCTCTGAGAAAGATGGGATGAAGGGTGGGGCCGCTGGGTTAAGGCTCGAGCTCACGGCAGGGCTGGGGGTGGCAGGCAGGGAGGGGTGACTGGGACCTGGGAGGACCTGGGAGGTGGCGGAGGTGGAGGTGGTGGTGGTGGAGCTGGGAGCTGGGGTGGCCTGGGAGCTGGTGCTAAACACCACGGTGGTGCGAGGGGACGAGGGGCGAGGGGCTGCTGGGTGGTCCGGTGGGGAGGTGGAGAAGCTGGAGGTGCTGGATGCAGTGGTGGTGGTGGTGGTGGAAGCAGCAGGGGTGGTGGTGGAGGAGGTGGTCTGTGGAGGGGAGCTAACAGTTACGGAGGCCTGGGAAGTGGAGCTCAGCCCAGTTGGGGCTTCAGGAGTGGAGCTCGAGACCACAGTGGTGTGCAGGGGGGCTGTGCTGACTGGTGGTGAAGACAAAGGGGAAGTAGAACCAGAAGAGGTGACCAGGGAGGGGGAGCTAAAATCCACAGTGACACTTGGGCCGGAGGTGGCAGCGGAGGTCAAAGCTGGAGCAGATGGGAGCGTGGTGGAGCTAACGCTAGCAAGAGGGGCAGTGAGGGCTGCGCTAAGGACCGGAGTTGTCTGGGAGGTGGGACAGGTGACCGGGGTGGCCTGGGAAGGGGTGCTGGTATCGGAGGACGTCTGCAGGACAGAATCCAAGAACATGACTGTCTGGGAGGTGGGGCTGAGGGTTGGGCTGGCGCACCGGTCAAGCTGGGAGAGCGGAGACTTGGAGGTGGAGGAGGAGGAGAGAGGACAAGGCTGCTCTTTGAGCTCTTTAGCGGAGTCCATGGGGAGTGCGGGGAGCACGCTGAGATCGGATGGGCGATACCCGGGAAACACTGAGTCGGGAGCATTCTTATCAGCGCAAGGTTCATCCGCCACGGGTTTGGTGCCCTCGTTACAGGGACCGAACGGTTTAGACTTTAGGTCGGAGCTGAGCGTGTCAGAGAAGGGAGAATAAGACTCCTTGTGACCTACTTCCGAGGGACATTCCGAGGAAGAATGGACCGGGGACTCTTTGGAGGAGGGGATTATGGAAGCTAAGGCTTCTAAGGGAGCCTCTCTACTAGCACTGCTGTTGGGGAGGGCTTGTATGGGGGCAGTATGCTTATCGTCCTCTTTACCTGAGAGAGCACCTGTCCCAAAGGGTGAATGGTCCTTCTCCCCAGACTGCTCCTTCTTGCCAGTGGGGTCACCTGCACAGAGGGCACTGGTGACAGACAGGGAGCTGTCCTTCTGGTCAGGGAGGGCAGGGGCGTTTGCCTGACTGCCTGACTGGGAGAGGGTGGATGAGGATGGTGGCGGAGGAGGTGGTTGTGGTTGTGGAGGTGGAGCAGAAGCAGGCTTGGGCCCGCTGTCCTGGCCAGCACCGGGGAAACCCACGCTGACCTGACTCAAGGAGACCGGGTCGGAGGGAGAGGGCGAGACGGTGCCTGCGCCCGTACCCGTACCCGTTCCCGTACCCGTATCCTGCTCCTGGGGCGTACCCCACTGCTCAGGGAGCTTCTTCCTGCTCTTATTCCTCCTGGCCCTGATCCTACCACCACCCCCACCCCCGCCCCCGCCCCCCGCCCCCTCCCCTGCCCCGGATGTCGCTCTCCCAGCTCTCCTCCTCCAGGCTGGGGGGTGACGGGCAGCCCTGCGAGGAGCCCTCGGCCGGGACCTCCTCCGACTCGGGGGAGCCCAGGCTCTCCAGGAGGTCATACACCTCCTCCCTATGCCTTCGCTTCTTCTTCTTCCTTTTCTGCTGTTTGCCGCCACCGCCATTGCCCCCTTCGCTGCCCTTCTCCTCGCTAGAGGCAGGGTCCTGGGACTGAGAGCCCAGGGGGGTGGAGGGCTCTGAGGGGCTCTGTTCCATCGGCTCGGCATGGTGACTGGTTCCCGTGGTGACGGAGGGGGCACTGGGCAGGGTCGTGCCAAGCTTGTCCTCACCTGCCCAGGGGTTCCCCCAAACTTCTTGGTGTACAGAGAGGGAGAGGAAGGGTCACCACCAAGATACACACACACACACACACACACACATACACACGCACGTACACAAACACACGCACGTACACAAACACACGCACACACACACACGCACACTATCTGTCAACAATTCCAACTCACACCATTACAAAGGACTAAAACTGCCCAAACTATCAACAACTGACCCCCTGACAATTATACAAGCATATAAAAGCCTTACAACCCCCCGACCACCACTCTCACCCCCACCCTCTTCATATCAACAATTCTGTAAATGTAAAAGGCATCCATAGAATGCTTTAGATAATCCCTTCTGATGTGCATCTTCATAATGGATTATGTCACAGCGCAATGCATCAAGTAAAAACATGGTGTTTGGTGGCATTCTCAAACATGTGCTGGCAGATAACACCATTAGCAAATGCACTTCATATAGCGCCATATACATTCTCAAAAAAAAGAAAAATAAATAAATAAATAAATAAATAAACAAATAAAAACAGCACTGTCCCGAGTCAAGTAGCGCTGCGTAGAGCAGGCCGCAAATGTGCAGAGACAGAGACAGACAGACAGTGTTGATGGGAGGAGCTTTGCGAATGGGCCAATGAGTAAATGAATTCAGGGACACATAACGGATGGACTGCAGTGCAGCAGCAGTGACAGGCTCCGGAGCCGCTCCGCGCCGCACCACACAAACACAATGATGCGCTGATGGTTGAGACTTGACACAAACAGCATCAAATATATAAATTCTGATCAAATATAAAGGCTGATAAAACAAAATATACATTTAGTTAAAAAAACACACACAAACAAAAACATATACAACTGCACTGAATGAAAAAAGAAAAACACAGACTTACAAATGGTTGCTTTTTTGGGTATTTCTGAAACATGGCATGGCTGAGAACTTGTTTGGAGTCAAACTACTGAGCTCTCATGGCCTTTGTGTTCATTTAGACTCTTTTCTCCTGTCCAGAGAGATGGAGCACTGCCAACACCTAATAAAGCAGATCCCAGTGGCTCCATGCAACCTTAATTGATTATAGTGCTAAATATAGCGATAAGGCTGCAGTGAACTGCACTGGCAGTCATTTATATTTGAAATTATATTGCTGTTTAAGAGCTGAAGAGTGGCTTCTGATCTACATCCTGGCCCACTGCCAGAGGGTACATTACTCTCTCAGTACCGGCCCGGCCCTGGAGAGAGCAATGAATGATGAATCATTGAAATGGCTCTGAAAACACCTGCTGGCTCTCAACACAAAGGGTGTGATGGGCTGTTGCGTAATTCTAGGAACAATTCAAGAATTTCTCTCTTTGTAAAAATAATACAATAACAAAGAGCAAATTTTGGCTACTGAAAATCATGTTGAAACCAGGAATAGTGATAAAACCGTAAAAAAAATTGACATAAAGCCGAAATAATGATGATAAAAGGAAAATGTCTTTTTCATCTTACTGGATGGTAAGACTAATTAAGAAACCTCTCACAAGCAAAAAGAAAGACAGTCTCCTCTGCTTTATCTCGAGACTTGAGAAAGGACTGATACGATCTGAAGCTCTTGTTGTTGTCTGAAAAAAGACAGAGTCAAAAGGCCAGAGATTCTACCTCTCCTCCAAAACAGCAGAGATAGGACTGTTTCATAACACCCTGCACTCTCCGGCTCTCAGCTGCCTGATTGTTACATAGGCAGGCTAGCTACCGCAAGTGAACCAGGGCAGTGACCCCTTGCACTGCAGAGAAGCCCTCTACTGCAAGATATCAGCCACTACAACACAGCTCAAAAACTCACTGCAGTCCTCAAGGAATGCTGCAATTCTCTTGTTTTTGCTCTTATGTATTTCTTATTTATGCCAGCTTGAAGAAAAAAATAAAAAAACGTACTCTGAACTGCAATATTACTTTTTTGCTTTTGTGTCACCTGCTGGGCGAGCGACTGGTCTTACCTACAGAATTGTCCTGGACGTTGAAAGGGTTGTTGTCGTTGGCCTTTCCAAGCATCTGTGTGGGCTTCGGGGGCTCTGTGCCAAACAGAGGCGAGGTCTTTGAAGGCTCGGCCATGCCGGAGGGCTTGCCTGGCTGAACAGGAGTCACACCCATGCCCGTATGCATGCCCATCCCCATGCCCATGCCCATGCCTGACTGAGGGAAACCTGAGAGCACAGACAAACAAACAAAAAAAATGTCAATACGGACAGAGATTTCTGCAGAAATTTTACTTTAACACCTTTTTTACTTCAACACCTGGGCAATGAAACAGAGGCAAAAAGGGTTTATCACATGCATCACAAGTTTTTTCCGAGAAAAACAAGCGAAAAAAAAACCCAATTAATTTTGACATTGTATAATGGCTACAGACAGCACACATAATATTGTCAAACACTGATTTCACTATAATCTGGTAAACAAAAGTAATCATGGCATGCGATAGATGGTGTTTGCCTCATATATTTGCCCAGGAGATTACAGTAATGGTTGGAGTGTAGTATTACAAACCCATAAATGAGTCCATGCTGTTGTCCTTTGTCTTGGAGCCCATCTGCTGGCCTCCCCACTGGTCACTCATTCCCATCAGAGAGGTTGGACCTGGACAGACAGACAGACAGACAGACAGACAGACAGACAGCAGTGAGAGACTGACAAAGTCAGCGTATGCACACAAAATGTATGCACATAAAATATAATGTTTATTCTATATGATAAAAAAAACAAATGCTAAACCCTCCAAGACCATATTCAGTTCATATGCAAAATGAAGTTGTTTTATAATAATTGAAAAGTAATCCAATTGGGAGTTGGACAGAAAATAAAGTTGTATCAAAATTATATACCTGTAGGCCTTATAAAATAGGCCTTATAAGGTAAATTAGTCAGAAATGGAGGGTTTCACATCTGAACTCAACTTAATTTTAGATTTTTTCGTTGTTGCTGCTTTTTAAATTCCTCCATGCAGTGCAGATGTTCTCACCTGACAGGAAGTCCGCGCTGTAGTGCTGTTGTCCCGTGGAGCAGGGACCCTTCTCCCCCTGGGGCTCTGGCCTCATGCCCCCCATGTGCATCCCAGACATGAAGCTGGACTCTGGCTCAGTGGACAACAACAAAGCCATCATTAACAACAACAGCAGCAATAACATCCTCACAGTATCACATTTTTTACATTAAAGGGCACATTAAAGGGCACTGACCTTTGGATTATTAAGTTCTAAGAAATTTACAGCTATACCTTAAAAAAAGTCCCACACATTATCCGATGGACACATGGTCTGAATGTTAGTGGTATGGCTACTGAGGCATCCCTTTGTGATCTAACAGACGAGCCTCTGCCTTGAGCGTGCTCACAAGTCTGATGGAATCCTGTTGACGTGCCCCATCTAGCATATGCACGCTCGATGATGGAAGAGGCGGTAGCACAGGCAGCCCCTAAACTCCCTGTACCAGCCACCACCCCTTTAGTGCTTATGCGAGGGTCTGCCTGAGCAGGGTAGGGCTGCCCACTGACTGGTGATATTGAGACTAGGGGACAGGACAGCATGGACTGTGGGTCTGTTTCTATGGTTACGCAACCAGATGTGGCCCGACGAGGTCCCTGGGGCGGCAATCTCTCTCTTTCTCTTTCTTTCTCTCTCTCTCTCTCTCTCTCTCTCTCTCTCTGTCTGAATGTGGACTGAGTGACATGAAAACCCATCTCTCTCGCTCAGATGTCAGCTAGCACATAAGTGGTGCTCGCCGCTCGCTTCCTCAAGGCCTAGCTGTACCAGCCCCCCATCACTGTGCCCTGATTGGTATTGGCTACATATATTCGCTCAAATGTCAAACCCCATCAGGTTCTGTCAGGCAGGCTTCATTATGTGTGTGTTCAGCAATGTCAACTGCGCAGCAGTGTGTCCTAACAAATGCAGGAGACCTGTGGTGTGGTTGAAAAGTGAGTCATTAACACGGGAGAACACCGTAATCTAGAAATTACCAACGTAAACAGTTTAAATGTACACACCCACACACGGCTGCTCAGGCTGAAAGATGATGAATATTTATTGCAGACTGGATGCAATGACACTGGTGTTTCTGTCTGTGTTACTGAGGGTTGTTCAGGACAGCTATGGCCCAGAGGTAATGTGTGTACTAGCACCATGCTTGCATACCATGCTTGGTCATTTGCATTTCTCTTGCAATGCTTCGCTCTTCTTCTATTGCTTTCTTTCTTTCTTTCTCTTTTCTTTTTTCCTCTCTCTCTCTCTATTTGTTTTCCTCTCTGTATCTCTATCTCTCTTTCCTCCCTCTCTCTGTTTTCACTCAGTCCAGTTCTGTCAGTGCTGTTTAAACATGAGGGCAGTGTCGCTGATGCCCAGTCGCTGACAGCCTATCTTGTCCGGTTAAAACACATCCCCCACACCCACACACTGCCTGCAGCATAAACACCTCCTCTAAACACAGAGTGTGTAGACACAACACACTAAGCTATAAATCACTAGGAATCCCATTAGCCAAAAAAGTCACCAAAACCCACCCCCCCAAAAAAAACCCTGGACAAAAGGACACTTGTAAACAGTGCCCTTTCACAAACCATGATGCAACATTCTACCGAGCATCCTTAAAAGACGTCTCGAAGAGGAAGAACAACTACGGGCTATGAATCATCTCTTATCTACCACACAGGCACCCAAGGGTGGTGAGGGTGAAAAAAATGACTTGCACAAAGAGCTGAGTGGATGTGGCAGGCTCTCTGGGTGCAGACGTCTGTGTCACATCAGGTAAGAAGGCCCTCTGGCCGCCGCCAGGGGTGGGACAGCATCCTCCCAGCCAGCTGAACATCAGGCATTGCATAATGCACTATTGGCAAAAACTCTCCCGCATCCCCATCATAGACACGGGGCAGAGAACACAGGCTCCTCTCTCTCCCTCTCTCTCTCTCTCTCTCTCTCTCTCTCTCTCTCTCTCTCTCTCTCTCTCTCTCTCTCTCAGGCCAAATGTTCACTGGGTAGTTTAGGGCCAGACTGGGAAAGAGTTGTAGAAGAGCAAACAAACTGCGTCAGCAATGTCTGCAGTAGGAGACAGTGTAAGGTTCTCATATCGAATAGAAATACAACAAATAGTGGAGTTTGATTACACTATGTAAAAAAAGAAGCATAAGATGAACTAAGATATCCCATAAGAGAAAGCCACTATAAACAAGAGTGGATGCGTAATATGTGAAAGCTATAAATATCCAGACCAAAACAGACTAACAAATAGACACCAGGAATAGAAGGCACATTTATAATCACAGGTTTCCAATAAATAATACATGCATGAAACATTACCAATTCAAGATGCGCCTACATGTTCTATAGGGGCTTCCTCGCCCGCCCACGCCTAAGGATGGTGGCTAAGATGACAGCGACT